>CALNXK010000294.1:407500-446047 GCA_942486035.1 Porites lobata
AACACCAGGAACTCCACCAGAAGAGAGTATCGCGTCCCTCATCTGCTCAGGCGTCTCGATATCATTTCCAGCGTTAAGATAAATCCTCATATGGGACTTAATAGTCGCAGCCTTCCGATCACATGCCGCCTTGCCCCCTTGTGGATCAGAAAAATCTAGACGCCTGATCTTGACACCTTCTTCATGGCCAAGGGCTGCTGCACAGATGAGAGTGGTTCCACAGTGGTAGCAGCCGGCATTATCCTGCCGATAACAGACGGTCTTGAGCCTGGGCATGGCGATCTTGAGTTGCCGAATAACATCGGCCATAACGGCAAGGACTGCGCAGCTGTCTTGAGTACAGGACTTGAAAATGTGTGCGAACGTTAGCATCTGCAACTGCCCTCTTCTCGTCTTGTGGCAACTGTCAAATGCCATGGGATCCCGCGTTTACCGAACCAGTCGGTCTGACTTTCTCTATACTTCCGAGGAAGATATTTCATTGCCCAATCTTGAACAATTAAAACAGACGACTCATCAATCTCTTCCAAAAGTTGTACTCTGGCGCCATCCTGATTGACGGAACGGAGGAGATGAGACTTCCACGCCAATATAGCGGTCTTTGCATTCTTGACTCGGAAAACAAGTTCTTCCTTCGTGTTGGATGTCATGTTTTGACTTTGCGCAACCAAACCTTCCTCGATATCATTTAGAGTTGACGCCAATGTAGCGCAGCGCTCACACACGTCACTGTGATCGTGATCACATGTGGCCTGGAACGAAGGCTCCTTCGGGTCGCTTAAAGCGTATGACCTGCAGTGATCAGCTACTGTAGAACTCTGGGAAACGTGGACCTGCAATAAACGTTTGGAAAAAAGTTATAATTAAGAAGCGCTGCTTTGAAGAGAACTAAGTAGAAAGATAGAGAAGATTTCACATGACTGTCAGAGTTGCGTTCACTTCATTTTCCTATTGATTGAGGGGCTTGGTCTGTTGTCAGTGAGCCAATCAAATGGCGAACTAAACCCAAACGCACGTTTAATCACGTCACTATTAAACGCAAGTCAGACATACTTCGCCTCCTGGTTGATTTGTTGTTTAATGGGTTCCTCTCCTGGTTGGCTGCGGTTAGTTGCGGTTTGTTCTACAACAGTCAAGTGAAATCCGTTCTAACATGTTGTTATCATATGTTCCGTATGGACCGACTGGCACGCTTATCGAGTTAGTCCTTTGTAGTAATCAGCCTTCGAGTGCCGGACAGTAGAACCATGAAACTGACAAATATGTAGCGGTAAATAGCGCCAACTGAACAAAATAACACAATGGAAGTGATGCTATTTAATGGTATTTCGATTAACTGCTAGCAAGTGGTAGAGGGTGTTTTTTGAAAGCGAAAAACCCGGAGTGTGTGATCGCAGACGCCATATTGGACGCACAAGACAAAGATCTGGGGCGAGTGACATAGCGAGGTGGAGGGATCTGCCTAGCGGGGGTCACACCCACCTTAAAGTCGCTTTTAAGGTACCGCTTGCTTGCGCGAAGATTATTTTCCTGCTGTTTCGCCCACCCCATGCCTTGTCCTACATCTCCAAGGGTTTCAACAACATCACACAGATCATCAAATGCTTCCGCACCTGCAGAACTAACATAATCGAGACCTTGAACCGATGTCCGAACAGACGCAGCGCACGTACTCAAAATCCGCAGAAGAGTAGCGCGGCTTAGTGGCGTGAACCCAGACTCTTGGCAGTAAGTCATATACTGGATGACTATTCGCTCTGGGATAATCATCCGTATGACGTTTGGAACCTTGATAGTCTCCTTCGTCGATAACATGATTGTTCTTTCGCCAAAAGGCAAATCTTGGATAATATGGGGACTAGTGATGAACGCTATGAAGTGGTCGATTTGAGCGGTGGATACTCTCATCCTTGGCGTCGGAACTGTTAGCACCGGTGCCCCCCTTCCATATACTAAGCAGTGGCGTCTGGCCTCAGTGAAACGATACTGAGATAAATCGGGTATCCAGTGTCGCAGCTGATTCAGTGTCAACTTATCAGCCATAATGGACAGGACTTGCCGACGCGTCTCCCAGCTGTCGGCTGCGCGGTAGCACTCGGCGAGTGCGCTCATCATGGTTTCGTCGACTGAACGGCTTGTGGCTTCTTCTCCGTTACATTGTAAGGTTCTTTGTATGACACCAGAGGAATAGACTGCCTTGAAGAGAGAACCACTATCACTTGGAGCTATGTCTTGTAAAAGTGTAGATAGACCTTGACCAGCCTTCCGCACGTAGTAGCGTCGTGTTCTTTTACTTGCTTCTTCCCAAGGCCGCTGTAGCCGAGAACGAATGGGACTGATTCCTCGAGTGCGCAAATAATCATTGAGTGGGTCAGTGGTCTTGGACTGTGGTTCGCGCTTTGTTGTAGCTGGTGTGCTGTCAAAGGAGATCTCCTCAGAGGAGGACGAGTCGTCGCTAGGTGGTAAATAGAAGCTTCCTCCTGGAGTAGCTGGGGTACTGTGTTCAGGACGAGTACGAGTCGTCTCCTCAGCCTGAGAACAGCAACGTCAACTGTTATATTGCGCACGGTTCATGAGGCTTTTCCATGTTGATACCGTAAATCCTCTATTAAGCTCCCCCTCCCTCTCTAATAAGCTCCCCCTTTTCAGAGGAGGAAAGTTAATAAGCCCCCCCTCTCTATTAAGCACCCTCTCCCCCTCCCCCAATCCTTATTCTTCACAAAAAAATTAACGATTAACGTGGACTGATCAGTTATGGTTTATTCATAAAAATTACCAAAGAACATGAGGCCGAAAGCACATTTTTGAAGAATAAGAATTTTGTTTTTGTTACTTTTAGGCTCCCACAAGTGAATTAAATACTTTTGACAGTGACTTTAATTGTACAACGCGTAAGTCTACCCTGTCTCATACCACGGTATTTTTGCTACAGGTGATGCGTTTCGCTAAATTAAATAAGCCCCCCCCCCCCTTAAAAGTGCGTGAAAAAATAAGCCCCCCGGGGGCTTAATAGAGGATTTACGGTATATAGAAAACAAGGCGCGGCATAAATGATTGAAAATCTTTAGAAACAACCATAACAACAGCTTCGCTAAGTATAATTAGGGGGTCTGATTAAAAAAGGGCGATGGAGAATCAGAGTTTTATGGTAACTTAATGAAATTCAGACTTTGATCCTGTGTATAGTTACATATAAAATCAGTGGTATGCGCGAAACTCCCAAAACAGCTAGAACTTACCAAAGAAAGCTCATGAATACTCTCTGAAAGGGCAATAAGTTGTGGGTCTTGGCAATCGGCTCTGACCTGTTCTCCAAGAGTTATCCTACATTCACTACATATTCCTTAAAAAAAGATAAAACAATAATAAATATTGAATAATGATTCAATTTTAGTGTTGAGCATTGCTCTTTCGAATGTGACTTGGCTTTTGTGAAATGTAATGTAGCACTGCAGTCTATAGATTTTATTCGAATGGATACTTACCAGAGCCGACTGGAAGAAATATCCCAGTAATACGCAAGATTAATCTGGAGATGTCTTTATTGATTCCACGATCCGTAGAACGGGATTTGCGGACGTGCTTCGACAGCTGGGCTGGTATACGGCAACGCGCCAAACCCCTTCGCCACCCAATGCCCAGCGAAGAACGATGAGCGGGACAAATATCCATGTCAGAAACATTGGAAGGGAAACTGAAAATTGAAGACCTTGCTAGAATCAGTTCCACTTCAGTGTCTACGCCGCTGCCGGTCATCAGCCCTAGAGAACTTTTGTGGCGTGATATGTCTTTGTTACAAGTTAGCAAGGGAACTAAATCTTGGACTTTAGTGCTTCGAGGGTCTTGACCGCATTCGCCACCAACCAGCCGCTGAAACGAGCAATTTCTCTCCATCTTCCAATTTTTCAACCGATGACGCAGAGCAAATGACTCAATTTCGGCAGAAGTAAACACATGCGTGCTAATTACTCGGGATGCCGAATTGTAAATAATGTTTGATTTCAAAGTATTTTTTTTTTTCTTTTGGACCAAGTGAGCGCTCAAGGTTACACAATACACTTCAAAAGACCTAAACTCATTTTCTTGCACATACTCGTTAGTATCTTTGTAAAGTTGTAAAGATTTTAATCCGCGTAATAAGATTTGCCGAATTTAACAAAAAGTTAGGAGCCTCGCACGTGCTAGCTTCGCTTATCGGGCGAGCGATCGAAAAGTTCGATTTTAAAAGATCACAGCTCGAACGCCGCGAGAATTCTATAGTTAGAACTTTTTTAGAGGTAAACAAACCGTTTGCCACAGATCTACTTGCGTTTGGTAATTATCTCTCTCCATGGAAACTCTCAAAACAGTGTTACGTGCTCTTTCCTCGTACGACTGAGAAACATGTCTTGTGCGAACCCGAAAGCAAATCATTTTCAGTTTTCAAAGAGATAATCTCGAGAATCATATAAAAGCGTGCGTCTACTTCTGCGTCAAAAGGTATCTTGTTGAACATAATTCCTAAACAGTTAGATGCGCCACGAAGGGGACCTATTTGCGTGTTCACCTGCCATGGGCAAATTGGTAAATGCAATTAATACAAATTACAAAAACTCGCTTTGCGGCCAATAATTAGCCCTTTTTCAGACATACATTACTATTTCCTTTTATCTAGCTTTAGGAAATCATTAGCAATGGAACTGCCCAGGCATTTGACTTTTGGAGCTAAAACTCGATAGGATTCCTAGTTTGTTGCACAGTCACTAGAAAATGGGAAAAGTAAATGTGATGCGCGTATAAACACCGATTCAAAGTAATGCTACAAAGAACTCTCTTTCGAAATAGGCTTGTGATTACCAATAAAAAAGTTACAAAAAACCAAAACGAAAACATTGTATGCTAGTAAGGAAGAAAATGAAGAAATGAGCAAGAGCAAGACAAAAATATCCACGCGGATGTATTTGCGGCACGTGATCACCTAGATGTAAATATTGCGTGACATCGATCTGGGTCTATTTTTCAGTTGAATTCGTTCCTTCAGTTCTTGCTTCTTTTCATTAGAAATATTCAATACAAAACTCAATAGATACCCAGAGGATGCTTATATGCAAGACATGCATCCAGGTCCTGCAAAAATATTGCACAAGCCAGAGAAAGGTGACACTTAGAAAATGCCGTAGCCGTATGAAAAGGCCGGTGGCTGAGCACGGCAGCAAGACACAGGAAAATTAGTGAAGAACATCAAAATTATTTGCCTTCAAACACCCATTTGGAAGGTAAGCTGTCATCGAAGTATTATCTCAGGTTTACTGGGTAATTTAATGGGAAATAGCAGGGTTTTTCAATGGTTTGCTCAGAAAGCGAGCTAAGGCTAGTCGAATTGTTTGCATTTCCTGGTTAAACAAAATCTCTTCGAAAGGTCAAATTGGGTCAACTTGCATGGGGCCGCTCGCCTCGGAAATAACTTTTGCCAAGAAAAAAATTATATCACGTTCAAAAACAGCTCTTCTACTTGCTAGAATTGAATTTTGAAAGAATTCTACATAATACCGAGTATGTTTTGAGATGTTTGAAAACGGTATGGAAAATTTGATTTTCAAAGTCTAGAAATTTCGGTCCTCTTCGCTTGCTCTCCAGGAATTCGGAATTACAATTGTAAGTCTAAAATATCATCAAAGCAGCTCAGCAATACCTCCTAAATAAAATTATAAACTAAGGAAAACCATAATTTGCTATGCGCCTTCACGCGAGTTCGATTATCTGATCATGAAATTTGACCTCATTTCTGTGATTTTTCGGCGTCACGGGTTGTTGACGGTTTTTCGTAATTTTCTCAAAATGTAAAAACTCTAGAACCTAAGACTTATATCACGATTCTTAGCATACCATAGGTTATCTCTGGACGAAATATCAAGGGGTCCATTTTTCCGACCTTGTGCCACCCCTCACGCGGTGGTTGGGGAGAGTGGCTCTTAAATCTTCCTAATAAACATCGCTAGCTCTATCCACTATTTGGGAAATATTTTCTGTGAATGTTTATAAGTCAAAGTGACACAGCCAAGATTCTTAGCTAACTTCACCATAGCCAAATGACTGACACTTACTTGCGCTTTATAAATTTATGTCATCGGCATTTCTTGTGATTGGACCAGGTGGAGAAATTGCATGGGTCTATATACTTTCCAATATACATACATTCTTCTTCAGAAAAAGATACTCGAACTTAAAAAAGAGATGTGTAAACATTTGGCTGATTTGAAGATTCATTTAATGCCAATGATGCAGATGCTTGTTCGAATGTTTGAGTCATGCTGTAGGAAAATAAATGTATGTTTACTTGTGTACAGTTCCTTTAAGTTCCCCAAATCTCAATTCATTGATTAAGATCTACTGACTTACAATTAAAGTCCGCTAAAACTAACAACAAAATAAGAACAATAAGTGTACAATAAGTGACCTCATTCATACTAATCAGACGATCGAGTCGGAGATGCATGTACACTCGACGCAGATGCATATGCACAAATTGCGCACACGCATTTTGTCGCATGCACATTTTTGGATGGTTGTTTCCAAACTGCACTGTATAGCTATCTAAGTATATAGTGCAACTGTGAAATTGAAGACAATCTTTCGGCCAAGAGCATTATCCCCTTATATGCAGTCAAACCCCGTTTTTTGTACACCTACTTAATGAAGACAGCTCATTATTAAAAACAGACAGTTTGCTTTGTCCCTGGGGAAAGAAAGTTGTTACCCTTTACATTATCTCTTTCAACCTACTTAATATGAACACCCTGTTAATAAATACACTTTCTATGGCCCCCTCAGTGTCCGTATTAACAGATTTGACTGTACCAGCAAGCAGGGAAGGGGTTTTAATAAACTCTGATCAATAGAAAGCAAAAACATCTTTCCATGCTTTTCTTTATATTCCTGCAGTACAAATTGCTGAGTTTCATTTTTCATGGTTTCATCTTCATCTTTGACCAGGTTATAACATGAATTATTACATTCATTCAAAATATTTCTCTGTTTCTGATTGGCTAAAATCACAGGCATATTAATTCATCATAACAAGCTACTGTTCGACCAAATTTGGAAGAATTTTGCTATTATTGAAATGATGACATCACGAGTGCAGGAAAGTTGCAGATTATTAAACCATTAACTGAGGAGACCTGAGGACGAGGTTGAGTAAACTTGTTTTGGCAGTGAGAACAAAAATGGAGGAACATCGTTTCACCAGCAAGAAATAGACGAACTATTGGCTAAAAACATAGCAAAAACAGCAAGAAGACAACTTGAAGGACAACATCTGCTATTTGGAGAATATTTGCGTAGCTGAACAATCTTTTATCTCCTAAACTTGCCGATTAACGTGCAATATCAAAAATGCATGAACTTAACATTGATGGGAGGTAAGCATGTTTCAGCTTGCTTTTAAGCTAGGAATTAAATAGAATGAATAATAAAATAACCATTGATTTCAGCTTTCATAATTATCATCTGAAGAATTATGGAGGTCGAGGAGGGTGATGATACTCAGCCTCATTCAATAATTGAAAATTAACTACATAACAAGCTCCCAGTTGCCTTGCTAGCTTAAAATTGGTAGAGCACAATTCAGGGGTAATCAGGCTCATAATCTCTAATTAATCAGTAGTCCTTAACTCACTCACATGATATTTATATGTACTCACTGAATTGCACTCCACTTAGTCCTGCATAGCCACACCTTTAACTTAATACCATTTATAGTGTAATCCTGGATGACAGAAACAAGAAATGCATATTGTATTAGTTGTCTTGAAAAAAGTCCAGGTGAATTTCACAGATATAATGTGCAATATTTTCTCTCTGAACCACTTTTATAATCATCTCTTTTCTTAAAACAGGGCATACGGTAAGGATTCAATAAATTGATATCGTTTGCCTTGTGGTGATCAAGTCTTTTGATTGGGGAAGGAATATTTGAATCTTTTCACACCTGACTTAAAGCACTTTACAATTGTCACAACTGACCATCCAGATGATTCCTGACATCAATAATGAGAATTTCACATTTAATCCAAACTATCCAGTCAGATCTGCAAATCCTAAGTAGTGTGCATGAAGGAGAATGATAGTTTTTCCAAAAAAAACAATGACAACAACAAAAAAAACTCCTGAACAAAGCATATTTCATTTTAATTTTCCACTGACTGGTGCCGCAATGGTCCCGCCGGCCAGATCTGACAAGTGAAAAATGCCCTGAGAACAATTGAAAGTCAACTTGGACTAAACAGCCTGAGATCGCTTCCTGCATGTGCCATTCTTTCAGCCCTTACAATCATGAACTGAGTTGTAACAGTTTAAATAGTCCATGACATCAGACAAAATTAAAGGTGAGTGTATTCTCCATACATACAAAATACATACATACATACAGTGAAATGCCGCAAATAAGAAGCTATATTTTTTGAAGTTTGGCAAAATAGATTCTTTTATATAGTTTGGAGTACTTATTGGAAGTTTAGGCTAAAATAGGTTCTTAATAGGTTCTTTAAATACTGTTGTTGAGATTACAAGAAATATTGCTATATATGGTATTTGTCCTTCATAACAGGCATTTATTTACCAAAAATCTAACAAAACTAGGTTGTTGCTGCATTTTACATTATATTTTCAGTACTGTAATATAAATTTCCCTTATTAAAACCAGACTTTTGGTCAAAATGTTTATGATAATGTAGTCTAACCCCACATTATAAGAACCTGTTGATTTTTCTTGGCTAAACTGGTTCTTATATTTTGGAGTATTAAAATGACAAATTTCTGCCAGCAGGTTCTTAAATCCTAGGTTCTTCTTCGCGGCATGTTACTGTACTTAGCAGGGATGCCAACCCCTGGAGATCTAAAATCTGGAGACTCCCTTTTTATACCCCCCCGACAAATTGACCCAGCCCCCAATGGGAATGACTTAGGACATCGTATATGAAGTCTTACATGAAGTACATACTATCAAAATTCACAATCATCATTTTGTTGCTAGAAATAATCTTTGTGAGTGACAAAATACGTGTAAAAATGCCGGCAGAAACCGTCCTGCGAATAAGAAAAATTCAAGTTTTGAGGGAAAAATGGGCTAAATCTCAAACTAAGGCACTGAAAGCTTAAAAGATGATTTTATCCAGGAGATATGGTGAGGCGCACAGGAGAGCGGGAGATCAGTGCCGTATTCTGGAGACTCCTAGATAATCCAGGAGAGTTGGCATGTATGACTTAATACATGTACTCTATTAAATTGTCAGAACAGTTAGCTAAGAAGCTAATCGGGGACACAAAAGAAAAATTCCTATCTACAAATACATTTAGGGTGTAGACCAAACCTGAAACTTAATTCCCCACCCCCCACCCCCTTCCTGGACCCCTCATTTAAAAAAAACAAAAGAAATAATAAAAAAGTAAATTAAAAAAGCAAGCAAACAAAATTAATAAAAAAGTCCCGTTTACTTTAAACGTTTACTTTTCACTTTCTCTCCTCCCTTCTTTTTTCGCTTTTCTTGCCTCACTTTTTTTTTCTCTTGCTGGGCATTTAGTAGGCTTCATTTTGGTGGGAAGAGTTTTTAGGAAAGCTTTTAGGATCTTAGGATTAGGTGAAAGGAAAGGTAGGTGGGTAATGGAACAAGATTTTCATGGAGATTTTCAGGTCCTTGTCACGTGGTTTTTTGCTTGTTTCTCCGGTGTCCTTGACTAAATTGTGCTCATTCTGGTATGGTTTGAAAGATCTCTTCACTCTGCACAAGTTAGCGAAGAAAGTTGCCCTTGACCGTTAAAACTGATGACGTCACAAAGGGTAGAAAGGACCTGGATCCGCACGGGCGGTTACGGGCGGTTCAGGGGCGAATGGGTTAATTAATTTTCTATGGTTGTGCTAAACTTCTATATCGCCAGTATCCGCGAAACTTTGCATGCTGTTAATGTGATGACTGCTTGTGACTTGGCTCGCATCCAAAAGGATGGGGGGGTCCACGTTTTGTCTACACCTTCAAAAAAGTAATAATGCTTATCATTGAATATGTACAATGAAATACAAAAACAATGCAAAAAATTAGATAAATGGATGGTTATGTAAAATAAAATATGATGTAAATGTATTTAAAATTTGATCACATGCATATAACTTCCATTAAGGAAAATCTGTTTGCATTAGGACTTTTACATTTGGCTAAATATTGAGGCGTAGATCGAAATCTAAAAATACACAAACCGTCCCAAGTGTGTCTCCAAACATCCTCATACCCTGACAATTTAGGGGACATTGCAAGCTTAATACAGGCAAATCCAAAGCATATTTTTTGTTTCGAAACAATTATAATTCTAAACCCCTACAACGCGATCGGTAAAAGAATTTAAGCTTATTTCACGGCAATTTTTGATTTTGCACACATTTCAGCAGACATTTGAGTGAGGTGAATTTGTCTTCAAATCAATTCAATAATTACAATACCTGTTCCTGTATTTTGTGTTTTCCAAGGATGTCTTATAAGCAGCTGTTGATATTTCGCCCAATCTCTTCTTAGAATACTCATTACGGCTTGCCATATATCTTATTTTGCGAGCTTTTAATAATGATCTGCCGGAGATTGCACTAGCCATGGAATGGAATGGCTCCTAGCGACAGAGCCGTAATGAGAGGTACCGCTGACCGGTTCACATGTGGTTACACATGGCTACACGTGGCTACACCATGTACCAACACCAGGGGCCCCCTGACCTGCACTTAGCCACACTTTGCCACACATAGCCACATATAACAACACATAGCTACACACAGTCACACGTATCCACATAGCATGCACCCATAGCTACACATGGCTACACATGGCTACACATAGCCACACTTAGCGACACTTACCCACATATAAAAACACATAACCACCCATAGCTACACACCGAGCCCCACACATCCACACAGCCACCCATAGCTACACATAGCTACACATAGCCACAAATTGTTTTTTGAATGTTCTCCTCCTTGCTGTCATGGAGGCAGCTAGTTTGCGGCCATAACATTATTTAAATCCCTCGACTCGCATGATTATGTTAGAAGACTTTGAGTGGATCAGAATTCCACCAAGTTTAGTTAACTTATAGTGGTCGCTAATTTCCCTTCGCTGCCCTTTTGTAGCCATGGATCGATTCGTCACGTCTTTGCAGTTTTCTGTGTGGCTATTTGTTATGATGAACAAACGTCGACAATACAACATGGTGCAAGTTGCTTCCCACTTCAATTAAGAAACAAAAATACATACCGTAATACTACATGTCAGGCTTCAACGTAAGATACTGTTCCGTGCAATGGTTGCCGCATATTAGCTTTCACAAGTCCCCACCCACAATACAACTGTGGAATCGTTTGCACTGAAATTGTCTGTTTTTTTTAAAATTTTATCCCACTGCAAATTGCCTTAATAGTATTCTTCTTTTTCAAGCAAATAGCATTAAACAGCAGAAATGAACACCCAAAATGATCAGAACGGCCCTATTTACTAGGCCCCAAAAAGGTGTCTAATGGTTGCGAGTTGGTTGTGTTAATGCCATTATATATTGCGGGTAGCTTTCTTCACTTCGATTCCGGGTCTGAATACATAAACATTTACCTTTAGGCATTTCCAAATTTTGCAAAGGTTTTGACTGAACCTGCAGTTTCTCTATTGCTTCCTTTTTACTACAACAAGAACAATCACGGCCTCACTTCAACCTTCACCTCATCGACTATGTTCACAATACTGTTTCTTTCACTAAAGAATTTTTACAACCTGCTAAATTGCGTTCTATTATTTATCCTAAATTATGTAACACCCTCCCACACACCACATCTTACATTACAAACGTACAGAACGACAATGATGTAATACTTACAGTTTCTGACAAAAACATGGGTTGGGCTTTTGTGCCTACCTCATGGTTCTCCACCGAGTACGAACAACATTTCTCCGACCTTTCTACCTACAAACGTATCGACAACTTTAACTGTAAACAAACCATCACTAACTCCCACACACTACTTGGCCAACTTAAAAAACGATTCTCCACTGTTATCACTAACCAGGACAACTCGCGACTGTTGGACCCCACCCCACAAGACAAACTACAACTACCCTACATGAAACTACTACCTAAAGTACACAAACTCGACAAACCTGCATCATACGACAACCTGAACAAACTAACTGGAAGACCTATTATCACTGCGCACAGCTGGATAACATCCAACCCCTCACGTCTACTGGGAACTGAACTAGACAGTATTATTTTGCAACTGAAAAACATTTTTGAAGAACGAAACATACCATACCCATTGATTTACAACTCATATGACTTTCTGCTTTTATTAGACAAACTACGTATTACCAACATGTACGAATTATGTGTTACAACTTTTGACTTCACATCACTTTACACAAACATTTCATACCATGACACCACTCAAGCCATCATTAAGAGCTGTAAACTGCTTAATTTGCCTAATTTTTATAGGGATTATTTACTTAACCTCAATAACTTTATTAACCAACGTAACTTTTTTAGGGCAGGTAATACCACCTACCAGCAAATTAAAGGGGTTGCTATGGGCAGCTACCATAGCCGGCAAATTGCGGACCTCGTGCCCCTACTAAGCAAATTTTCATTTTTTAACAATACTAACTGCCCTACTAATAGCATTTTTATTTTCTGCCGTTATATAGATGATGGATTTATGCTAACCACCAAAGCTAACTTACCTAATATCATCTCTAACCTTTGCAGCTCTTACCCGCCACAAAATTAATACCTCTCACTTTCACATCAAATCACCATACCACTCATTACCTAGATCTCACTTTATCATTCAACCACTTCACCATCAAGTCCCACAGAGTGCATCACCAGATCTTCCAGAAACCACACCACAAATACATGTACCCTCATTTTTCATCTAACCACCCTCATCATATTTTTGCTGGTATCATTAAAACTGAAACTATACGATACGGTAGACTTTCAGCCACATAAGACGATTACAACTTCATTCACCACCTTTTCACACTTAGACTTTCTGCCTTAGACTATCCTTTACAACTGATCACTGAACATTCATTTCCATGGATCACACGCACTGCTCACCAGCGACTCCTCAAAAACAAACAGACCTATAACGTTACCAGACCCACTGTTTACTACAAGACTCTATACAACAAAGACAAACGAACAGACAAACTGGTCAACAACATTCTACTCAAATACCACAACCCACACATACCGAAACTCTCAAAAGCATACTGCAACTCTACTAAACTCCACACACTCCTTCTAACTAATAAAAATAATGTTACACCATAAATTAATCCTATTTAATAATTCTACCACTTAAAAAATATATATCTACCAGCAACCAATTTTTCCTTTTGCCAAATCTTTGCTGGTTATTTATTTCATTTCAGTGGGTTCTTCATCTGCCACCATGTACATAGTTTCTCCACTTTTAATGCAGTTAGAGTTTTAACACTACAAATTTAACTTATCATACCCTAGACAATATACAACATCAATGAACATTTGAACAAATTCGTACTACTTCAATATAGAATTATGCTAGCTTCAAGCCCTGATAACTTTTAAATTTGACACTTGCATGTAATCAAGTTTTAATTCATTCTACTTGACATTTGTGTGCAATCAAATTTTAATTCATTCTACTAGATATTTTACTTTCACCAAAAAGTTACACTACCATTCTTATGTAAATACCCTAATATTTTAATCGATTTTCACTATTCCCTAATACAAGCTTTTTTAGCATTATAATTCTCATTCTTATACTAGGACTTTATCAATAAATTTATCCAGAGGGTTTAATATCAAAAACAGTCACTGCCTATTTCACTGCGGCATCGTATCATGTCTCCCCCTTTTTACACTGCCTTGTTTTGAAACTCCTCTCCTTACATGCAGTCTAGCGAAATTTTACCATCTTTATCCTTGTAAAACACGACTCACACACAGACAACTCTTTCAGACTAAACTCATCGTCATCGCAAAAAGAACGATATATCATATTATGAATACTTAACTTCGATTCCTTACCTCCAACGACCAGATTGCTAGCTCAACCCGCACTCAGCTCCTGAACTCAGCTCCAGTTTTCATCCATAAGAAGAACGATCGATCATACTGAAATTGTGGTTCCGACTCACCGATTGCCATATAACTCCGAACAAAACCTGCTTACTACAAATCCATCCCAGCACACTACGATGACTGCCACTCCATAAATATTTCGACACCTGGCCTTGAGAAGACAGATTTCTACGCTTTATAGACACAACTTCAACCCTCATGGCCGCTCATATCCTTCGAAAGTTTGACTGCTATCCCATCAATCATTGCGACACCTTTCTCGTACGTCATTGGCTCGCGTCATTTTGGCGTCAATTTTAATTTGTTTTGACAAAAAAATTTTTTTTTTGTTACGACAGAATTTTGTTCCGCATTTTTCACTCTTTTCTTACGTTTACCCCAGAGGAGCCATTTCTTCCCAGACATAAGTATTTCTCTACGGAAATTCTTCTCATCCCTTATAATTGTTTTTAATTTTGGGCCTCCTTATTTCCAGGACTGACCTTTTTTCGCTACCGGCATTTTTGAAGAAACCCCTTTGTTTTCGTGGTAAGATATTGTCACTTAAGCTTAATTAATTTGTTACTTTAAACTACTCAACTGACGCTTTCCGCTTTACCGTTATAATTCATTTCTTTTTTATTTATCGTTTTCCAACTCTATTTACATACAAAGAGAGTATATTGTTCTACTCAAAGTTTATTTCTTTGTTTTTTTTTTGTTTGTTTGTTTTTTTTCCCTTCTTCTTCTTCTTCTTCTTCTTCTTCTTTTTCTTTTCTCTCTCTCTCTTCTCGGCTACCTCCCGGCCATCTCTCTCCTCTCTTCCTTTTTTCTTCTCAAGAACTCGTCACAGAGGATGTCGGGCAAAGGCTCGGCACCGGGCCAGAAACATCCTCGCTCAGTTGTGCTTTGCCCCTGAAGATTCACAATATTAGAGGAGCCTTGGTGTCGATGCATCCTTTTTCTTGCCATACCTGGGTATTCCCATTCTCCTTCACACTCTATTTGTTCCTCTCCTACTTCCTTTCTTCCTTTAATGAAAATAAGACAATTTTTTCATAACATAACTTATGACGCTAATTAATAGTTATTAATTACGAATTACCATCCTAATGCTCTTATCCCCACCCCCTACTCTATTGTTATCTTAACAGACTACTTTCAACTATGGATAACAACCACTCTACACTCCACTTTTACCATAACCATCTCCGCAACCTCTCCCGTGCATCAATTATCCAACAACCTCTTCAACTTTTTAATTCATTCAACGGCGACGCTTTTTATCCACTTTCTGTTTGGCCACAAGAGTTTAAGTTAATTTTTTGGAAAAAAACAATCAGCGACGAGAACACATTCAAACGGTTTTTATTTTTAATTGGCAATGGCTGTTCACCCCACCTCACTTCACACTGGATCATGACGTCACAATACTGGACCACTGACAAAAAGGTAGAAAAACGCGCCCGCCAGCTAGACTTTCTTCTCAACAACATGGACAACAAATCTCATGTCTGGTTTTACTTTGATCTGCACTGCGAAGAATGGTTATACCTCAACGGACAAAAAAGATCTACTAACAATTAACGACCAATCATTTTAAATTCTCTTTCGAAAAAATATTTTTAAAAATTACAAGTTGTATTCCTTATAATTATTAATGTCAACGAACACAAAAGAACGACTAACAACTTACCATTAAATTTATCTTTCTATTACATTTTTGTAATATTTCAAATTAAACTTCTTATAATAGTTTTATTATGAAAGTTCTTATCCTGTACATTTCTTTCACCCCCCTCCCCCCTTTTTTTTTATGGGAGCTTACATGTGACATTTTCCTTTACTTAATTCTAATCTTGTATTTTGTCCAATATCTCAAACTTTATTTTAAAGTATTATCCAACATTTTCAACTTTTATTGAAAAGAAAAATTTTCAGAGTCAATAATTCCTGGAGTTTTTTAAGAACGAATATATTTCAATCTCATCTTAACTATTTCAGTGATTCGCAGAGTGATTCGATAAGTTTTTAAGAACGACTATACATCAATAATTATGTGAAGCTCATATAGTGTTTTTACTATATCAATTAACAACCATCTGGCTTATTATAATTTGTTTTCACCTAAAAAGCAACTTTACGTTTTCATTTTTTAACAAACATGTTTTTTACTTATCATTATTTTTAAAGAGAAAATTGCACATTAAAGTTATTGAAGTAATTCCTTTAATTGTTTTTTTTTTTTTTTGTTTTTGTTTTGTTTTGTTTTGTTTTTTTTTTTTTCCTTTGTTTACCCCGGAGTCTCTCCTTATTATTCATTTATTTTATTTTATTTCACTCTTTCTATTATTTATTTTAGTTCATTTTATTATTACACATTTTAATTAGTGATTTTTTTTCTTTTTTCTTTTTTCCTCCTCTCTCCTCTTTATTTTCAACTTTCCAAGAGGTTGACATGACTGCTTTGCAGTTTGCCGGACCCTCTTTTCCCCTTTCATCTTCCTATCATCCTTCATATTATTTTTACCTTCTAACCCCTCATCCTCTTATACTTATCCTAATCCTATTTTGAGGTTGACATAGCTGTTCGACAGTTTGCCAGTCCCTCAATACTTATTCTTTTTATTTTTCAACTAATATATTTTATTTAATCCTATCCTTATTAGAATTTCAGTAATTATTACTTCCTACTAAATAAATGTTGCACTTCTTTGAGGTAGACATAGCTGCTCTGCAGTTTGCCCGTCCCTCATTATCAGTGCTAATCTTAATATCTGACATTTTTGTTCTTTTTTATACACACAACACCCTTGTATACACGCATCCTCCCTCCCCACCTTACCCACTATTTTAGTGGAGACTTGGGAACCCTTTCATTAGGCATTCCATACCACACCTGTAATGCCACAAAGGTTGCTAGATATATCTCCTGTCCTTTTTTTTTTTTTTTTTGTTTGTTTGTTTTTTTTTTTTTTTTAAGGTTTTGACTGAACCTGTAGTTTCTCTATTGCAAGGTTTTAACAATGTGTCAATAGAAAAGAGGTGGGGGTGGGGAGGGGGTATTGCCACATATGGGCTATAGGTATGTGCCGCTGTGAAGGGTAATGGTTTTCAAGCAGTTTTCTCTGGGATAGAGTATATAACAGAGTGTTTGGGTCTCGAATAGGGTATCATTTTCCAGAAAACAGATCAATTGGTTCAAGATTTTAGCCTAGACTAAGGAAACCGGGAATTGCCACTAAAAAATGTTTTAAAAAAAATCAAATCGGCATCATATCTAGGATAAAGGGCGGGGGATTTGAAGAGTTTAGTCCAGTATAGGGTAGCAAAATTCAGCTGAACTAGCTCTGGTGTAGGCTAAGGGTTCCAGGGTCCCAGCGGCACATCCCCACCCAAAAATTCCTAAAGTACTCCCCTCCCCGGGCCTAAGGGTTATATTTATTTTGTTAACTGTGTGTATATGGTTACTCCATTTGTTTCTACTTCATGGTAAGAATAGCATCGCAAGCAAATGCCCATCAACGAACAGCGACCTCCGAAGCTCAAGAAAACTCGAGGAAAATACTGAAGACAAGACAGAAGCCATGCTTGATATCTCAGCGAAACCACAGACTACAGAGAATACTTCACAAACAACCATTTCAACAACTGTTCTATCGTGCAACTGCAAATAAATCCATTGTCCATACTAAACTAGTAAGTTTACCGCCGTTTGTTTTCGTATATGGTGATGTGCGAAGTTGTTTATTGAGGAAATGCCATATGAGTAGCAGTTGAGTTATTTCTTAGGTCAAAATGTAAGGCAAGACAAAAGAGTAAATAATCTCAACTTAGTCGCGAGTACGTTTCGCCATTTTGAAACGGTAGAGAAATCTTTATCTGAAAAAGTCAGTTCAGGGTTACAAAAAATTCTAGGCCACGAGTGGTCGTCCTTCTTTCCTCGGAGCCACGCGCGGTGAGAGAAAAAGTAAAATTATGCGAATAAATTATTTTTTCTTTGCTTAACATGGGCTTCCGCCCTTGTTCCTCGCTGCTTCGCCACTTCCCCCACCCTCCAACGCATGTTCTCGATGTACTGTGTCTCACAAGAAAAATAAGAGACTGCTCGCAGTCTAAAAAAAAAAAAAAAAAAAATTATCAAGAATCATGGCTCTTTCATCCTTTACATTTGCTTCACTTTGCTTGTGGTAAAACCTCGTTCTTCCCTTTTTTCTATTTAGCGTTTTTGTCTGACATTTTCTCAATTATTCATGAATGATATCAGTCTATTTGAGCCGAAGGATGCACATGCTTAATTTTTTGTCTAATGTTAATTTGATTACCGTCTTTTAAAGCTTGTGTGGTTTGAAAACAACTCCATCTTCTGTAAGAAAAGCTGGACAACTTGAAATCGAGAAGAGACCTTATTTGTAGCGTTCTGCTCCTTCGATTGCTGTCGGAAGTGCAACTTGCAGTACTATAACTGTGTGTTAAACCCAGCTAATAATCAAGCTCACTAGCCAGGCTTATGGTTGTGCGTCAAAATACTTGACCGAAAGTTCCATGAACATAACTATAGAGGGACTGGTGACATCAAGAATCTGACGACAAAAAATTTCAAATTAATGACTAAAATGCCGCGGTATGGTGAATGAAGAGAAGATCACCTGGAAAACGGTCGCGCAAAGAAACTGTATTTCTAAGAATAAAGAAAAATGCAAAACAGCTCGTTTTTTTTTTTAAAGGTACTGTGGTACCTCTATTAAGCCCCCACCTGCCCCACCCGTAAGGGAAATTTTTTTCGAGAGTATTACCCAGATACTATAGCGACAATGTTTTGTCAGGAATTTTAGGAGTTACACTAACAAGAAAGTTTGACAACCTGCTATAGAAAATAGCATGATTGATTAAAGCATTTGTTGGCGTTGCTAACAGGGAACTTAAGGCTATGTTCACAATGTAGCGGATAGATTTGACGCCGGCATAAAAATCGTACTACTAGTTCAAACATAAAAACGGTGATTTCTGCGCGATTTATGTAACGGAGCGATACTGCGTTGCGCCAATGTTGAAGATTGGGAGTCCTCGAATAGGTGTTTATAAATCGATGAAGCGGCCGATTTAGCTCTAGCCTGTTCCAGGCGTTTAAAATTTGGAATGCGGCACAAAGTCAGAGCAGCTGGGAAAAAAAAATAAGGAGGGAGAGGTGGAGAGAGGAGGGAACCTTCCTTTGCTCGGCTCAACCCACGCTGTTTTTCTTTTCACATCTTTTTGTGCTGTCCACAGAAACTGAACGCCTGGAACAGGCTTACACGGCTCAGTTGACCTGGGTAATGACTATTTAACGAATAGATTCCATGTTGCAGTGCGCTGTGCGCCTGTTCAGTAATTCCAGATGACTTCAAAATGTGGCAAAAACAAAATGCGGCACTGAGCTGCACTGAGCGGCATGCGAGTGTGTCACTGATGTTTTAACCAAATTTTGACGTCTTCTATGATATTAGTGAACAGACCCAGGGTTACATGGAATCTATATAGTTTACATAATGAGCAGAGAAGAAGCAACGACATACTTGCCTCGTACCGCTTTACTGTTCGAGGATTTGTCCTAGATTTTCAAGTCGTTCAAGAACTTGTCTCGGTTTATTGTTTTTTTTTTCTTATCTATAAACAGCTCCTGGTAAGCCACTTTTAAAAGGCTTTCACTTGCTTCAAACGAACTGCAAACAATTTCAAAATCGCGTCCGTGTTGAACAAAAAATAGAAAAGCAAGTCTCCACTTCATCCATCATGGGTCTGTACTCTAATATATCATCACCACATTGTAAAAATGCGTGATCAATACATGGATATTGTGATTGGTTAGATGGGTACATGTAACTTGCGAACCAGCACCCAGGTATGAGATCTTGCGCAGGAGAATATTGTGGTCCACGCCATCAAAAACGTTTAAAAGATAAAATAGTATAAAGATAGAAATCTATTTAGCGTCCATGGCCAGTCCATGTCCATCCTTGTCATCCGTTGCAAAAAAGACAACAGGAGACAGTTTAAAAGGCCAAATATGAAGTTTTTAACAACAAATCTCGGGACCATTATATTTGGAATTCAAATTATGCGCACTAAAATTGAAAGGGTTTTGCTTTTTAAATTGATAGCCCTGACGAGACCTTTTAAGACAGTTTTGTTTAAAATAATACAAATTGTTTGACTGCCGTTGTGATCATGAGTCGAACGTTAAACGAGCTTATCAAAGAGGATTGATCATATATATAATCAAAAACAAGCTTGCTTGTAGCATTTACGTTTTTTAATGATAACAAAGAAGAAGGAGAAGAAAAGAAAACACTTAGACACTTTCTCATAAGTAAGTAAACTTTATTAAACTCGGCCTTGAATATACTAAGGCCGATCTGTCGAGACCTTTGACTGATTATTTAATTAAAACTATTTTTTTTTTTTTAAACTTGCGTTTAATTTTTAACTGCACGTCTAAATAAAGAATGTCAATGTATATATCAATGTCTTAAACACGGCAGACATGCACCCGGACTGACTTTCACTACAACAGGGGCACCCAACGACAATTTTCGGAAAATATCTGTTCGGAAGACGATTTGAGATCTAAAATTTTAGGAACATTTTTTCCAAAATTTCTTGCTTGTCTGCCTCTCCTAGGATTTTCGAACATCTAAAAAATGGTATAATTGCCCATTTTTAACGGATTTTTACCCTAAAAGGTCACCTCAATTTTTCGGGAGCCTTTTTTTCTGGCTGAAATTTTCGAATAGGTAAGTTTTGATCCCTATAATTTTCGAATCACTAGCCTCTCAGCTAGGAAATCCGAACAGATGAAAAATTTTTAGGGGATAAAATTTGCCTATATCTACCGTTTTAATACTAAAATACGTTTAACAATGCTATGTTTAAGTGGTTTTGAACTATATTCTCGTTGGGTGCCCCTGCTACAATCTTCTATGAATGCTAAAGTGAAAAGAATAAAACCAGATTTTGCATTTGACGGGAGCGTTTTTAAGTTGTAATGCAAAAAGATTTTCATGGGGATTTGCGAGTCGGGGGTGTGTTCGAGCAACTCGCTCGCTTAGTTATAGCCATGAGATACCAGGAGTCTGATTTACATTGGTCTTCACTAACAATCTTAATCTTAATCTTCTTACTCCTCTTCTTTACTCAATCCTTACTCGGCGGAGAGTAAGTAGTTCAAGTGTAGTAGCGGTTTTTATAGTCAAAGCTGGACATGTTTGGGTAACTGACCGTAGGAATAAAAACAAGGTAAACTCGCGGCCGTGTAGGTAATGTTTTGGTATTACTGAACATACGTGGCTGCGATTTACAAGAAGCTACAAACCGATGAATAATTAAAACGCTTTTTAACAAACCCAAGCAGGAACTTCAAAGAGACTAATGAATGAACCAAGGTCAGCTCTGACATGAAAAACACGATTACGTATATGAAAAACTAACATCCGACCACGGCAAGAGAACAATATTCCTAATTAAAATGGCATTAAGTAAATCCGCGAGCTAAGCAAACTTTCAAGTAGAAGTCTGAAAATCACAAAATAAAAAAAAGGAAAATGCCTATGCGCACCAAATCCAAATTAACCTTGATTCACCTAGTAATAGAAAAACGAAACTTAGAAGAAATACAAATCTTAAAAGTAACTATTAAAATACTTAAAATGGTTAAACAATTAAACTTATAATGAAATTAAAATTCGCTTAATTACTCCAGTAAAATAGTAATTTACGCAAATCACAAAAAAACATTATCAGTTTTACTTTCCTCGACTAAAAATAAAATAACGTAAAAAAAAAAAAAAAAAAAAAAACTTAAAAAGGTAAACAAGAACTATATTCCTGTCTCGTGTTTAACAAAGATCAAGAAAAGAAAGAAAGGAAGATTTTCTACGTTGTCGAGAAATATACATTGGGAAGTACATTTTTTTGAAGGTAGTAAGTATGTTAATATAGCTGCATGTTTTTTGGCCGTAAATAATGAAATGGTACTTTTTATATTTATTGAGTAGGGTCAAGATAAAATACCTCCACCTCATCAGGTGAGAAGTACTCAGTCCCGGCCAGGATTGTGTACGGGTTCTGCACTGCAGCAGGAGCAGGGTAGAACCTGCCAAGGCGTGCGAGTGAGAGGCTGCTACTGTTGGCATTATTAAGAATGTAGATGTCCCAACCAAACAATGGACCATACCGTGACCGCCTGTAAATTGCCCTGTCTGGCCTCCCCACCTCACTTACAAAGGGATCCAGTTCTTCTTTATTGCTAATTGAAAAAATAAACGCCTTGCGAGTGAAGCCATCGCCACCACTGGACTCTAACAAACCAACAAAACGTAAGTATTAACTTTTGAGTAAACACTATCGTGTAGTTACTCTGTAGTGTATTTTCCTTAGTTTGAATTTTATTTATTTATTTATTTTTATTCTTGACTTTAATTGAATTATCACAAACTAAAACAAAACAAATTTAATAAGAACCATGAGTGAAATGGAATCACACATTTTTTTCAACTTTCCTTTTTTTTCTTATTTTCCTCCCTTTGTTTATTGTATTGCTATTCCTTACAGTTAGTTATGAAAATGGACATAGTCTTTAAAGACAGATATACAGAGATGATGTATGATATACGAATATGATAATGCATTTCTTATTTGCAGTGACATGTGATGTAACTAACCTTTCAGACCTTTTCCTTAGGGATAAGGGAACCAGTAAGGGATAATTGAGAAAATAATTTCGGAGATAATTGAATTGTTTTAGGGAGTGATGAAAGTTCATCATGGTTTTACATTAATTATGATCGACGCTTATTTTTCGCCCCTTTACTTTTATTGGTTATAGGATCGCAAGCTGGATAATAAGGTGGGAATATCTTTGCCGCCAAGAAAACCCATTTTACTATATTCGCAAAACCCACGAGACAACGGCTGCATGGTTATTGTGTTTTTGTTAGCACTAGAGAAGAGTCTTTGTGAAATCGCCGCTTGTTTACACGCGTAAAAAGTCGCCTCTGGAAACGGATTAATCGAGCCTTTGCAATGCCATAACAATCACAATGACTATTGCATCTTTTCAGCTACAGTTATACCTTCTTTAATTCTAACATGAATGTAACTACAAAAATTTGTGGCAAACATTTTTTTTTTCTTTCCCACGAAAAGTGCGCGGAAAGGGGCAAGTTTTTCCCCCAGCACCTCCCCCTGCGTGTTTCCTGACTTTTAGTAGTAACGTTCTTACAACGTTTAGGGATAAGGGATATGTCCTCTTAGATTTACAAGGATAAGGGATAAGAACCCCCTCCCCCTACCCCCCCCCCCCCAACAGGGCCTCATTGAACCGATTCCGGGATCATAACAAGTTTGATACCTGTTTTGTGCAGAAATGATTATAGCTGTAGTAGGTATTAAACTAGATTCAATTTACTAAACTTCAACTTGACTGCTTGGAGGGCTGTGAGAGGGGAGGAGTGGGGTACTCCCATATTTTGGCTAGATAGGTATGTGACGCCCGAAAAAGTATGGTATTTGAGGGTCTTATTCTTCCATACTGAATCAATTTTTCCCTTGTTAGTGTTGTGTTCCCGCCGTTATCATTTGGTTAACATTCAAGAGTCTACAGGTATAAATGCCCAGCTACACGAGAAAAAAAAATGGTCTGTTAGCTGAACTTTACCTTAGAGTATCATGAAAGCGACTTAATGAAGACTTTTTCGGCGTTTCTTTACTCACGGTCTTTTCTTCGCGTGCATGACTGACAATTAATTTACGAAAAGGCCTTCTGATCACGCAGGGTATGTGTTGCCTTTAAATTCTTAGTTTGTGTTTTTTTTTTTCTTGAATTGGGTCTCATTTTGTGGTGGTGCGCCTCTGAAGAGCGCGTCCCCGTAAGAACCGACCAGTGATTTCGGATCAAAAAATTAGTTTTCTTTATATTCTGGGATATTAAAGTCTTTACATAATTAGGTACAAAAATGCATTTTGTTTGACCGAAAATGCGAAATATAACTTTTTACGAATTTTTGAATTTTCGGCCGGTTAGCACCGACGCAATATAGCCTTTGAAACTACAAAAATCGCCTACATTACCGGCGCTACAGAAAGCAAACAACTTGTTCAAGAAGCCCGATTTTCTTTTTTAAAACATGTGTACGGATACACCACTCCAGATGTCCTAGCCATATCACAGTTCCGAATTATTTATTCATTTTAACGGCATGAATCTTTTTCCTGGCACGTGTCATCAGCCTTCAGTCAAAACACGAAAATAGCTCAACTTTGAGGGCAGTTTAAAAAAATGTGGCACCCGTCTGAACGTTGCTATCTGTATTAATACAAACTAGAAATGATAGTAAAACGTAAAAAGGAATAAACACGAAGCAGACAAGAGGGTCTCAATGGGGAGATGGCTTTTACGGCTTTCGGCTAAAATTTTGGCTCTTTTACGGCTTTCGGTTAATTTTTTTCAGTTACGGTTAACAAAAATGTAAGTTAAAAATTAATTCCTTTTGTTTCAAAGAGTTAAATATTAATAAACCTCTATTTTTGTATCTTTAACGCAAAATAAAGATCTTAGGACCATCTCGGAGTAAATTTAGAGAAAATGTAAGGATTTTCTTTCCCCAGGGACAAAGCATGCAAACTGTCCTTAATAACGAGCTGTTGTTGCTGTTGTTCTTTTTACCATAGCGAAGGAGTGTACAGACTGACTGTCTGCTGTGGCCTTGGGAAAATCTACTTGTAGAGATTTTCGAGGTTAGACATTCAGTATGTACGTTGCAGAAAGAAAGAAAAGATAGAACGAACCACTTAAAATACGAACTGATATTCGTCAGGGCGGGTCTGTTCGTATGTGTGAGACATAATTGATCATTATTTTGGCTGCAACTGGCTCGAAACTGTCGCCCTTTAAGGACGTGTCAACATCTTTTTTTTTTTTTTAGGAGCAACAAAAAGCTAAAAAATGATCATGTAACATCACTCAATTTTTGGAAACACAAGTCCCACTCGGTCCGGTAGGCTTTCTACTGCGCTACTTTGCGTTTTCACTTGCTTTTGAGGAGAAAGGATTGGTACAGTTGGTTATTGCGCGGCCTTCTATGGGAGAAGTCTAAAGGCCGATCCCCAAATGTGACCTCCAATCCCTTTTTCGACTTCTCTCCTTTCCGTGTAGCTTTAAGTAGCTGTAAATACCCATAACAAGGAGCATTAATGGGGGTTTAGAAGGGTGGGTGTAGGGCTCAGGTTTGCTACGGGGATAGTCATGTCTCTTTCGAGGTACGGACTTAGACTGCAAAACAGTCCGTATTTTTGCGCATTCAAGTACGCGCGAGCAGTCAAACAAAAGGTCTGGAATGAGGCTGAAAAGAGAGAGCGAGACTGGGGAGAGACGCTAAAAATACGGTTTTTTTTCTCTCGCCTCACACGCCCATAGGGCGTGTGAGGCTCGCGCGCTTCGCGCGCACAAGACTCTTACGCCACGCTTTACCGATTTCTTTACTGATTTTGAGGAAAAAACCGACTGTTTTGCAGTCTAGTACGGACTTAGCTTTTTACCTTTTCGTTGAAAAAAAAAAACTACTCATCAAGTCATGGTAAATGTAATAGTATTCTTAATGCTGATCAGGAGCCCATAACCTGTGCCGACTGAGTTGTCTAAGAAACTGTACATCCAATTTTACATAAAGAGAAGGTCGAGCGAATTTCTCTGGAACGTTTTCCTTAAACCTTTAAAAGGAATTGTTCCATTACGTGTTTGATTTTTCCGGTTATTTATTAGCCTGCGTAGTTTTGGTCTGGCGCGCAGTACTAGCTTATAAGGCGGGCGAGGGCTGTGAAACCGCGAGGAGATTGGGGCGGGAGCAATGCTCGTTCGCGCGAGCTTCGCACGACAAGACCGCCATTCTAAGCAGGCTAGTATATTTTATAAAGTAGTTCTGGATTTTTGCTTTATGTAAAATGTGCACGGAAGGTTTTTACAAACTATTTATTTTTTCTGGATCCAGATTTCTAGTATTCTTGAAAGTCAATTTAATATTAATAGACATTTCGCTTTTAGTAGAGAAGATGCACGTGACCCAGGAAACAACGCGGAAATTTGGCAATTTTTCTTAATAAAATCAATTTTTATTCTAAAAGTATTTTTGACACCTCGAATCCTACTAGGGAATAAGACTGTTTTGAGTTTATTTTGCCATCTGTCAATCAACCCGTCATAATCAGTGCAAGTCGCGATTGTGTTGGTCCGAAAAAGTACTTCTCTGCTATGAGTCGATATGAGTCGGAAGTCGAGTTCATCATTGTCGTGATACAGCTATTTGCAGTATTTCGGCCAAGACTCAAAAACAAAAATTTGGGGAAAATAAGCATTGCAATTGGCCAGAGGAAATCACTCAGGGAGCGAATGTACATAAGAACAGATGAAGAGGCAATGTATTGTAGCATTACAAAAATTTCTATTCAATCGGTAATTGGTACTACAAATAATTTTGAAGCCTTATGCACATTATTGTTCAGAAACTACCCGTGGCATACCCGTCGCACTTGGATTGAGCCACAGTCTGCAGTCACTGGCATGTCTGGCGTAAATACGCATAGAATGAAGTGAAACGTTTTTAGTGGTGATCCGCATTAGCGCGAAAGTACATGTTATCCCGGGGGGTGCTCCTGGGAATTCTTGTTGGGGCTGTGCCGCCCGGACCCTTTTTCAGACCAAAAAAGGTCATTTCAGTTTGACACTGTTTTTCAGACCTGGCCTCTTAAATCCATACCTGTTTTTAGACCTGGCCTCTAAGAAAGAAGGTCGTAATTACTTAGATTAGAACAGCAACGAGATGGAAAAGAATGAATGAGGGAACAGACATGGAAAAAGAAATATGCATTGCTGAAGTAATAGCGCCAAACGCTGGGTATCAACGATTTAGATCATGCGCTCCATGGTCAGATCGAAACAACAAAAATCCTTCCAGTAACTTGCTTGTTCTTTTGAAGGCACAAAAATATGCGCTAACAAGGAACCTTAAGACCCAGGTTCTTAGTCTTAATGCTTACCGCTACCCGATGGAAAAGCTACAAAAGCTACTGAGCTCTTCGGATGCATAATTATGTGCTAAGTAAAGAGGGCAAGAGTTCACGTTTCGTGGCCACGGCCCAGGTACGTTAGCCCTTGCCCTTGTGTATCATTTTAAAGAGCTATACACTTTTTTATTAGTTTTATTGGGTTTCATTACCTATACATAATCACGTAGAAACGTTTTAAAAAAATCCTCGACGTCTTAATCTTGTCCAATGATTTTCCGAAAAACAGTAGTGGGGCCTGGAACGAACTTTTGTAGCGTCACCTCATTCTCTCTTGGTAGCGTTTTTAGTGGATTCTCAATTTTCTTCTCTAAAATGTGTTGAGCCAATTTTTTCAATGCATCTACGTTAAACTGAAGAAGTAAATTTATCGACGTATGGCGATTCAAAGGCAATTACCTCTAACAAATAGCGGAAAAAATTTGAATGTCACGAAACAACCGTGTCACTCTCGCGACCAGCAACGACTGCCATTACTTTTATCACAAATAGGACAAAAAATTCCCGTGGAGGACAAATGATAAGAAAACCAATATTTTAGTAAAAGCGATTGCTTAAGGCACAATAGTATTCCGGCTCTACAAACCAAGAAGGACATTACAAACAGCGAAGTTAAAAGAGGAGAATAACAAGGCAAGTGTTCGTTGATTATCTTGTCTTCGAAATTTCTGGAAATTCAAACGGTGTCCATATTCAAAAACGTGAAAAGCACAAAAATTTTATTCCTTTTTACGTTTTACTATCATTTCTACTCTGTATTAATACAGATAGCAACGTTCAGACAGGTGGCACACTTTTTTAAACTGCCCTCAAAGTTGCGCTATTTTTGTGTTTTGATGGCAGGCTGATAACACGTGCCAGGAAAAAGATTCTTGCCGTTAAAATGAATGAATAATTCGGAACTGGTATATTGTTAGGACATCTAGAGTGGTGTATCCGCATATTAAAAAGAAAATCGGGCTTCTTGAACGAGTTGTTTGTTTTCTGTAGCGCCGACAATGTAGGCGACTTTTGCAGTTTCAAAGGCTATGGCGCTGGCGCCAGTCGGCCGAAAATTCAAACATTCGTAAAAAGATATATTTCGCATTTCCGGTCAAACAAAATGCATTTTTGTAACTAAATAGGTAAAGACTTTAATATCCTAGAATACAACGAAAATTTTTTGATCCGAAATCACTGGTCGGTTTTTACGGAGACACGCTCTTAAATAAGGTATTAGTTTTCGTTTGTCTCATCCTCAAATAGGGTCAGTACTTCAGGCCCTCGGAGACAAACACCTATCCGAAATTTATGGGGGTACCCCACCTGGAACTTCACACGCACTGACTTGATCGAAAAAAACTAAAAGTGTAAACAAAAAAAGCAAAATATGTAACTAGACACAATAACCCGTGGAGATGGATTCCTCGAAGTTATAAATTTTAGCCGTAGAAAGAAATAAATAAAATAAAAGCAAAATAATAAAGCATTTCTTTTCATCTCGTAATAATCCCACGAAAATAAGGACACATGATGTCGACGTGTTTGACTTGATCGTTTTACCAAGGTACAAGAATTGACATACCAACAACACTCGTCACAATAGTTCGGACAGTAGTGGTATTTCTACCCCTTAATGTTGGATTTTGCGAGTTGGAATGACAGAAGCAAAAAAAAACAACAACAACAACACTGGGAGGGAAGGAGCACATTTTTTTTTGTCAGGAAATGCGTACAGCACGGGGTGTCCCAACATAATGTGACGAGGATTGTAGGTAAACATTAGGTATAACAGTGGGGCTCTCGTGCTCGCGAAACACAAGCAGCCGGGCACTATGGATAATAAAATTTGGTTATCTATGCATTCAAGAAATTTTAATTGTGACACAATCTTCCGTCCTTACGTCCGCCCTTTCATATTAGCGCATGTAAAATGTCACACTCACTTGTTATAAGCGTTAATCTAAGGTATAGTCGATTTGTGATTAACTTGATATTAGACATACACTTGTCAAAATAGGGTATCCGCTAACAACTGTCCGTATCGAAGCCTCAGGTTTACAGCTTTCTTCAAAGGCATTACTTAAAAGATCAAATGAAAGCTTCGTTTTTGGCCCTCGCTAAATCTACATGTCACCTTGGTAAGTGCCACTGAGGAAATAAGAATTGGACTTAAATGAAAGAATTAATAACCCTGTAATCAGACATGGCCTACTGAAGGTGAAGAACGCCGCGGGTAAAGACGACGTATCTAATATATTCCATTCGACGGGTATCCCGTCAGGTAAGTATAAAGGATTTTACCGCAAAAATTTCTGTGAGTTATTATAATACGGTAGTTTTCACTTTTTTGCGCGGGTATACTCTGGTCGGGTACACAGGAAACCAAAATGTGACACCCACAGGCATTTATGTCTGATTTTGGCAACATAGGTATTCTTACTAGCTTGAGTTCGCTGATTTTGAAAATCATAGTTGCCAAACTCAGTTCTTGTGTTAAGGTGGAGTTTGGGGATTTTCACTATGACGTCATTGTCCAAATGAGGGGTTTTCTCTCCTTTAACAATTCCAAATTTAAAGGAGACAAATTCTTTTAAAACGTTATTAGTGTTTTAAAAATTATGTTCTAAGAATTTCTGACTGTTTTTACGCTGCTTATATTAACATACAGCCATCACGTGACACTTGACCACGCCCTCTTATAGAAAAATCACCTTATCACTTGTATATTTATCACAATGGTAGTCTTTACACTAGAGCCTAAATAAGCTAAAAAAAATTTCAAGAGCAGCAAATTTTAATTACTTCAAGCAAAATAAAGCTTCACACACAACCGATTCTTTTTTACTTCAGGTTAACTTAAGGCTATTTTCTCACGCAACATAATTACGATTGATTGACGTGTTTCGCCTTTCTCAAACCTCGAGGGTGCTTACCATTTGACAGACAATTTCGGAAATTCCGGATGGATGGTAAATGGTAAGGTCACTTTTCGGAAATTCCAACCAAAAATTGAGGAGTACGTTTTGAGGTAGTCCGTTCATTCCAGTTGGTACAAACCAAACGGAATGTTGCTTACCATCTACCAATTTCTCGGTTCCATACGCATTCGCCCCCCCCCCGGATTCAAACCGTAACGGACGTGGTAACTCTACGGTAAACTGGTAAATCGCTTACCATTATGCTTTCGACACCCCAGCCAGATTCTTCTGTCAAATGGTAAGCACCCCAAGAAACCGCAAGTAACCGCAAGTCAGCTAAGTCGGTTTTAAGGATGCTTTTTAAGTCGCTTGAAGCTTTCTTGAATCGTTTCAACTTTCCGACTTTAATGAGATGCAAAGTAAAGTTACTTGAGATTTTACTTAGGCCTTCACACACGAATTTTTGGTTAAGTAAAACTTAGCAGCTCTTAAGTCTTACTTAACAGCCTAGTGTAAAGACAGCCATTATTTTTTTGTAATGTACTAAGGAATACATATACAACTTTTTGTTTTTCTTGTGCAATGTTGAATCCTAGTTTTTTCACAATTCACTTTGGGCGTCAAGCTTGCTAAATGCTTTGTTTTATTTGGGCCTCTTTGTCAACCAGGTACCGGTGTTGCGTGGAAAGTGTCCTTTCCACCTAGTAACGAATGGTTGATGTCAATGTTATTAGTAGTGAACTGCCTCAGGAAGTTGTCCGGGTTTAGAACCAGTTAGGACAACGGTGCCATTTATCTCTTTCAAAAACAGACTGTCGCTTGCCCCAGTGAGGGGTCCAACTTAAGGATTTGGCTGTTGTATCTGTATATGACCCTCCTTGTGCAGTAGATCTACTAACAGCGTTGAGTAACTAGGAGCGTACATCATAACTTGTATGATGTAATCCCCCGTATCAGTGCTTAAGAATTCGAAAAGAGACTCCAACTTTTCTCATGATGCTTTCCTGCTGATAGATGACTGCGGTATTTGTGTATTGGTTTTTTGGGCTAGCTTATTATATCCCGGCCATACGTCAGATAGCTGAAGTATAGTGGCCGAGCTCAAAGCAGATAAAATCATAACGATAACTGCCTGTTGAGATTCCTCTTTCTTTTGCTGGTCTGGTACCAAGCGCTCAGACACTTTTTTGTACCTTCCCGGCCCTTTTGCAGCAATGAGATCGCTGACCTCAGCTAGGCGGAATTTTATTGCATTATCCAGGTTAGCCTGAGTTTCAGACGATTACTTCGAGTCCCTTTTACTCTTTTGGCAACGTCTGAATCGACCGGCCGCTAATCCCGTCCAGGTGACGTCACTCCCCGAAAAACCGGGTAGTGTTTGATTGGTTGATTCTTGTCCAAACATTCGCAGAATTATGTATAGTTATGAGAAATTTTAGCGGGATTGCAGGGTCGGATGCCTGGCATGTTTGCGTGGAGTTAAAAAATTCGAAAGCGAAAATTTCTGGGATTTAAGTCTTGTAATTTTCACCGTCAAGTGTAATGATTCTGTTTAACTTTTTTTTTGTTTTTTTTTTTCTTCTTCGTTAAGCAGCAAATAGCTTTTTTTTAAAAGCAAATCGTTGTGTTTTGAAGTGTTCCGTTTGTGTATTTTATTGAGCTTGTTTTATCTGCGTGATTGCGATCGAGTTTGAGTATTGAATTAAACGTACAACAGACTTCGTTCAGAGTACTGCATGCAGTTGACAGTTTAAACGTTCAATATGAATTACATTCAAAAAAGAGTAAAGCACTTCTGTATCATGTAGAAATTTCCAGACGATATTTCTTTGTTTGCCGGTTGAAAATCGTGTTTTTACTTTTTTGCATGACTCAGGAAAATGAGTAGTGAGGTCACTGGACGGTATTAGCGGCCAGTCGATTCAGACCCTACTGAGGAAATAAAAACAACTCGAAGTAATCGTCTGAAATTCAGGTTAAATCCAGATAAGATGATTCAATTGTTGGAACTGAATTGTTTACATTGAATGATGTAAATGATTTGAACGCCCTCTCGGTGTTTTCGGATTTTGGCAAAAAGTACAGAAAGACTCCATTGTACAGGTGCGACACTTCTCCTACTACTTCGTGCTACTTGCCCTTTAATGTAGTGGAGGCCGCCTCGTCGTCAAAAGAAATACTTTAGGGGGGATTATTAGGGACCTTAAGACCCTAGGACGGCGACGGCAGGTAAAACGTCGCTGAAAAAAGTGAATTCGCGTTCTTTCAATCTTCATCGAGATTACCCAAGTCACTCACTTTGTCAAATGTATGAACCCTCCTAAAGTTGAATTCCTAAGAACCATATCCAAGTTCAGAAAAGAGAGGAAAGTTCGACGTCGATTGTGTCTTCCTCTGTACATCGTGAAATTAAACATTTTCACGTCGTAGTCGTGCAGTGACGGCAAAGAAATGTACAAAAAGCGCGATTCAAGTGCAGAATTGTTGTTTTGCTAATTAAACCTATTGCTTTTTGTGGCGTTCCCGTTGCCGTCGCCGTCGTCGGATCGTAAGTTGCCTATTTAACATATAGCTTTTCCTTCAGAAGCTCAATTTTCACTTTGTGTATGAAGTCACGATAACAAATTTCTGTGCCATTGTGAGACGAAGTGAGTCATGAGTGGTTAGGCTTTCCACAAGCTACTGAGATTTTTCAAAAGTTTCCCGTATTTTCAAAGAAGTTGCTCAAAAAAAACAAACAAAAAGTTCCTCAAAAGTTGCTCGAAAAAAAAAAAAACAAAAAACTTTTTTGGTCTGATGCTAAAATATGCAACTTGTACAACAAAAGTAAGATTTCTAAGCATTTTGTGCAATTTTGAGGTAACCAGCGTTGCTAAATAACTTTGTCCTAAATAAAAAAACCAGAAAGTCTAATGAGCAAAAAAAAAAAATGTTGAATGACCTTCCTCACCCGGAGACACAAGTCAGTCGAGTGTGAATCTTCGTCCACCATTTTGAATTTCTCTAAAAACAGCTGACCTAACAGCCCGGCTACTTTTATCTTGCGCCCATGATCTGCCCAGGAGGAGGATTTCTTCTTTTCTTCATAGGAAATTCAGAAATTGTTTATTTAAACATTGTGAAATATGGAAGAAAGGCCAATTAGAAGCACTAAAAGCTGCTCCGATATCTCGATTTAGAGATAACGCGAGAAGTTGCTCAGTACGAAGTTGCCAAAAGTTGCCGAGCAACTTGTGGAAAGCCCTAGGAGTGGTTACATCTTCTCTTTCTCTTTTATTGTCTCTTTATTTTGTTCATCTGACACTTTTCCGTGCCTTTGCTTCTAGCAGCTTTGCATCTCGTCGGTCCTTGTGGAAAGCCCCTCCGCAGCTCCTTTTCTTTTAGATGTCTCCATGCACCTACATTTTATTAAGCAGTCCGGCTATCTTAAACTATTTGAACTTACTTGAGTTCAAAGTTGCCTTGGTCTGGTAACGTATTTGAAAAGTGCCAGGCACGTGCAATCAAAGAATGGCTTATTTCAATATACTTTTTAATTATCTCAGTAAAATTATTACGATAAATATCACATCTTTTAGCCATAATTGTGTAAATTTTATATCAAGGTGTAGATCAATTGTCATGTGACGCCTCGAAATTCAAACAACGTTTCGCCGATTCCCTAAATGGTCTTTAAAATTAAAACCATTTCTGGATCTATTTAATTTTATAATTATGGAAGAAAGAAATCTTCTTATTTGGACAGTGACGTCATAATGAAATGCCCCAAAACTCACCTGCTAAGCTTGAGATTGGCAACAACAGTAATTTTCGAAATCAGCGTACTCGAGTTATTAAGAATAACTGTTACTTAAAAAATTAAGAGAAAAAATGCCCGTGGGGGTCACGTTTGGTGGCCTGTATAGAAAACTTAGGTAACTTTGAGTCAATACTATGAGTGCATGTGTTTTCTACCGCCAGGAACCGGGAGGATAGATATTCAACATATCCGCAATTTTACAGAATCGTTAATACCTTATTAACCAGCCTCCTAGTTCTTACGGCAAAATAGTTGAGACTGGTCTGGCTCAACTTTACGTTTGCTATTTGCTTAAACTGAGCAAACAGTTTTCTTACCCCAAAGGAATGTCCGTGTAACCTCCAAAAACGTATTACCCTTTTTATTATTTAACTGTGTCTCTTTCCATCACGCAGCGTCTGTAAAACTGTGCCGACATCCCAGCCGCAATGTAGCAGCCACAACACAGTAGCCAAAGGAATAAAATTAAGTGCAGGCTGCCGAATTTTCCCAGATGGTACAAATAAGAAGAATTTGTTTTCAATATATCTGAGTCCAATCTGAGGCTAAAAATAAAAGAGAGTAACGTAAAGACCTTAACGATTGCAAAAAGAAGTGGTTTCTTATGTTTCCATGTTCTATCGCTGCGCTGTAGCTACTAGTGTCTCTAAAGATGTTAAAGAAGGACTAACTAAAAGCCAGTTATCCGGTCCCAACATCAACTTCTTCCCGTTGATCCAGAGACGCAAAGGTTCATTAGGGCGGTAGGGGACATGGGCTGCTAACTGCACAATTCTTTAAGGCATATGATGTTGGTGTTGAGCCACCGAAATGAGACCAGCATTAAAAGCTACTGAAATAATATTCATTTAAAAAACAAAATCAAAAGTACAAACAGCCATGGGTCCAAAATGCTAGGCAGGTTAGTTTTAAAAAGCTGCAACGTTAATTTGCGCTCTTAAATCGAAGGAAAACGACTTTTCAATTTGAAATGCAACAATAGTGCGCTACAAGTTAAGCGAAAATGTTGCCCGTATTATTTGACCTTAAAGATCATGTCGGTTCTGGCGTTCTTTAAAATTGAAACCTGGCGGATTTGCATAAACCTTTCTCGTTTGATTTTTTTTTTCGTTAAAATAGCTATCAACGAAAAAGGGGAAATATCCGCGATACCAATATTAGTGACGATAATGACAATGATTTCACCATTTGATAGACCCCTGATCACACAGCGGCTTTTTTTTATCAGAGGAATCTACAATCTCAATGTACAGAAGATATTTACTCAGTAATTAACGCCGTTCCAGAAATATCCTGGCTTCTGCAGATACATACGAAGGATCCTTTGGTGTTATGGGCATATGAAGCCTGTTACAGTTGTGTTTTCCTGTTGCACACTCGTTTACGTCTGCAAAACAGGAGGCGCGACTTTTGATACCATTCAGTTTGCCTTTTTTTTAAATAGTCGTAGCTCATAAAGGACTACTGAGAAACAGTTTTCTCTAATCAATCCGATGATTACAGACGAAATTGATTCCAATCTGAGTCCTATTTCTAGTCCTACTACCACTACTAAATGCTGTTCTAATTATGATTATAACAGTGTAATGGGACAGTGCCTGGGGGCAGTGTCCGTCATATATACCTAAGTAATGGTACAATAATCACGCCATGCCGCGTGAGCTCTTCGATGTTGTTGCTGGACTCCAGCTATGTGGTCTCCCTGACTGCACTCAATCCTATTTCCTTATTAAACTATATAAGTATTATTATTCGATTATCATTATCTTTCAAATTACTATTATTATTATTATTATTATTGTTATCATTATTATTTCTTGCTTTGTGCGCATTGATCTCATACCTTTGTACTTTTTACTAAGGGAGCGAGTCATAACGCATAAAAAGGACCCTTAGATTTCGACTCTTACTCTAGACCTCTAAAACTTTTCTTAAAATCGTTTCCCTTCCTAGTGTCGTAGTTTTGGGGGTAATGAAATACTAATTATTATGTCCAACTTTCAGCCAGTTCTCCAAGTTCTTCGTCACACTTGCAGAATGATCCTACAACAATCTTTATCTCCTGCACAGTTTTCGTGTTCCACATCCTTGGAATTTTTGTTTAAGCTCTAGATATTTTTTTTAACCTTCTCATTCTCCCCTTTTCAACAATTCTCTTATCCCCTGGTACAGCAATATCGACAATGGCGCACTCTCTCTCCTGTTTGTTTATTAAACATGATCATGTCTATTGTAGCATTGATGACATGATCACATTGGATGTTCATTATCTCACAGTAGTTTAACTTTATCTTTTTACTCACTTTGTCAGGCATGTGTTCGTAATTAATTTATCCTTCTTTTGCACATGTTATTTCTCACATAACTTCCAACGAACTACTTTTGCAATATTGTCATATCTCTGTTTATATTCCCTTTTGGCTAAGTTTTTTACATTCACAGACAATATCGGGGGGGGGTTACACTCTCGCCATTAATTACTACATAAGGAGGAGACTCTTGCAGTCTTGCAGTTAACATGGTATCAGTGCTGGTTGATCCTGAGAGCCTGTTTCTGGCCTGCACAAATAAGTGCTTCTGTTTGATCTTCGAGTCTACTTTTCGTAACTCAGCTCCAAGTTTTTCTTAAGTATGTATTTGTTCGGGTATTCCTCATAAAATTGACCATGCGGCTTTTTTCTTTCCAACTGTCGAGTTTCTCGCTCACACCAAAGATGTCTAAATCAACCTAACGACAATTTCCTCACTTTCAGTATACCTTACCTTTACCCTTGTAAAACCTCCTAAGAATTCTTCTACACACCACCCAAAACTGTTTTACTCACCTCTCACTCACCACAGCTTATAAGTCGGCCTGACCTCCATCCTCCCTTTGATACATACAACTATCAACATCATTTTAATGGAAAGCACCATTCATTGTCCAATCTTCTGGTCATTTTATCCAATGTTTCAGTTCTTCGTTTGCCCATCTTACCTGCTCCATGTGATCATACTGACAGCTGCGCAGGTGTTAATCAAAGCAACCTTATTCTTTCAATTCAATCTTGATTTCAACATTAGTTTCAGCCTTCTTTTTAACTCTCTTGAATTTTTTTTTCATCTCCTCTTCGATTATTAAATCCGCCTCAATAATCCCCAAATATTTATACCTTCTTCACTGATTTTCCCATTATCCGCCCATACAAGAGTTAAACCTCAAACTCACTTTCTTTTCCTAGTCATTACTAACTGGCAGGGACCGCTGGAGGGGGGGCTGGGGGGCTTCTTCTAACTTTTGCAAGAATAAAAACAAATTTAACAAAATAATTTAACAAAAGTAACAGGAGTGAAAAATAGCAAAAATCGTTAATTGAAAGTGACCAGAGTTACCAAAAACAAACGCGCAGATAAATAGACAGAATGAAGCATTAGTCGTTACAATTGTAAAATATTTTTCAAGCTTCTAACCCAGCAGGTAACAAACGTCTTTTTAAATATTTCTGTTTCCTGGGTGGACCTCTCATAGGTTAGTTTCGTAATTGGTCAATTTCGATCCAGTAATAACTGGGTTTAGTTTATAAGGCGATTCTCAAACAAATTGTTTGATAGTTTCAACCCAGATTTTTTAAAGACTGCTAGAGGTTATACTTGTTATTGCAAGGTCCTTCCTGATTTTAGCAGGCTTTTCCGACCGCGCTGAAGTCCGCCCTGATGTCAGGTCATACGGCTCGTTGAGCATTCCAATTGTAAGTTTTGTTGAACGCGGTCTCTTTAAAACATTTCCGCCGTATCGAGTACCGAACCGCGTGAAACTGTGGTGTCTGGTCATCAAGGAACATCTAATGCGGCGGTTATTACGAACAAAGAAGTGCCGGTACCTTGCAACAGGGCCAATATGAACGACGACTTCATGATACTACTAGTAATGCAAAGTTATAGAGGTCTCTGTAATTTCTGATCATTTTCCAAACAAATGGAAAACTTTTATCTGGTGAGTAAACTGCTGTAGTATAATTTTTGCTACTTTTTCTGAATTCATTCTATAATTGACACTTTTATCTACTAAATTATCAGTTACTGTTTCGTTTTGGCGAAGCAAATATTTTGAACACATCAACATTGAGGTTGAATTGGAGTTGTATGATATGAAGATACAGATCTCGGAGGGCCCGTCCACTGGCCTGCTCGGCTTTATGGATAACCCCTCGATCTGCATAACTCTTCATATCGGTACTCAGCCTCGTAATAATTCGTTTGCAATTATAAGCAGCCTGAGTCTACAGCTCAAGCAAAAACCTGATTTCTGGTTTTATTATAGTAATTCAGTTGATATCAGAAGCGGCGCTGATATCAATCTATGATATTTCAATTTCAGTGATGGTAACTCGCAGACCACAGCAGCCGATCATCGAAGATGTAAAAAAAAATCATCAGTTTTAATGTTATCTGCATTCTCCGTCACTTTAGAGAAAATTGAATAGATCCACAAATCGCCCCCCCGGCCCTGGAAAAATTTCCTTCACACATTCTTCTTTGCCCCCCACTCGAAAACTTGCTGCGGTCCCCGAACAGTAGCGTGTGGATGAAATTAAGCCCGTTGGTGTGGAGGAAGTGTCTAGTAAGGTTGGTAAATCGGTGATATCCGCA
>CALNXK010000295.1:0-67500 GCA_942486035.1 Porites lobata
CACGTTATGTATTGCTGTAAACCGATACCCATGTACATTTTACAAACACTCTATCGGGCCAGAACTGATATCAACAAATACCCCCTAAAGAGAGCAAACGTTCCCCGAACTACTCACTTGACCCACCCCATCCCTTCGTTAAGAAAATACGCACTTAGTCCACTGGAAAACGCGCTCGTGAATATATCAAACAATAGCCGTTCATCCTACAAGCAATCTCAGTTTCAGCAGGCGTGGCCACGTTTCCAGTTGCTGTAAGATTAATTCGACACCTGCAACAAACACTGTAAATTGAATAGCAGCCACAACGCCCTTCCATGAAACCGTCAGGACGAGAAAGTTTATAAAAGACTTAACAGGTGTGCGCGACGGTTTTCTTCCCTTCCCCTCCCATTGTAGCACCCAAATTCTGACCCTGATATTGGGCGCGATCCATTCAACCAAACTTTCGGAAATTTCGGTCCAAACTCAATGGATCGGTTCGGTCCAACGGAAAAGTTTCGAAAAACGGGTCCACCTTTTTGAGGTGGTCCTCTCCAGGTCGGACCGGTTGGAATTTTTGGTTGAATGGATCGCGCCCATTAATTCAGTAGTAATCAATCGTTCCTGAGCCGATAGGCAAAAGGATACCAGTTTCTTACAAAATATGCTGTGACATCCGTTTGCTCATCCCTTTCTGCCTTCCGCCCTTTGATTAGGTTTTTGGTTCCGTGTGCTTTGAAATAACTTTAGGAACGAAACGATACGTGAGGGCGTGTCCGGCTAAGGGCAAGTGACTCTCAGTGGTGAAGATGATATGCTGAGCTTGTCGGTATTTCGTAGCCTGTACCACGTCGCGAAAATAGAACAAGCCAAAGAAAAATAGACGCCTTTTTCCCCAGCTCCTGCAGGTTTTTTCGCGTATTTTTACTGCACAACTGATTGTACCTTTTCGAGCCGGAGCGAACATTGACGCCCTTAAGTTTCCGCTTCATTTTCGGCACCTGACTAAACGCAAGCGCTGACTTGTGCGCCTATGTTTGTTTGCACTGAAGTAGCAGTATATGACCACGACAGACTTGCTGCTATCCTTGGTTTGAAAACCGCAATGGCAAGAACAATTTCTTGAAAAGAGCAAACTATTTCTCCTTAGCAGACATGGAGAATAACTACTAGGACTTAAGAAATGCCATTGCTTAAGTCCTAGAAAAGAGAAAGCATGATGCTTTCTTTTTTGATTTACGGCTAAACAGTACAATTTCATGTAGCTTTTACGCAAAATTAAATACTTTAGTTGTTTGCAGAATTGCATTTAACAACAAATTACAGAAATTTAACTAAGTTTAGATCTCACAGATAAGAATTGCAAAAAAAACTTTGGGTAAAAAGTCAAAAATGTTTGCTGGAAAATCACTTATGGACATACAATAGCAGAGATATCATGCCTGTAATTTTCTGTTCAATGCACCTTATGACAAGTCTGACTAATCCACTGGTAACCCATGCCTTAAAACCGCCGTGAACCTCAAAATTTAATCCATTTGCCTTTCATGCGTAGCGCAAATATATCTTCTGAACACTCCGGGGTTGGGGGTAAAATCAGAAGAACAGAACATTCAGTTACTGTACCATCTTTAAAAGTGGGACAGTATGTTTGCTAATCATCTTAGTTAATCGCTTTTAAAATAGGACAAAAGGACACCTGGTCATACAGGAAATGAATTTAATGTATCCCGGAAAGCTTTGGTTTCGTGCACTTCTTTTTCGCAGGAGACAATCGATAATTGCCTGGTCACGCAATCGGAGGTGATAACTAATTAACAGTCATTGATACCATCGCCGCTTAGCAAATACACTACGTGCTGCAAAGGATCCAAACCAGGCTAGAATGTTTTCCTATTCGGCCCACTTTTATCTCAGGTAAGGCACTGCAAAGCTGATTCATTTACGAAGGTTCGAGCGAGAATTATTTCATGATGTTATTCTGATTTCGCAGTCACGGGAAAAAAGACCCAGACTCAGGTCCACTCGCAGACGCCATGGTACAATCTACAAGATCTCAAGAACAGAAATTACCCATTGAACGGCCTCTCCTTTTGAAGATTGCGGTATTTCATTAAAACAGGTACATATTAAAAGAATCTTGTCAGTTTCTCCCTTTAACGAGCTCAAATCGATGCATAAACTAAGGTGACGTGCACGTGTCAATTGACCCTGGGGTCAATTAGCGGTTGTTTGGGGCAAAATAACCTCAAAATAATCAATCTATTTTACAAGCGTTCGCAAGAACACCAGACTAACTTTCAGATAATGTTGAAGTACTATATCTTATTGGGTAGTAAGCGGGATTTGGGGTGATTCGGAGAATTCCCCATATAAAAAATTTGATTTTGGTTTTAGCGGTAAATTGTTGTATTTATATGCATTATGCAAATTACGTTTCAAAAAATTGTGCTGTTCGTCGATATTTTACTCTCTAAATCTAAAAAAAATGTGCTGTTTAGAAATTGTTAATAGCTGTTTTTTGACATTTTTATGGAAGATTGCCAATATATTCGCTCGTTTATGAAAGTCAGCTCATCTCTGTCGCTAGGCTATATTGCCGTGTTCGGCGGCTAATTTTAAATTGCAAACCGTTGAAATCGAAAATCTCAAATAATTCCCAAATTCGGCCGCATTTTGAAATTTAAACCTCGGCAGGTGTTATAAACTCATTAAAACCTTATTACAGACTGAAAATGAGGGTAGGTTAGGTTTTGAGCTGTGGCCACGGTTTGCCTGATTTTTCTGTGCATTCGCTCTTAAAACAAAAGTCAATGATAAAAAGAAGCTTGTCTTCATGTCATCGTTATCAAAGAGAGTAAATATTTCCACGAATCATGTTAATTTCATAGAGCGGTTTTCACTTGACTGTCGTAAAACCAAAACCAAAGTAAATACACTAGCCAACCAAAGGGCGTAGTAAAACCAAAACCAAAACCAAAACCAATCCATTTCGACAGTCAAGAAAAAACCGCTCTATCTTTTGATAATGATGACATGAAAAACATCGAAACGTCAAGTTACTTTTTTTATCGTTGATTTCAGGTTTAAACCACAACATCAATAAACAAAATCTTGCAAAATTTGGTTTCGCCCTCTCCTTACAAAAACCCATTAAGGGGCCACTCCACAGGAGAGGACGCCTCTGGTCCGCCCAGCCTAATTTTACTGAATTATCTTTAAAGTTCTCTAACTATGCACTGCGGACTCTTGTTAATGACGCAAAGTGTCGCTTAAGAACTACCCCCGGGTCACGGTAATCAGAAGGATAAAAAGGAAATATTTTCCATTGTAAAAAGCTAATGTTGTAGTCACATCCATGAACATTCATGACCAAAATTACCTTTAAAAGCTAAATGAAACACAGAATCAAGTGGTTCAGCCATAGAGAGGTTGAAAAAAAATGTATCAGATACATGTGTGATACCATCTGTCATTTGTATTTTATGGACTTCAAGTAGGTTTCAGGCTCTGTCATGATTTGATAGATCTGAATTCAGTTACCATTCTAGTTTGCATAAATCTCTTTTCGGGACAAAACCCTGCTCTTTCTACCAACACTGAGGGATTCCAGTTTAGGGAGAGCTCCCTTTCTCCTCATCATCATGGAAGTTTGTTACACTTCTAAAACTGCCTAATTTTCTAGAATAATTTTCTCCTGCCCCACTAATTTCAAAGTTACTACAGTGTCATTACTGTACTCAGCAAGACAACAAATGGATGTGTGGCTCATGACACATTTTTTAGAACTTTGAAAAATTTATACAAATACAGCAAATGTTTAAAAATACAGTAATGGCATGGATTGTCTAGGGATTTTGTATGTCAAGCCGGACTTGCATTCACTATTTTAAACTGAAGTCCAGGTCATTGAATATTCCTAAAAGTTAATTTTTATGAGCGCCTTTAGTAAGGTCAGTAAGAATTGTAAAAAATGTCGTCATTATTTCACAGTTGATGGTTGGTTGCATGGATATTCAAGTAAAGCCTTTATCTACTCACTGACCAATAACAATGGTTTTGGACACGCTGTGTACAATCCTGTTAAGCTGCGAGTCAAGCCCGATATGTACAACACAGCTGTATACAGGTGTGATTCATGGGGACCAAGATTTGGCTGGAGTGATATTGCCATATCAAACAACGCTGCTAGTAACCAGGATTCTGTTACTTTTTTGTGGCAGGAGATACCCCTCCCCCAGGGTATTCTTTTTATCTGGTTTTGACTGTAAATTCTATGCTGGAAGCCACCGATTCACGCCAACAGATATCGAAGTATTCTATGAAACAACCACATAAAGAACTGTATCCTGAGCTTTTGACTTTGTGCTTTTCATTGTTGTTGTTTGTTTGTTTATGATGATATGACTTAAATGTAACGCAATTTGAGCTTCTCCGCATCCTTCGATCCAGTTTTTCCTCTTCTATACTTCCCATCATCGCTCGCGCCTTATCCGTCCGCTCCGCTGGGGACCAAGCCTTCTTCTTTCACTTTAGGGTCTCTGTGGGTAGGTAAGACAGGTAACATTAATAGTAGCACCAGCATAGATAACACGCCAAGAGAAACAGAGCTGCTGCTTACTATTATCAGATAACGGTGATAGAAAACCTCATTGAAGCAATGAGAGAGATGGTGTCTTTTTATTAGCACTCTGATTCGCAAGGTATAAATTAAAAGGTAAACGTAATTTTGAAAGATGTACCGATACCAAACCAGATTTGCCTGAAAAGTGTCGATACTTGAGAATGACACTATTGATATCGTATCGAACATTCCAGTATCTTTCATATACCTTGGTAATGGTCCGCCTTTTCAGTAGACAGTTATCAGGGCACCCAACGACGGTTTCCTTCTAAATACATTGAAACACTTCTAGGCTATCCAGAGTACCGTTTAGAAGCATTTTAAGCGGCGCTGTGAGATTTGTATCTATTCGGCCATCCTAGGGAGACTTGAGTCTTCTCGAAATTACACGAAGGGCTTGAGTATTAATTTCCCAAAATTTTAGATGAAATTTGACGTAATACGAAAGTGAGACATTTTCTAATTCTTCTCTCCATCACATTTTTGAACTGAAAATTTTAGGTTTCCTTTTTTTTCTACGAAAAATAGCCCAACTTGGGAGGTAAAAATGAAACTTGAACTTTAGGAAATCGTAGGAAATTAATGAGATAAGCTTCGAAAATTGTACGTGAATGGAACGGTCATCTAGAAATTTTTTAGCCGTCATCAAGAAATAGAAAATTCTCGTCAATATTTGCTTCTCCGAACAGATATTTTACATGAAACAGTCGTTAAGTGCCCTGAGTTATATCACTCGCAAATATATAAGGGATTTTAAAAATGTCAGCATTTTTCATTCAGTTCTCTCTTGTATCTGTTATGTTATCACGGCGGGCACAAAGAACTCAAAAAGCTCTAAGAAGGAACACATCAAAACTTACAATTTTTTCTGAACGCCCGCAACGAGTGCAAAGTGGGAAAGGATGCACTCACCACTCTAAGATTGATTTCAGAGGCGGATCCAGAAAATTTTAATAACGGGGATCCAACTTGTGCACACTGGTGAAGCCAATAACTTACTTCGTTAGTACATCATTTCAAACCGTTACACATTCCTTTCTACTGCGAAGAACCTTGCTTCCATGATACGCGATATTCTAATCGTGCAGTGCCCAGCTTTGAGCAGCATTCGTCTCTTGAGTTAAGTGATAGAATATACTTTTGTCCAGATTTCGTTAATTTTAAGTCATTAAGTCCCCTCCTCTGGATCCGCTACTGGGTTTATTTTGATTTTCCTAGAGGCAAACAACCACTTACCTGAACCCTTTAAGTCCCAATAGTGACCAACATCAATCTTTTTCCCAATGATATCCCTACATTGTCAAGAGACTAGGTTATGAGAATTAATAAAATAATCACCTAACAGAAAATGCTTTGATCTTTTGTCAAATTCTCTTAACTCATTCTTTAAGGAAATATATAGAGATCAGTTTGGAGAATTTGTATGTGGATATTGGGGCTTAACGGGTTAAGTAAGGTTAAGCAAGGTTCTTGAACACCATAAAATACGTGGGGAAACCATCAATGGCCCCGCGAAACATCGGCTGTTTTCTCAGCTTTATAGAAAAATACTTTTCCAACCTTACGGCATGTTAGTTGACTGATGACACTCATTAGTTTAATTCTCTTTTGTTAGCCGATGGTTTTACCAGAAAAGTAAATTTCGTTAGTCGGCATTTTAAATGTCACATCGCGTTTAACTGAAATATGAAAATTCAGGTCATATTTAAGTTGACGTGAGAACTCGGTGTTCGAACAAGAGAAAACCAGCGATAGAAAAAGTAACTGTAAACAGCTTAATTGTAAATCACTTCTAGTGTTAGGACCCTTAAGTCTCAAGGCTTAACGAGGCAGCGTGGATAGATTTACAGGACGTTAGAGACTGTACAGCATGCTTTATTCCACTGGCGTTTTATTCTGCAGCTCGCTTTTTAGGAAAAGAATCCTAGGTACTTCTGCCAACGAAAAAGTAAGGGAAATTTGTGCGCTTGATGTAGAAATTAGTAGTAAAGAGCAGGGCCAAAGCTCATGAACTGGTCCTGTGTTAATTCCTGGCTGAACTAATTACATTCCTGATCAGTCCTCGGCGTCCTGGTGCTAAGCCACACTTACTCCTGTTTTATAGAAACCTTTTTAAGAATATCCTAATAGCAGAGCAAAGCCAAGGCTGAAGTTCAGTCTCGAACATTGTCGATTCCTCCAATTTCAACGTGAGGAATATAGAAAAATTGCTATAAAGACTGCTGTACGTGTTTGGCTGAACATTGTGTGCACTGTTGCCTCTCCTGAGGTCACTCTTAGCCTCTCAAAACACGAGGAAATTAAAAGTCGTCCATACAATGTTTTCAAAATGTAATTTAAAAACATCTAAGAACGTTTTGAGGCTCAAATCGCCTCAAAAAATAAGCAAGTTTAGTCTTGGCTCAGTCTCAGGTCAAAATTAGGCGTTCTTACATGGAGGGTCCCCATTCAATCTCGTCATCTTGATCCAAATATAAAAAGGTGTACCGTATTTATTCGATTAACCGCCCTGAGCGCTTATTAAATTTTTGGACCTTGAGCGTGGGCGTTTATTTTAAAAATTTTCACCATTTTCAGCAACTGTAGTAATGTTTATTTTGTAACAAAACAAAATCAAAGCAAGGTTTCTGTAAACTACTCTGAAGAAAACTCCGTCTTTAGGGAAGTCAGTAAGTGAATTCTCTGGTGCTGCCTCCTGGATGTCCGAAATCGTAAAGCCGGCAAATGGGTTAGGTGCCCGAGAAGCAGATACAGCTTGCTGGATGGATGTTAGGTGGTGGGGCTTATTTGAGGTTGGGCACTTAATAACTTTTTTTCTGCCTTTAGGATAGGCGATTCGAGGCGGGCGCTAATTCGAGGTTGGGCGCTTATTCGAATAAATACGGTATGTAAATAGTCAACAAGTAAGCCTCACAGCCAGTTGTGATGTACAACCAGCACTACGATAAATTTTGTTTCCATTTTGTAGTTGGAATTTGCAGTGTCTTTTGCCTCAGCTTTCAGGCTCAGTTCCTGTCTGAGAAAAATTAGAATAGAAAAAAGCAAAGAACAAAATGGAATCTTGCAACCCCACTGAGCCCAAGAGTTGAAGCTTCGACACTTTGAAACTTGTTCATTACTATACAATATTTCTTAGCTACGTATATTGCATAATGTCATAGGAAATTGTGTAGGCATTTTAATAAAGGTAATTCAAGGTTTGTAGTTCGCAAAAGGCCATTTAATTTTTGAGTTACCTGGGCCTCTGTATAAAAACGAGGTTAAGTGCTCAGCCTTTGATATGGAAATGATTTATGCAAATAATATTCATTTTCACAAGAAAAGTGATGCACTTGGCCTCATTTTGAAAGTGAGGGCTTTTGGAACTCGGAAGTGGCCTATTACTGCGTTTTTGCAAGAGTCGGTACACACGCAAATGTCCGCCAGGTGGAGAGTTTAATAAGGGACTTCAGCAATGCGGGGAGACATGAACATTCCTTCATTTCGGCAACAGGCATTAAATCACGCACGGACCTAGCGCAGACTGCTTGAACGATCGAAGAAATCGAGACCAGGTGGACTCGCGCGTGTGTGCATCAACACTTTTGTGGACAGCTTATATAAAGTGTTATGCCTTTTTTAAATTTTCAACCCAATGCCTAAGAAAATGCATTCACGCGATGCCCTGCACAAATCCAAAGCGGCCCTTTGGTTGGTTATCGAGTTCAAAGGAATGTTTTTTCCTCATAAAATGCGCATGAAAATGTGCATCTCTGTGATTCGTTGGTTCAGTTTAAAATGATAATGTGGTTGAAGGAATTTATACTTTCAACACAATCTGTGGTACTGCATCGGTGAGAGAGACCAACTCACAAAAAAAAGTTTCATCCATTGAGTTTATAAAAACAAGTCACCAACGAGAAGACCCTTTGAAAGCTGATGTTTGGAGCAGGGCCCATAAAGGTATATCCGCCCTGGTTTCGGGCGCTTGCCCCCCGCTCTGGGCAAGGGCAAACATTCGAAACAGAGGTACTCATTGCAGACCAGTCACAGAGCTGCTTTAAAATGGCGCAGGTCAACTGTTATGAAGAATGCCTGTTAATTAGGTAACAAAAGGTACTTATGATTAGCTTGCTGCTGTGTTAAACCAGCCTTAAGTATAAAGTAACTTTCGGTTGTAGCTTTTGTTCATTATTGTAGGTTCTTTACCGTCAGTTGTTTAACCAACTGACTTTGAAACTTTAAAATTAAACTGAGTTCTGTGTATGGTAGTCAACCCAAGTTGTCTAGTGTTGTGGAATCCAGTTTAACTTGAGACCTTTTCCTTGGCTTCTATAGTCAAGATTTTGATTTGCGACAACAATCTCAATGGTCGCTTGAGAAAGCAGCCAAAATTTGGGGACGCCACCACTGATTTCTTCCTAAAATGACGTTTGGAAGTGACTGCAGAAATTTCATACTGGCGACGTCCTGTGTCACTACCCAGAACTGGGTATTGGCACCTCAACAGTATGAAATTTCTGCAGTCATTTCTCAGACGTCATTTCACAGGGAAACCAGTGGTGATGTTGAAAAATGTCGGCTGTTTTCTCAGGCTATCTGATGGTTGTTCAGTTCAGTTGATGCAAGGCTGCGATGCAGCTGGGTGTAGTCATGTGGGTAGGCACAGGCCTTGATGTAGACACAAGCAGCTGCTCCTTTCCTATATAATGGCCCTATTTCTATGGAGACAAATTGTCATGGGTAGAAGGGACATTTCCTTACAAAATGTGGTGAACTGTTTACGTGAGAAACAAAAAGTTAGCCTCGCTTGAAGGGTGACCCGCCCAGCCGAAGGGAGGGTGGGTGACCACATTTCTCTACCACAATGATTTTGTACACTCCTAAAAATACAACAATGCATGAGCCAAATATAAAAGGAGGTCTGTCACGAAAATTTACCCAAATTCAGCCACTAGGACCTACATGTATGAACTGGTCACCAAAGTGGGCTTGAGACGTACTGATAACCGCTTTTATTATACAACGTGACGTAACGACTTCTCCTCTCCATTGCTTAATTAGTTAAGCGGAGCCCCATAGCTTAGAAAATTTGGTAATCAATCCATTCAAGAAAATTTGGTTATGACGACCGAACGTTGACCGTACAGACTCTGGGAAAGGGGGAAGGGAGTCAGGAGTCGGCCCTTCGGGGGAGGAGTATGTTATAGCTGAGGTAAAATTTTGCATTTAAAGCACCCCTGCTCGTTTCGGTGGTAAAACACATGGCCGACCGGACTTTTGAAGAGAAAAAAACAAACAAGCAAAAAAACAAGCCTTTCTTTCCACTAAATTTTAATGTCTACATTAACCTGGATATTAAGAAAACAGCTGGAGCGAGAAATAAATAACAATGGAGACCAATTTCGTTGGAAGAAAAACATGAGAATTATACATAGCGGCGGTGAGAAAATGAGAAATGCTAGCAGCTACCAAGGTGAAAATGAGCGGCAGTGAAAAAACAGAGTAAACAGGAGCCCAAATATTTTCTCCATAAAACGTGTAAATAGGAAGTTAAAAGAAGTTTCACGCTTTAGTCGTGCAAAACAACGGCGAGGAAATGTACAAAAAGTGTGCTGCACGTGTCTGGCTAATGAGAACAAAAAGTGTTCCGCACGTGTAAAGTTGTTTCTGGCTAATTAGATCCATTGTTGTTGTTTTTTACCTTGTCTTTAGTATTAGTCGATTTTATATTTTCTTTGAGGAAACTATAAATATTAAAGAGAGGTTCGCTTTTAGCCCTGGCTATATCTATAAATTAAAACACTTCATGATGGGGAGTTTAGTAATAGTTGACACTACAGCTGCCCCCGCTCTGTATTTTCTCGGTCATAGTAGCTTTGGTTTTTGTGTAGCTCTTTGAAATATACCGATTCGTATTGAAGGTTTTCACACATAAAACATACAATAGCTGAAATAAAAGCAGAAAACGCAAGATTCCATGCACTGAGTCAGGTCGATCATTGCGCAGCGTTGATCAAAACAAACACCCTCAGCTCGGCGTTTCGAGAATTTTTTCACACGCATTCTAGTCTAGTTTCAGCAAACAATTTCGGGAAATTTCTGTAATCGTCTACCTTACGAGCAGAGTCTACATTTTCGCGGTGTGAGCTGCCCAATAAACAAACTATAACTGTAAACTGAAAAAAATTGATGTAACCTCTGCTCGCAGGGTACAGTAATCGTCCATCGATTCCTCGTGGCCCCTGTTTAAGCAAATCGAGATTTTTTTTCTGGTATACTAACTACATGTTGTAACTGTAAGTAAGTACTTTCCTATATATACCGCGCGCTAGTAGGAAAACGTGCATGTAGTATCAGGGTGGATCCTTTAATTGAGTAATATTCTTGTCATTTCAAAGGCGCCCAACAAGTGAACGTGTTAGGCCCATGAACCTTTTTTGAAGGAGAGAACTCACTAAACGTTTTAAAGTAAAAAACGGCCTTATTCCAAAAGGTCCATATTAAACAGTGAAACAAAAATTGGCAGCTAAGATAGAGTTTCACTAGGAAAAATATCACTTAAAATATTATTAAAAACATGCCAAACTAAGAATATCCACTAAATTGAAGTTAGGTAAAATATTACTTTGAAATTAACTGAGTCTGCTCATATCATAATGCTGCTCATACTTCAACTGAACACGACGCACAATCCAACGTACAATAACAAAAACAAAAACATGATGACTAATATCTTTTTTGGGGTGATATTTAACCGAGAACTTTTCAACGTTCCGGGCCGCTTTGGCAGATGTTAAGAAATTCAATGCAATTAGTGGCTAGCTGTATTAAAGGCAATTAGAGTTGATAAATGAAACTGAAACTGAAGGGAAGTCAAAATTAATGAGCATGTTTTAATTTTGCTGGCTGTTAATGTTAGCTTCGAAAATTAATTTACACGACAACTAATAAAAGAACGTGTCAAACGGAACTGATTGGGTTGCCAGTTCGTGACATCTCAGCCTTAAATTAAGACGAGAATCGAGAAGGGTAGCATTCTGACAAATTCACCCGGCATGGCTGGTTGTTGCTTTGCTGTTAAAGCACTCTTCTTGGCCTGTGTTCTCTGGGGAGCTTGGCTAAGCTGCATTGCTAGTGCAAATCAAGGTATGACTAAAGCCAGTTGTTAACATATGCACACACCATACATTCACCTTAATTCTCGTTTTGCTACTAAGTGTAATATTTTCAAAAAAACCTTTAAGGAGGACTTTTTCAATTTTGTTCATAAACAAGACCTTACACTTTACTAAACTTACAGCTTACTATTATAACCTTCGCCGCCTCCCATTTGCAAAAAAGTTGAAACTCAACATGGGAGAGGACTACACAGTCTATGCTAAGCAAAACGAACCAGTCAGGTCCCATGATTTTTGGCTGAAGTTGTTGATACAGTATTACTTATAATGTCAGTGCCCTAAAAACAAAAAGTATAAGAGAAAAAGCCAAGGCGGGCTAGATTACGATGTAGTGTACGATCGATAGCTTCTGACCATTTCACAGATACTCCATTTTAGTTCCAAAGTTTTTTAAATTTCATTGTGAAATATTTAGCTGCTTAACATTCATGGTAACCTGTTCTTGTTGTTGTTGCTGTTGGTGGTGTTATGTTTTTGTCCAGCAAGCAGTCTGCAAAGGATCGGTTATTCATTTATAAACGATCACGGTCGAGGAGCGTGGGAGAACGAAAGAGTGCATTGATGTTTTTTTAACGTGTTCTCTGAATTAACGTGAGTGAAATTAGTAGTGGAATATAATTAAAAAAAGACTAAGTGGTTGAGACGCTCTGCGTTCAGTTGATCTTACAAGTGTGGTGGGTGAGGGCGACCTTGAAAGCTGCTGGCAGACCTGGAAAGACCTATTTCTTGCTGCGGTAAAAGACAATATTCCAACCAAGCGATTGAGAGGTCGAAACCCTGTGCCCTGCCTCACAGGTGCCGTTATCAATCTTATCAAGAAAGAGGAAACCGTACGCAAGAAACTAAAATTGCACCCGTCGGAGTCACTAAAATCCAAATTTCAAACTCTGCGTTCACAAGTAAAGCGCGCGATCAAAGAAAGCAGGGAAGAGTTCTTTGAGTCTGCTAACATCGAGTTCAAGATCAATCACGTCTCTGGTCAGTATTAACAACTCGCTCAAAGTCGCATAACATACCACAAAGTGTCTCCATGGCAACTGGTAACCTATGTGCAACCGCTGACACGCCAGAAGAAATCGCAGACATTTTTAATAACTATTTCACTTCAGTGTTCTCCGTTCTTCAAGAGGACAAAGTAGATGAAGGCGCAGGGAAATTCCCTGCCGCAGAGCCCCCTCCCCCCCTTGAGCGATATTGTGTTGCACGTCGGCGAACTTGAGGCTGTCCTAAAATCACTAGACCCAAACAAAGCCACTGGTCCAGATGAGATCCCGGCAAGAATCCTAAAGAAAACCGCGACTACTATTGCTCCATCACTATGCAAGCTGTTCAACAGGTCTCTGGGGGAAGGCTACATACCGTCTGAGTGGAAATTGGCCAATGTAGTGCCTGTCTATAAGAAGGATAAAAAAGATCATGTTGAAAACTATAGGCCTATCTCCCTACTTTGCATTATTTCTAAAGTCATCGAACGCTGTGTCTTGAATCGCATCAATGACCGATTAGAAGATCTGATTGCGGACTGTCAGCACGGGTTTCGGAGTGGACACTTATGTGTCACAAATCTACTAGAGACCCTAGATTACATCGGTGCTGTTCTTGATAGAGCTGGTCAAGTAGATTGTGTGTATTTACACATGTCCAAAGCCTTTGATAAGGTTAGACATGACCTCCTTATGGAAAAACTGCGGGATGCTGGCTTCGGAGGGAACCTGCTCACATGATTTCACGCGTATCTCTGTGGCAGGCACCAACGCGTCACCGTACTAGGAGCGACATCACGCGATCTACCTGTCACCTCTGGAGTCCCTCAGAGTTCAATACTCGGACCTGCTCTTTTCTTGTTATATGTGAACAACCTTCAGATTCTACCCTCAATCGCAAAGTGGCAATGTTTGCAGATGACACTAAAGTATACAAGGTAGTGATGTCTGAGGATGATGGCGCCGCTCTCCAACAAGATCTGGATAATCTGTCTTCATGGTCCGCTGCCTCTGGCCTAGCCTTCAATGATAAGAAATGCAAGCTTCAGACCATTACGAGGAAGCACAAGCCCATCTGTTCGAGCTACGAGGTTAACGGCAGTACCATCAAGTCCTGTGACGTAGAGCGTGACCTTGGCATCTCCTTGGACTGTGACTTGACTTGACACGCCCAAGTCTCTCACCAAGCTGCACAAGTTGTTAGGTTTCGTTAGGAGGAACTCTAGGTTTATTCACAGTACTTCCGTAAGGCGCACATTGTACCCCGGGCTTGTTCGTGCTCATCGTGGCTACGCAACCCAGATCTGGGCGCACCAAGGCATTGAACTAATTTCTAAACTTGAAAGTATCCAAAGACGTGCCATCAAATTCATTCTTTGCTTGCCTTTTTTAACAAATATCTCTTACAAAGAAAGACTAATGTCTGTAAACCTACTTCCAGTGTGCTACTGGCACGAGTTACTAGATCTAGTATACTTTTACAAGGCTACGCATAATATGATTCACTTAGATCCGTCTGTTGTTCCCTACGTCAGAGAATGCGCGCGAAGGACCCGTATATCTGTAACGAGCTGTCAATCTTTTGTGCCTAAAAAATGCAGGACTGCTACCTTTCAGAAATCTTTTTTCAATTGAACCACTAGAATCTGGAACCTGCCTATTACTAGACTTGACCTAGATAATGTTACTTTTGAGAACTTTAAATCTGTTCTTTACGGTTATTGCTCGCGGGTTCTAGCAATAAACTATGGCCCGGACTCTCCAAGGGGCTTCAAAAGTATTTGCTTGAAATGTAACACAGCCAGGTTTTTAGACCAAGAAATTAGCTGCTGCATGTGATTTAAATTGCTACTTTTATATCCTTTTATTTTTTGGGTCCGCAGTAATTGGCTTTCGCTGTTGCGGTGTCCCTGCCCAAATATTTAAGTTATTATTAGTGTGTTGTTACGTTCTTATAACTAGTATTTGCATATCTTCTGTGTCTTTCTTTTTTCTGTATTCTACAGGGCAAAGCTAATAAAATAAGTAAAATAAAATAGACGTTAACATTGCTATTTTTTTTTAATGTATCTTTTAGATACCTGTGGCCACATTCGGTATTTGAAGTTTTTTGATCGGGAGTATGGCCTTTATATGTATCTTCAAGGCCACACCTTTTTAAACCTTTCCATTGGAGCAAGCAAATCTTGCGAAACGGAATGTCTTTACCGGAGAGAGTGCGTGGCAATCAACATTGGTCCAGCAATTAATGATATGAGGGTCTGTGAGTTGTGTAACTCAGATCACATACAGCATCCAAATGATTTAAAACGAAGAGAAGGTTGGATGTATAAAGGTACACAGGTAGGGCGAATTTCACTGGAATAAATTAATCACGGCAATGGTTGTGAATTATCTTGTGGTAAGCGTTTAACTGTTCATAGCCCAAAAAGTGAAGTTTTAGCTATGGAAGTGATGATGACAATGACGATCAAAAGATAGTGATGACGACCCTTGGGTGTCAGAGACTTTTCATATGCGGTTTCCTGTTTCGGTTAACTGTTATAGTGACCGCTCGTGTCTTGGGTTCTCTCCCGAAGATTGCACTTGTCCGTCTTCCCTCCAGACAGGGGGAACCAACCAAAACGGACTTTTACAAAGTCTAGCCAAAGTTCTGTCGAGCGGCGATGAAGAAGACATAAAATAATGATGAGAATGGTAATAGGGAGCATTGACTACTTGCAGTCTCTAAGGATTGTCGCGCGTACGAGAATGTTACGTGTGAGCGAGCGTGCGAGGCCAACGCGCAAGGAGGAAGACGGAAAAGGACAAGCCTCTCTCCAGTTCCCTTCTCGAGGGTCTGAATGGGGGGGTACCTAGATAAAATTAAACACTTCATTTTTTGGCTTTGTAACATGAAATGGTTAAATTTTAGGCATTTTAACACTAACAATAAAGATTCTTTGAAACTAATTTTTTCCCAGATAGAAGCAAAAACGGCTCCAAAAAGGCCAATATTTTTTTTAGGATATCAAGGAGTTTTTGGCCATTTCACGACAATTCCTGATTATTTCAGAAGATTTCCGAAGACTAACGAAGAGGTCCGATCATTGCCGAAGATGTCCGATGAACCCTCCAAACACTTGACAGTATTTCTTCGGAAACAGTAAACATTAAAAAATTGGCTAATTTAACAGCAAACACTCAAAATTATGGGCAAATAACACCAAACATTAAACCCCATTCAGACCCTCCTTCTCGATTGGTTTGCTCTCTCGAGCTCTGTCTAGTCTCGATTTGACCGACTGAAAAGGGAACTGCTCGAAGTCTACAAGACTCCTACAATATAATATTAAAATTTCATGAAGTCTAAATTACGCTTTCACTTTCACTAGAATATTTGTGCCTACAAACCTTGCTTGAACAATGCAAAGTGTTTCCTTGGATACACGGACAAGAGGTTTCTTTGCGAATGCCAGTCTGGTTACACGGGAGAACTCTGCGAAACAGGTGATTATGTGGCCAGCAAACGCAGACATATTCAGTCCTGTTTTCGCTTGTCTGCGCCGCAAAGAATACTTTTCGGGCAGAAACAAACTGGAAATACGTCTACGTCTACGTCTCTCATGCACGGAATCGCCAGCTGGCTCGCCGGCTTTTGCTTCGAGATGGTTAGAAAAACGAAAGTGTATCCTACCCAGAAATAGAGAACAAGTGAATGTTGCTTAATAAGAAATAATCAACGTTGTCAGGGTTAAAAAAACATCTGTGCCCCCCCACCCGAAGGGGGGTTCCGCAGCAAAGTTTTATCCTGGATAGCTCCCCCTTTAGGTTAACCTGAGATCAGGCTCTATATTCGTTTCACTTTGAAAATAATATTCCGGCGGGCGAGGCGAAACGAAAAGCGGTAGCCGTTAGAGAGAATGTATGAGAACCGCTAAAATTGGGCCTGATCTCAGGTTACCTTGAGGTCCAGCTCCTTACCCTCCTATATAATATTTTTTGAGAGAAAAGGTACCCCTCCCTTTACCCAGTACCATCCATTGACAAATGGTACCTCTTTCAAATACCTAGTTTAGAACTTTGCATTACTTTTAGCTGCTGTAAATGTACTGTCTTTAAACTGTGAATAAATCACAAAACTGGCCAGGAAATTTTGTCGACTTTTTCACAGCCATAAAATCCTTCTGTTGGCCCTTTTAGGTCCTTTTACAGACCGAAATGACACAGATTTCTCTACCCTCTCATATACTTCAACTATTGAAATCCCAACCCTTTCATACACCTGAGGTCTGGAAAAGGTACCCTTTTCGCAATTCGGGCGAAGCTTCCCCGTATAAGCCATTACAGGGGGTACCCCCCGGGATTTATGCTTGCTCTTCTCGCAATGAGTGAAACAATCAGTCTTCCCTTAAGCAATCAGCATGCTACAAACTTGATTATTTTCTTGCGTTGAATGTCGGCAATGGTTTATATACGATGTACGAGGTTGGTGGCTAATTGATCGGATATTGTTTTCTTTTCTTTTTTTTAGACCTGGACGAATGCAAGGATAAAACTCATCAGTGTGACGTAAATGCGAACTGTACCAACATTCCTGGCTCATATAACTGCACGTGCAGGCCTGGCTACAGAGGAAATGGGAGCATTTGTAAAGGTAAAACTTGCTGATAAATATCATAATAAGACTTATTTATATTCATTTCTTGTTTTTTTCGTTTCCTTACTCAGACATCGATGAATGCGAAAAGCGAAGCCACGATTGTCACAAAAATGCGAACTGTACCAACATTCCTGGCTCATATAACTGCACGTGCAGGCCTGGCTACACAGGAAATGGGAGCATTTGTAATGGTATAATTAACTATCCAAACCTTCTCTTCATTTTTCTGCAAATAATTTAGTTTTCTCAGTAACTTAACATTTTACTCCCTCCAGAAATTGATGAATGCAAGGATGGAAGTAAATATGCGTAGCAGGCGCAGGGAAGTATTTGGGAGCAAGAAAAAAACGGGTGGTGTCCCCTGCTTTCTTGCGCTTACTACTTCCAAGGGCCTGTACCAACATTCCTGGTTCTTTCAACTGCATATGCAGGCATGGCTACCAAGGCAGTGGGAGCATTTGTAATAGTAAAACTTGCTGATAAGTGTCGTGATCAGATTTAATTCATATTTATTTCTTTTTTCTTTTTCTTATTCAGACATCGATGAATGCGAAAAGGGAAGCCATGATTGTCACATGAATGCGAATTGTACAAACACACCCGGCTCTTATAACTGCACATGCAGGCCTGGATACACAGGCTATGGGAGCATTTGTAAAGGTAAAAATTTGCCGGTTAATTTTTGTGATGCGCCTTTAAAGAGTCAGGACTCATAGCTCCCTTTGGTAGTACTCCCTTGGATACTCTTTCCATAGTTATTCTTACACTTAAAACCAAGATGGTCACCTGTTACAGACTTGAACAATGAAAAGTGTTTTTTTGAATATACGGACAAGAAGTTCTTTTGCGAATGCCTGCAGTCTGGGATAGAAAACATCTGTGCCCCCCGGGGTAGGAGGAATTCCGCAGCAAAGTTTTATCTTGTAAAGCTCCGCCTTGAGGTCAAGCTCCTTACCTTTCTATATATTTCTTTTGAGAGAAAAGGTACCCCTGACGTCCCTTACACAGTACCTTCAACTGGCAAATGGTACCCCTTTCAAATACCTAATTTGGAACTTTACATTACTTTTAGCTGCCGTAAATGCACTGTCGTTAAACTGTGAATAAATGAGAAAACCAGGAAAATGTCTCGACTTTTTCACAGCCATAAAATCCTTCTGTTAGCCCTTTTAGGTCTTTTTACAGACTAAAATGACACAGATTTCCCTACCCTCTCATATACTTCAACCACACCTGAAGCCTGGAAAAGGCACCCATTTCGCAATTCTGCCGGAGCTTCCCCGTATAGGTCATTGTAGGGGGTTCCCCCCCGGATTTATGCTTGTTTTCTTGTTTTTTTTTTTTATATATTAGACCTGGACGAATGCAAGGATAAAACTCATCAGTGTGATGTAAATGCGAACTGTACCAACATTCCGGGCTTATATAACCTGAGATCAGGCTCTATTTTCGTTTCGCTTTGAAAATTACATTTCGGCGGGCAAGACGAAACGAAAAGAGAGCCTGATACAAACCTTCTACGAAATGTCTGCCGCCCACTTTTTTGATTGATTGACATTTGCCGAATCAGCCAATCAGAATTACTTCCGTTGCTTGTTTTTCTAGTATGCAAATTTTTCACGCGTGGGAAAAATGCAGACTGGCTGACTTAAAATATAGCTTTTGTCTGTTAATCAAAATGCATCTTGTTAGCGGTCAACAACTTGCAGAGGGATTCAACTCCGCGATACACTCACTTTCCGTAAATAAAGCAAATCCTGAGAAGATATGAACAACCACATGAATTTTCTGAATTTCCATGGCACATATTAAGGCATATTTTCGTACCATAAGACCATAAAACAATAAAAAGACAGCAAAATCGATCCTTCTCTCCACCGACGACGGATCATTCACGAAAACAACCACGCGAGGAATAAGTGCTTTCAACTTTCAGCGTTTCCGACAGCCAATCAGATCTTGTGGCATTGTTCTAACAGCCAATCAGCGTTACGGCCAAAATCTGGCCGTAACGAGCACAAACTTGTAATAGTTTGTATCAGGCCCAATTTCAGCGGTAGCCGTTAGAGAGAATGTATGAGAACCGCTCAAATTGGGCCTGATCTCAGGTTAGGGCTCATATACTGCACGTGCAGGCCTGGCTACACAGGAAATGGGAGCATTTGTAATTAGCTACCCAAGCCTTCACTTCTTGTTCCTGCAAGTATATATTTATGTTATCTTTGTAACTTAATATTTTCTACTCCCTCCAGAAATTGATGAATGCAAGGATGGAAGCCATGATTGTCACATAAATGCCAACTGTACCAACATTCCTGGCTCTTACAACTGCACGTGCAGGCCTGGCTATCAAGGCAATGGGAGCATTTGTAAAGGTAAAACTTGCTGATAAATGTCATAATAAGACTTAATTTATATTCATTTCTTGTTTTTTTCGTTTCCTTACTCAGACATCGATGAATGCGAAAAGGGAAGCCATGATTGTAACAAAAATGCGAATTGTAAAAACACAGCTGGCTCTTACAACTGCACATGCAGGCCTGGCTACACAGGCAATGGGAGCATCTGTGAAGGTAAAAATTTGGGAAGACCTTAGATAACATTGATCTTAACCAGGTTGTGGCGTCCAGCGGTTTAAGAGAAAACAAGAATTTAGGTGCCGGTCGGGTGCTCAGTCTCGCGGGCTCATATAACCTGGTCTCAGTCATTCTTATCTAAAGATTTTCAAACATTTTCCGATTAATTTTTTATGACGCGCCTTTATAGAGTCGGGGCTTATAGCTCCCTTTGATACTCTTTCCCTAGTTATACTTACACTTAAAACCATGAAGATGATCACTTAATTGTTACAGCAGTAAGCGCTCGATCGCAACGATCTTACGGAAGCAGTCTTTGAACTGCTCCTTGAACTTCATCTTTTTAAAATTTCTGTGATTCCAATGTAGGAGGTAGGTTTATGTGTAATTCTGGCATTTTGTTTTTTCAGATGTTGATGAATGTGCTGACAACTTACATGACTGCGACGCTAATGCAAACTGTACAAACATCCCGGGATCCTATCGCTGTGTTTGTAACCCACCATATAATGGATATCGGAAAAAGTGCATTAAAACACGTGAGTGTAGCATTAAGCCCAGAAATATAAAATGATCCGAGTGAAAGTTGGAGGAGAATGGGGGATTGATGGCTTAGGGCTTGTTTACATGGTGGTGGGGGACCCCAGGTAGATGAGGAGATCCGCTTAGGTTGGGTAACCCGCCTGTCCATATAATCTCTCATTTTAATTTGATGTCATTTACATGATAGGTGGGGTGGTCCCCCACCTCCATGTAAACCGGTCATTAGTTGGTACTGCGCCTTGGATCCAAATGACGTTTAGAGAAGGCAACAATTGCTTTAGGCCCTTTATAGGGTGGATTTCCACTGTCGCGTAATTTTTACGTGCGTTCGAGCAGAAAAATTTAATTACATTCGCAAATAAAAGAGAGGCAATATATGAAGGATCGCGCGTAAAAGTAAAAGTTGAACCTCGCCCAACTTCACGTTTAAGTGCAACACGGCTTCGTACCTTGTCTATATTTTACTTACGCGAGTAAAATTTACGTGCGTTTACACGAGCGCGAAAATTACGCGTCCACCCTTCATGCAGGTGCGACAAGAAAGGCCTGAAAAAAAATCCGGGCTTGAATCGGATTCAAACTCTTGACCTATGCGATACCGGTGCAGCGCTCTAACCAATCGAGCAAGCAAGCCATCTGGGAGCTGGTCATTATAAAAATGGGTCATTCCCTGGGTTCAAACCTTTCACAAAAATAGGTCATCTCCGAATTATCACTTTCAAAATGAGGCTGAGTGCAAAATCTTTCTTGTGAAAATGACTTTTATTTGCATGAGAATAAAAAATCATTTTCATATCGCACTTAGGCTCGCTTGGAAATAGAGGCTTAGAGCAACTGTTGATTCGTAATATACCCGGGAAAGATTACGGGCTTTCTACCTGTAGAGCAGTTTTGGATTAGTGACTGCATATATGCAAAAGAGGTGGGGAACCTAAACGCTGAGCTCAAGTTCACTTGGAGGATTCATGAAGGCTAATGAACCGTAGTATTTAGTAAGAATTGTAGCAAGCATGGCATGATAATAAATTTAACTGTTTTCATATACAATCCTCTCTATTGGCGAGTAACTGCGAACGTCGTTTTCGTCGCCCTTTTCTCATCAAATCGTCAGCTTTTCAACGAAGTCGTCGCATATTAATAGTTGTTCTGCATGGTAACGCTACTGGTCCTACTGGGGAGCTCGAGCAACCACCATGACGGCGAAGGTAACATGAAAATAAAAAGAAACATGCAACAGGTTTGAGTGATAAACAGAAAAAAAAGCCTGAACGTGCAGCGCACTTTTTGGCAAATTTCCTTGCCATTGTCGCACGAGTGACGTTCTCAAACTTTATCGAAATGGCAATGCGATCGTAGCTTTAGCCCCCGCCCAGACGTATGCGGATATTTTTTAATCCACAAATTTTTCTTTGCAGATTCAAAAATTTCCACGTCCACACGTATCCGTATTCAAATCGAATTTGCCCGTCCACACGACACCGGATTCACTCTCAGTTCGTCAGCTAATTTGTAATAAAGCGATCTTCGGCTCAAGCAAAAATTTTATCGCCAGTCTGTTTCACTGATAAAATTGTCCCATCAAGCACTATATTTCGCTCGTTTGACTTGTTTACGGCGTCCAATCCGTCCGTCCCACATGGAAAGAAGCTTCAAAATCTCAAACCGCCGTTTGCCATAATTGAAGTGTACAGTAATCATAGCTACATTGAGAGACAAACGTGTTGAGACACGTCTATAAAATGCCCCCCTTTTGAACAGTGGACATACCTATCCCCTTCCCCTGAGTACCCCCACCCCCTTCCCCCAAAACCAATGTTATGTTTTAGACCCTGAAGTCTTTCTTTATCTACAAACAACATTGATTCGGGGGTGGCGTGGGGGATTTATGGCGTTTAAATAGAATGAAATAATAAATGTATGAAAATGTTGATAAAAGCACTCGTTTTAGACAAGTGTGTCAACTACTCTTGTCCCTGATTGTAGGTTTACCTGCGCAAACGTTATAAGACTTGAAACTGAAGTGCAAGAAGTAAAGAAGCGATAATATTGCGCTGGGCACCGTCTTGAATATTCACGGTAAAGACCTGGGCAAAACGTTACAGTGTAAGGAAATATCCGGATTTTGCGCCCACAAAAGTGGCTCTTGGCGCCCACTCAAAGAGTCTGAAATGTCATACGTCTCCACCCCCTAACCCGTCGGGTCTCTCTTCCCAGCGCTCCCCACCGGTTAGGAGATGGGTAAGTGTGATTTAGACTGAGCGTCCACATGATTCCGGATTTATAACTCATTCAAAAATTTCCTCTTTGGAGAGCGGATTCAGAAAGTAGCGGATTCGTATGCCGGATTCACCGGATACGTGTGAACGGAAGCCGGATCCGTAAAGAAAAAGTTGCGGATTCAAAAATATCCGGATACGTGTGGACGGGGGCTTAATCCCTAAGATTGTCGTTTCATAAAGCGATTTCGCGACTTCGCCCATAGAGAGTCTCATATACCTTTAGCACGACTATCCGTGCACAGCTACGGTGAGTGCCATAATTTGCTGGATTGATGCACTTTTCCGCGTGCGATCATACCAAAGACATGAACCAAAGATTTCTTTTCTAAGGTGGTTTTAATGCATCAACTATTCTTGGCAACGACAGTAGGTATTTGGAGAATTTCACGTTGTTTTTGGAGCCCGTGATCAATAGTTCAGTCCGTAGTAGATTTGTGAGGTGTTGGCACGCTAAAGAGGACGGCTGGGCGGCATCTACGTTCCACGGCAACTGTGATGACAAGGGACCCACTGTAACTATCATTCAAGTCGGCAGTTTTATATTTGGTGGATACAGTGATGTAACCTGGAAAAGCCCCGTACCGGGTGAGTGCATGTACTAGGAGAATCAGGAATTGTTTATTTTGCTTGCTAACAATGAAGAACGATAAAGTAGTACAGCGGCTTTTGGCCTGATGTTTTTATGTTTACGTACAATCAAGGCGAGAAAGTAATTCCTCAGCAATCAGAGTTGGCCATTTTCATGATGACATCACTCGAAATGAACTACCAGAAGTTTGTTTTTCTCTAATTCACTATTTAAATTAAATTATCCCAAAAACCTGCACGAACAACACTTGGTCAGGTTTAAATCTTATAAGAATCGATTTTGAAAAACAACATTCTTTTTGTAAAACAAAAGTCAATGATAAAAAAAGAAGAATCGATTTTGTCTTCAAATGTCATCATGTTATCAAAGATAATATATCAGTCCGGGCCACAACCAGATCTGGATATATGATGACGTCACCCAAATTTGCAAAATGGCGCCCACGCCGAGGAACACGAGGGAAGGTCAGTTCCTGGCTCTTTGCTGCGCCTAGAAGTGTCCTTTCCCCATACTACTTTGAGAGCTGTGACTTTAGACAATGCGAAATCAGGGGTGTGAAGAAAAAATGCTGTCCGATGAACTTTTGTTCGTTCTTGGGAGGCAAAACGACCGAACACGAGAGTTTTTCCGGCTCAAAGAAATGCCCGACAAGGAGCAAAACATCGAAAAAAAGAAGGTGAGTGTCATTTTTTGGACCTTTGGAAATAATTTTTTTGAAATCTACATAAAATTCACTTCTTGATAGTGGTCTGTTTGGTGTAGTGCAAAGCAGTTTCACATAGCGCTGTGCTTTTAAAGATGCAAAAGTCAGTTGCTCAGTTAACGTGCGGGTTTTCGTAACGCCATGTTTATTTTACGTTATTTTGCAGTCGGATGGAAAAGCACCTTGGTTTTTTGGAAAGAAGATGCCGTTTGTGTGGGAAAACTTTCTCTAAAGTCAAAACTGTCCAGAACTGCGACAAAACAGCGTTTCGAAGGGAACTTTTGAACTTCTTTGGCGTAGATATTGGGCTGGACTCCAGAGAAATCCATCCACGGAAAGTGGGTTCGGCTTGGAGGAGAGTCGTTTATCATTTAAATTCGAGTAACTTGGACCCCGAAACCTCTGAAGGGAGAAAGCAAGGAATAAAACTGTTTGTGTGGAAGGAACACTCCTCGAACTGTTATTGCCTGCAGAACCTCAATATTTAAAAGGGTTTCAAACATGGTGAAAACTCTCAGATCAGTTGCAGAATCATGCGAAGGTCTTGATGACATGGTGATACGAGTAAGATAACTGCTTCTTCAAGTTTAAACAATAGAAAATTACATTTGAAACTCTACTTGTAAATGACTGCCTTGTCACGAGTTCAGAAAAGTGAAAACAACAAGAATAGCCCCAAGCGAGCCCACATTGTAGGAGGCAATACGATAGCTTTGAATACAAAAATCTTGACTGAAATGATGATGGTTGATTAATCACTGTCATGAGACAGTATGCAACAGTGCAAACCAGTTTCCCACTTATATAATTTTCGATTACTGAATTAAAGTGTCAATGCTGACAATATAATAACGGTGTATGACATTTGCAGACTGTAGACTGCAGACTGCAGACTGCATGAGGCAGCAAGACTGTAAATTGAATGAAACCAAAAGTATCGTAATAAAGGTGGCATCATCATCAAAATTACCTTGTTCCGAGAAGTACATGTAAGGCCTAGAAGCGAAGTTTATATTTTTCAGAATAATGTCTGCCGATGTCACAAACTCGCTCATGAATCCATAGCAACAGGCTAGCAATTTAGCCTACACAGATGAAACTAAACTCTGGTTATATAAGTCTATCTGTGAAACAGCGCCGGAATCCTTATTCTACGGGGGCCCCACCTGTGTACTAGGATTTGAGTATGAGCAATGATTGGCCTGTTAAAAAAGCCATTGTCGATTTGCCTATTTAGAAATTCAAAATGCACTTCCGGTAATTCGTCGAGTCCAGGTAGGATCTGTTCGGTTTAGATTATTTAGCACATCCTTAAAAACTGCTAAGATGAAATACGTCATTTAAAAGGTGTTAAATGTCCGTGATATATCCTAGTTGTTTTCGTTGACGTAACTGTAGTGAGCACGAAGTGCTTGCAATCTAAAAACTTTTTTTTACAGAAGACTACTATTTAGACAGGCATTAGTGGGCATTGCTACTTGTTATTATCAATTCACAATAATCAAAGAAGAATAAAGAATCAACGCAATTAGTGATATGCCGGATGAGTCAATAAAGAGTCGCGTCGGTGAAGAATAGCCAACAGCATCTTCGAAATGAGACCAATGTAACTTTGCGCAAAAATATCAACCTTGTTCCCAGGCTACCTTCTCACTTTCACACGATGTTATATTTTTGATGGTGTCACCTTTATTAGGAAGATTTTTGGTGTATTTTAATTTACAATCTGCAATCTGTGGTCTGCAGTCTGCAGTCTGCGGTCTGCAGTCTGCAGTCTGCAGTCTGCAGTCTGCAGTCTGCAGTCTGCGGTCTGCAGTCTGCAAATGTCATACACCGCTGTATTTTCGATTGCTTATATAATTTTTTAATTTATTTTTTATTTGTTACTTTTATACTTTGCCTTAGGTTATGACATGCAAGGTGGAAAATGTGAAGAATGGCTGAAAATACACTTTAAACAGGACACCAAATGATCGATCTTACAAAGCTGTTCCATATTTCATAATTACAGTCAAACCCCATTGATATGGACACTGAAGGGGCCATAGGAAGTGTCTATATAACGGAGGTGTCCATATCAAGCAAGTCCTGTTAGTCAAAAATACACTTTTTTTATCGAAATACTACAGCATCACACCTAACATCTTTAAACATCACTAAGCTCTTATTCTGCAGACTGTGTCCATGAAAACACACGGAAGTCTCGAGAAAATAGATCAAAAATTAAGTAAAATTTACCAACTCGATTGATGTCAAAATGGTCTATTATTGTTGTGCACAATTCATTCATTTTGGTGTACTATGATGCTGGGAACATGTGACGTCAACTAAATGAAAAGTTTTTTTTTACCCTACAAAAAAAAAGAGGTTGACTACAGCACACAATGGACTATAAAGTCTGCAGATTAGCGAGGTTTGCTTTATATGAGAATCTGTTCATTGAGGAAGAAAAAAACGTCCATTATCCCTTTTAACAGGTCAGTCTGTATTAAGTGGGTTGAATAAAGAGAAAAAATTAAGGGTTTTCCCTAGTGACCAAGGAAACTTCCCATAATAACAGGGAGTCCGCATTAAGCTGGTGTCCGTAAAGAGGGGTTTGACTGTATGATACAGGACAAACATAATCTAATAATAATAGAGGCTTAGTGCCCACTAAGTTTTTCAGTGTGTATGTATTCCACCTACAGTGACAGGATATTACTATAATGACATAGTTTTTACACTAAATCAACAAAACTCAGAAACCCAGGCATTGTTTGGGATACAAGACAGCCTTTATTAATCATAACAAAACACAATACATGGTAAATAACTAAAAGGTAATATTAAGTATAAAGATAAAGTGCTCCAACAAATAAGAAAGACCAAACTAAAAAAGAATTAAAACAACCTCAATCAAATAATAAAAGTGATCACACTGTCCATGAATAGAACAAAATAAAACCCTTCAGGGAGGGAGGGAGGGAGGGAGGGAAATGATTGCTAGTGCAATAAAAGTGAATGTTGCTACTGCAATACCAAGTGAAAATGTGACTAAACTAGAATTGTATCCGTCTGTAACCCATATTATAGTCGTGGTATTTTTATCTACCGTAAAACTACTATATCCTAGGTAGTACGCACATGGTATTATGAAATCTCTCATGCCACAAAACTACTGTGATGCTGTACTAGCCCTGCATCCCAATGTGACACCTTCCTTTGAGATTTGGAACCGCATCAGTCGTCTCAACTGATGCACCCGCTTAATAACAATAATTTAAAGGAACAAATTTTTTTAAAAAATATAGAGATATGAATATATATAATATTTTCTTGTCTTGTGAAAAACCATTCTATTAAATTTTTTGACACAAACAATAGTAAAGTCTGCACATCTATTTCATTTGTCAAAGCTGTTTTTCAAAATACAATTGTCAAATTATGTTTACGTCCTCTCAGTGACTATTTAACAGCTATTAGAACACGAATACGTCCACTTGCATTATTTTCATCCGCAATGGGGTTTTGCAATTTGCAATAAGCAACACGCAGACAGAAGTTCGTTAATAACTGCTTACGACTCTTCGCGAGTGCAATTTCTACAAATTTTATTTATTTCTTTGACCTTCGCATATTTCCAACATGTGTGACGATTCAATATACTGGAAATTTATATACAGCAAGAATAATTAGCATTAAGATTATCATTCGAAATTAGATTTTAGGGCGTATGGTATTGCGCCTGAAGTAGAATAGAACAGACTTCTCCAGGTCGAAGCTGTGCTCGCAGAAATAATTCCAAACAGGACTTCTCAAAACCTTTCCGCTTAAAATGTATCGCGGTATTCAAATTCCCTATTCTTCCAATTCGATCTGAGTCGTCGAGTTGTTTCTGGTCTCTTGAAACATTATCAGAAATCCACGGGTGTTTACAGAAAGCGTTCTCGATCATTAACATCTCGATATTCGTAAATCGAACGCTATGACGCATAAAATAATCTCGATTAATCGGCTCCGTATTGCTGTTACTTTTCTTCAAGGTGCGTTCCAAGTTTCCCTGTTCGACATTTCTGTCGAGCTTAGTCCTTTCGCGGTCAAGTCAATGTTTTGGTTGAGCTCTGAGCCAATCAGATTGCAGGAAATTACATACCAGATCTGGTTGTGGCCCGGACTGTATATACTTCCACGAATCATGTTAATTTCATATCTTTTGATAATGATGACATGAAACCATCGAAACGTCAATTTACCTTTTTATCGTTGATTTCAGGTTTAAATCACAACATCAATAAACAAAATCTTGCAAAATTTGGTTTCGTTCTCTCCTTACCAAAACCCGTTAAAGGGCCACTCCAAAGGAGAGGACGCCTCTGGTGCCAGCCTTATTTTACTGAATAATTAAATTGTAACTTTTATGGACTTTTTAATAAAGAAAAGTGGGTTTCAGGCTTTGTCACAAGGATAAAAAGGAAAAATTTTCCATGTAAAAATTCAGTTTAGTCGATTCTAGTTTGACCAAAATTACCTTTTAAAAGGTAATTTTTTTCTAAGGACGGAAAAAACCCTGCGGAGGTTTTTCTATTAACACATGGGGATTCTGTCAGTATTTTAGGAGAGCTAGGTTTCTGCTCATAGTAGTTTGTTGAATGCATTAAAACTAGTTTGCCTAAATTTTTTAGGAATAATTTTCTCCAAGAGACTGTTTTCTCCTTCCCCACATAAGTTTGTTTTCTAAAAGTCACTAACAGTGTAGATTACTGCACTCAGCAAGACAACAAATGGATGTGTGGCTCATGACAACAAATGGATTTTTAGGAATAGAACATTGAAAAATTTATACAAATACAGCAAATTTTAAAAATTACAGTAATGCATGATTTGTCTAGGAATCTTTGTATGTCAAGCCGGACTTTCACTCACTATTTTAAACTGAAGTCCGGATAATTGAATATTCCTAGAAGTTAATTTTCTATGAGCGCCTTTAGTAAGGTCAGTAAGAATTGTAAAATGTCGTCATTATCTCCCAGGTGGTTGTCGGTATGGAAATTCAAGTAAAGCCTTTATCTACTCCTTGACCAATAACAACGGTTCTGGACACGCTGTGTACAATCCTGTTAAGCTGCGAGTCAAGCCTGATAGTTACCATCAAGCTGTAAGAAGGTGTGATTCAGATGGACCAATATTTGGCTGGAAAGATATTCGCATATCAAACAACTCTGCTAGTAACCAGGATTCTTCTACTTATTGTGGCAAGAAATACCCTCTCCCACCAGGGTATTGTTCATCTGCTCGAAAGTGTACATTCTATGTTGGAAACTCCACATTCACGCCAACAGATATCGAAGTATTCTATGAAACAACCACATAAAGAACTGTATCCTGAGCTTTTGACTTTGTGCTTTTCGTTGTTGGTGTTTGTTTGTTTATGACGATATGACTTTAATGTAACGCAATCTGAGCTCCTCCGCATCTTTCAATCCAGTTTTCCCTCTTCTTTACTTCCCATCATCCCTTGCGCCCTTATCCGTGCGCTCCCGCTGGGGACCAAGCCTTCTTCTTTCACTTTGCGGTATCTGTGGGTGGGTACGACAGGTAACATTAACCGTAGCACCAGCATAGATAACACGCCAAGGGAAACAGAGTTGCAGCTTACTATCATCAGATAATGGTGATAGAAAACCTCATTGAAGCAATGAGAGAGATGGTGTTTTTTTTACTAGCACTCTGATTCGCCAGCTATAAAATAAAAGGTAAACGTAATTTTGAAAGATGTACCGATACCAAACCAGATTTGCCTGAAAAGTGTCGATACTTGAGAATGACACTATTGATATCGTATCGAACATTCAAGTATCTTTCATATACCTTGGTAATGATCTGCCTTTCAGTAGACAATTATCAGGGGCACCCAACGACGGTTTCCCCCTAAATACATTAAAAACACTTTTAGACTATCCAGAGTACCGTTTAGAAGCATTTTGAGCGGCGCTGTGAAATTTGTATCTGTTTGGTCATCCTAGGGAAACTTGAGTCTTTTCGAAATTACGCGAAGGGCTTGAGTATTATTTTCCTGAAAATTTTAGATGAAATTTGACGTATTACGAAAGTGAGACATTTTCTAATTCCTCTCTCCATCAAATTTTTGAATCCGAAAAATAGCCTAACTTGGGAAGTAAAATGTGAAACTTGAACGTCAGGAAATCGTAGGGAATTAATGAGATAAGCTTCGAAAATTGTCATGAATGGAACGGTCATCTAGAAATTTTTAGCCGTCATCAAGAAACAGAAAATTCTCGTCAATATTTGCTTCTCCGAACAGATATTTTACATAAAACAGTCGTTAAGTGCCCCTGAGTTATATCACTCGCAAATATGTAAGGGATTTTTAAAATGTCAGCATTTTTCATTCAGTTGTCTCTTGTATCTGTTATGTTATCACGGCGGGCACAAAGAACTCAAAAAGCTCTAAGGAAAAACATATCAAAAACTTACATTTTTTTCTGAACGTGCGCAAGGAGTGCAAAGTGGGAAAGGATGCACTCACCACTCTATGATTGATTTCAGGGGCGGATCCAGAAAATTTTAATAACGGGGATCCAACTTGTGCACATTGGTGAAGCCAATAGGGACCTTAAGCAAGGACGACGATAATGGCAGTGTAAACGTCGGTGAAAAAAATGAATTTGCGTTCTTTCAAACTTAATTGCGTCTATTTGGACCCGCTCAATATGCCAAATGCTAGCCACTTTTCCTGGGGTTGAATTCTTAAGGATTTTATTCGGGTTCAAAAAGTGGAAAGAAAATTCGTATGTTCACGTCCTCCATAAAACGGCGAATTAGGAGGTTTCACGTCGTAGTCGCGCAGTGGACATCAAAGAAATGAACTAAAAAGAGTGATGTGCAGAACTGTTGTTTTGATCATTAAACCTATTGTTTTTTTGAAGTCGTCGTTGTGGTCGTCGTCGTAGTTGCTTAAGCTCCCTAATAACTTACTTCGTTAGTACATCATTCCAAACCGTTACACATTCCTTTCTACTGCGAAGAACCTTGCTGTCATGACACGTGATAGTCGTAATATTCGAATCGTGCAGTGCCCAGCTTTGAAGCATTCGTCTCTTGAGTTAAGTGATAAAATACTTTTGTCCAGATTTCGTTGATTTTAAGTCATTAAGTCCCCTTCCTCTGGACCTCTTCCTTTGGTTTTCCTAGAGACAAACAACCACAGGCTTAAGTGAGGTTAAGTAAGTTTCTTGAACACCATAAAAAACTGAAAAAAACTGTTTTTGGAGACCGGGCCTCCCCTTTATCTAAGGGTCTGGATGACCGGGCCCGGGCCCCCCCCAATTATCTCAAGGTCTGGATCCGGATCCCAAGGTTTAACGAGGCAACGTGAATAGATTTACAGGACGTTAGAGACTGTACAGCATGCTTTATTCCACTGACGTTTTACTCTGCAGCTCGCTTTTTTAGGAGAAGAATCCTAGGTACTTCTGCCAACGAAAAAGTGAGGGAAATTTGTGCGCTTGATATAGAAATTAGTAGTAAAGAGCAGGGCGAAAGCTCATGAACTGGTCCTGTGTTAATTCCTGGCTAAATTAATTACATTCCTGATCAGTCCTCGGCGTCCTGGTGCTAAGCCACGCTTACTCCTGTTTTATAGAAACCTTTTTAAGAATATCCTAAGAGCAGAGCAAAGCCAAGGCTGAAGTTCAGTCTAGAACACTGTCGATTCCACCAATTTCAACGTGAGGAATATAGAAAAATTGCTATAAAGACTGCTGTACATGTTTGGCTGAACATTGTGTGCACTGTTGCCTCTCCTGAGGTCACTATTGGCCTCTCAAAACACGAGGAAATTAAAAGTCGTCCATACAATGTTTACAAAATGTAATCCAAAAACATCTAAGAACGTTTTGAGGCTCATATCGCCTCAAAAATAAGCAAGTTCAGTCTTGGCTCAGTCTCAGCTCAAAATTAGGCGTTCTTACATGGAGGGTCCCCATTCAATCTCGTCATCTTGACCCAAATATAAAAATGGTGTACCGTATTTATTCGATTAACCGCCCTGAGCGCTTATTAAATTTTTGGACCTTGAGAGTGGGCGTTTCTTAAATTTTCACCATTTTCAGCAACTGTAGTAACGTTTATTTTGCAACAAAACAACATCAAAGCAAGGTTTCTGTAAAATGCTCTGAAGAAAACTCCGTCTTTAAGGAAGTCAGTAAGTGAATTCTCCGGTGCTGCCTCCTGGATGTCCGACATCGTAAAGCCAGCAAATGGGTTAGGTGCCCGAAAAGCAGATACAGCTTGCTGGATGGGTGCTGGGCGCTTATTCGAGGTTGGGCATTTAATAACTTTTTCTGCCTTTAGGATGGGCGCTTATTCGAGGCGGGCGCTAATTCGAGGTTGGGCACTTATTCGAATAAATACGGTATGTAAATAGTCAACAAGTAAGCCTCACAGCCGGTTGTGATGTACAACCAGCACTACGATAAATTTTGTTTCCATTTTATAGTTGGAATTTGCAGTGTCTTTTGCTTCAGCTTTCAGGCTCAGTTCCTGTCTGACAAAAATTAGAATGGAAAAAAGCAAAGAACAAAATGGAATCTTGCACCCCCACTGAGCCTAAGAGTTGAAGCTTCGACACTTTGAAACTTGTTCATTACTATACAATATTTCTTAGCTACGTATATTGCATAATGTCATAGCAAATTTTGTAGGCATTTTAATAAAGGTAATTCAAGGTTTGCAGTTCGCAACAGGCCATTTAATTTCTGAGTTACCTGGGCCTCTGTATAAAAACGAGGTTAAGTGCTCAGCCTTTGATATGAAAATGATTTATGCCAATAACACTCATTTTCACAAGAAAAGTGATGCACTTGGCCTCATTTTGAAGGTGAGGGCTTTTGGAACTCAGAAGTTGCCTATTACTGTATGTTTTGCAAGAGTCGGAACACACGCAAATGTCCGCCAGGTGGAGAGTTTAATAAGGGACTTCAGCAATTCGGGGAGACATGAACATTCCTTCATTTCGGCAACAGGCATTAAATCACGCACGGACCTAGCGTAGACTGCTGGAAAGGATCGAGGAAATCGAGACCAGGTGGACTTGCGCGTGTGTGCATCAACACTTTTGTGAACGGCTTATATAAACAGTGTTATGCCTTTTTATTTTATACCAAATGACTAAGAAAATTCATGCACAAATCCAAAGCAGCCCTTTGGCTGGTTATCGAGTTCAAAGGAATGTTTTTCCTCATAAAATGCGCATGAAAATGTGCATCTCTGAGATTCGTTGGTTCAGGTTAAAATGATAATGTGGTTGAAGGAATTTATAGTTTCAACACAATCTGTGGTGCTGCATTGGTAAGAGAGACCAACTCACAAAAAAAAAGTTTTATCTGTTGAGTGTATAAAATCAAGTCACCACCGGGAAGACCCTTTAAAAGCTGATGTTTAGAGCAGGGACCATAAAGGTATATCCGCCCAGGTTTCGGGCGCTTGCCCTCCGCTCCAAGGAAGGACAAACATTCGAAACAGAAGTGCTCATAGCAGACCAGTCACAGAGCTGCTTTACAATGGCGCAGGTCAAGTGTTATGAATTATGCTTGTTAATTAGGTAACAAAAGGTATTTATGATTAGCTTGCTGCTGCTTTAAACCAGACTTAAGTATAAAGTAACTTTCGGTTGTAGCTTTTGCTCATTATTGTATGTTCTTTGCCGTCAGTTGTTTAACCAACTGACTTTGAAACTTTAAAATTAAACTGAGTTCTGTGCATGGTAGTCAAACCAAGTTGTCTAGTGTTGTGGAATCTAGTGTAAGTCGAGACCTTTTCCTTGACTTCTATCGTCAAGATTTTGATTTGCGACAACAATCTCAATGGTCGCTTGAGAAAACAGCCAAACTTTGGGGACGTCACCACTGGTTTCTCCGCAAAATGACGTTTGGAAATGACTGCAGAAATTTCATACTAGCGACGTCGTGTGTCACTACCCAGACCTGAGTAGTGCTTCTGATTGCAATTTTCCCTCAGCACACGACCAATCAGAAGCACTACCCAGAACTGGGTATTGGCACCTCAACAGTATGGAATTTCTGCAGTCATTTCTCAGACGTCATTTCACAGGGACACCAGTGGTGGTGTCGCGAAATAACAGCTGTTTTCTCAGGCTATCTGACGGTTGTTCAGTTCAGTTGATGCAAGGTTGTGATGCAGCTGGGTGTAGCCATGTGGGTTGGCACAGGCCTCGATGTAGGCCCTAGCAGCTGCTCTTTTCCTAATGACCCCTTTATATGGAGACAAGTTGTGATGGGTAGAAGGGACATCTCCTTACAAAATGTGGTGAACTTTTTACGTGAGAAACAATAAGTTGGCCTCGATTGAAGGGTGACCCGCCCAGCCAGGAGGGACGGTGACTGCATTGCTTCACAGTAATGATTTTGTACACTCCTAAAAAAGGGTCATGTAGCAGCTGCTTGGAAGAGAAGTCACCAATGGTACCTAGCCCTGACCCCAAACAATACTGAAACAATTGAAAGAATGACATGTCATTGTTTTCTGCAACCATATCAGGAGAGACCTTGTGGGCAGCTACTACACAACTGCTAAAAAATGCAACAATGCATGAGCCGTGTGTCACGAAAATTTACCCAAATTCAGCCACTAGGACCTACATGTATGAACTGGTCACCAAACTGGGCTTGGGACGTACTGATAACCGCTTCCATTTTACATTGTACTCACTATCTGTCTTCTGATTGGTTAAGAGCCTACAGCTAATTTTGGAACCAGGGCAACCTACAGATCAGCAAGTTATCTGCTAGCACATAACTGACTAATCTGTAGGTTTCGCATGCAATCCATGATTTCCAATAACAACATCAATTCAGTTTCTTTGCGACAGTGTGTTTGTCGTTACTTTCTTCAAAACAACTTTTAGATTTGGTTTTCGTGATAATCCTGAATAATCAAGGTCTCAGTAAGTGTTATCAGCATCGGCCTTCGGTTCGGCTGATGACACTTACCTTGACCTTGATTATTCTGCATATCACCAAACTTTGTCCAATAATAATTATTACTGTTTATAACAGTAGCACTCAAGGGAAAATAATACAACCAGCACAAAAGAAGGCATGCATAGGCAAATAAAAGATTGAAGTACATGAAGGCTTCAAAAACTGATCTGGCTAACAGCTAACAGTTTTTCAAGATTAAATATCATTAGACTGGACTGTCATAACAATATTCCCTTTTCAAAACTAATATGTGCAATTGAGAGGTACTCCAAGAAGTGAGCAAAAAGCAATTTTTTTAATATCAAGACTCCTACAAGAGGATCACTACAAATTTGACTCAGGGATGACAGTTGTTGAACTACTGTTTCCTTTGATGAAGACCCAGGTTTTTCAGAAGTAGTCAGGCTATTGTATCCTATTAGTTCCTCGCTAGTTATATTCCTGATCCGCCTTGGAACCCTGGTAGACGAAATACGAGCTCCCCTAAAAACGCCTGCGTTGGAGGCTGCCATGACCTACGCAAAATCACAGTTTTGTTTGAAACTTGCCTGTGAACGTTCAACTCTGTCATCGTTTGACAGTGAAACAGAAAACAAACAAAAAACAGACATACGCATTTTCATAAGAAAAAGATCCTTTGTTGTAGTTCAATAACCAATTAAAGAGAGCCGCTTTTGACATACAGAGCGAGCTGAAACAATCGCGACGTAGTTTGAAAGAACACGAATTTACTTAGTAGAAGATTGACGTCCTTTTAGTTTTTACCCAGAACAATAACTAAAGAACCCTTGGAAGTCTTTTTTCCTATCGGAACTAAGATAAAACGTCAAGTACGGAATTTAGCTTAGCTCTTGACATTGGAAATAATTCGAAGCTAAACATGCCAATTGGAGCACGCGAAGAATGACGTCTGCCAAGAGAGATCTGACCATCTCATCCTAGATAGCGTAGCATGGCGGTTTTGGTTGGGCGTGCTGGCTAATCTCATCCTATTTCGCGTGAAGCTGTCTCGTTTGCAATGCGTGATGGGCATAAAAATGTCCTAGTACTAGTCAAGAGCGATTTTCCAGGAACCAATCAGACAAAAGTCTCCCGCCCGGCCCTTGCTTATCCACTTGCCTTATTTATCTCGCGGCCCGAGGTGGGTGTACTAATCGTGGCATACGCGTATTACGTTACATTGGCCCGTGGAATTTTTTTTATTAGAGACCATTTATAGATCCGAGGACGAGCTTTGACTTACGGTTTTTCGCGAATTCTCAAAAAATAGACATCATGGAAAGGCTTTATTGTACCTCTTTTTTACAAAAAACGCTAGCACATTTTCGTCTTTATTGAAGGAGGTTAAGCGCAATGATAAAACTTCAAAAATTTGATAATTGTTCCCTGCACTACGATTATTCAAGCTAAACTGAAGAATGACGAAAGCTATCACATTTTCCCGCCACAATGCCTCCGGTTCAAGGGCGCGCACTACTTTAAATAATAGTCACTGCTTAGTATTGAGAAAATCTCCATCTGTTCGAAGTCGTCTCAGTTCTGTGGCGTATACCGAATAGCTGTTCGCGGTACCACGAAAAGCTATTCAGTATAATATGAACAGCAACGGTCCGGGGCGGCAACTAGTCGTTCGCACGCATCAAACATCGTGTTGGTGTTGTTGGCCGAATGGGTTTGGTGCACTTAATTTCAGTCCTCAGTCCTGAATATTTACTTCCGCCTCTTTGGGTTCCAGGTCCCCCTCCTATTTATTTCTGCGACAGACCTGATAGGTGGTCATGCTACATTTAAGTATGGCTAAAAACCTATCCGATATGTGAAAGTCCGTTTTCGAGATCGGCGCAGCGTAGCTTCCCTTCGTCACAGAAATCACGCCGAAATCACCGTTGTGGCGTGTGAACAGAAGCTCTATTCGGTATGATTTTTGTGGCCGAGAAAAAAAGCAACTCGGTATAATTTGACTATAGCCGTAGAATCTGAAGGTCTCTATTGTTTTTAAGCTAAAAGACAATTAAACATAACAGCGGACAACTATTAGTCTTACGCTATTATCACACTGCACCGGATCGGTTTATCGTGTTGACATGAAAATGCCGCTCCGGCCTGCCTCTAAACACCTGCTTACACTACCACGAAGAATGGCACAGAGACCTATCCGATATATGACGATCAACCTTCGGCAAGATCGTGCGACCCATCTTCACTCCGTCATTATAGAAACCAATACAAAATCACCGTTTTTATGTGTGAAAAACCAGTGTTTGTCAGTGGAACTTGGATTCTGGATTACAATCGTTCGTGGGATTCCGAATTCCTTGAGGTGTATTCCCGATTCCAAAGCCCAGGATTCCAGATTTCACAGGCAAAAATTTCCTGGATTCAGGAATCAGGGTTCTCTATCATAGGGCGAAAAACACATTACCATACCGTAGAATCCCGGTTATAAGCCCTGGGCTTATACAATTTCGTAAGGGTTTTTGGGTGGGCCTATAATCGGGGGGGCTTATATCCCGGGGGGCTTATAATAGGGAGGAAAAAAACGTCTAAAAAATACGGTATGTCGCTAATTTACCGCCTAATTATTGTTAACTGTATACGGTACCCGGTATAACAGGGGTATAACCGGGAGGAAATTTCTATTAGCAGAGAGGTGGGCTTATAATCGGGTGGGCTTATATCCGGGGGGGCTTATAACCGGGAGGAAATTTCTATTAGCAGAGAGGTGGGCTTATAATCGGGGGGGCTTATAACCGGGGGGGCTTATAACCGGGATTCTACGGTATACAGAGGAAAGAAGGAAAAACAAAATAATAGACATACACCTCGGTAATCTATCTACGAAGAGAAGATTAAATACTTTCCAACATTCAACTAAATCGATTTTTAACATGCGTTGCAGAGTCGGCCAGCTGTTTGCTATGCACAGTTTTCATTTTTAATAATCTAAAGAGGGGGCTTGTTTTATTCATAAACAGTTAATATTACGGCAACTGTCATAAAAGGGACCTTCTGAATGGAAACATCTTTCGTCTCTAAATGCGCAGGGGCGGTCATAAATGCTAATTGCTTCAATATATTTTCTCAAAACTTCCGTGAATATGCTAGAAAGTTTAAATGCTAAACTTCCCTAAAACTTGTCAAACAAACCTTTTATTAAAACGTTCTGTTTAATTGTCGACTGAATTTGAACAAGACATTTGTGAGTTCACAAAACTTGCCAGTTGTTTCATTTAAGCATTTATTAACGTTTGGTCTTTCGTTTGGTCTTTGTCTTTCGCGAAGATCAAGGGTTTGATCTCGATATTCATACAACAGTTAAGAGATATTCTCTTTCAGTAAAAAAAGAAACCAAAATAATTTAAAAGAACTCCTCTTAACAGGGAATACAACCGTTTAGTAATAGTTGACACTACAGCTGCCCCCGATCTGTATTTGTCGGTCATATTGTAGCCTTAGTCTTTGTGTAAGCTCTTTGAAATACACCGATTCATATTGAACGTTTTCACACATAAAACATACAATAGGTGAAATGAAAGCGGGAAACGCAAGATTCCAAGCACTGAGTTAGGTCGATCATTACGTAACGTTGATCAAAACAAATATAAACACCCTCAGCTGGGCGTTTCGAGAATTTTTTCACACGCATTCTAGTCTAGTTTCAGCACAGAATTTCGGGAAATTTCTGTAATCGTCTACCCTACGAGCAGAGTCTACATTTTCGCGGTGTGAACTGCGGAGCGACAAGTACTGCTACACACTAACTTTAACTGTAAAAAAAAAAATTGATGTAGCCGCTGCTCGCAGGGTATAGAAATCATCCATCGATTCCTCGTTGCCCCTGTTTAAGGTGGCTCGATATAGTTTTTCAAGGTCAATACCTCCCAAGTTTGAGCGTAAACTGCGTCGTCATAAACAAGGATTTGGAAAAATTGACACCACAGTTGTATTAGATAAAGAAGAAAATTGGTTATGATCAGGGTTGCAATGACATCGGAGTTGTCATAGCAACGAAATGACGCCATTACCTATTTTACTTGCAGCAGTATTTCTCGGCACTGGGAACTGTTCTTCCAAAATCGTTTACTGGAGCTTTTACCTACGATAGCTGCCTCGATGTTCGTGAAGTTTAAGCGAAATCTGTAAGAGCGTTATCGAGATATTTTGGGATGAAGTTTTTTTGGTTAGAAATACGGTAAAAAATTGACAATCTTGATGTTCGACTGTTATCTGTACTAAACGAAGCGCTTTTGACATGCAATTTCACCTCATAGTAGTTTCAATCTTTTTAAAAACGTGTGTGAAAGATCATGGAGATACCTCCAGCCGATCGCTAGAAAGGAGGATTTGATTAGTATGTATCAAGGCGCTCTTGTTAGCGGTGATGTAAACATTTCGGTCTACTTTAACAAATTAGCGAATAATTTTTAAACCACTCGATAAATTTTTTAGAAAATTTAAGAATCTGGAGATTAACCCTCCTTTTATATGACCTCTTAGTTTCAAGATTATTGATATAATGTAAGGCAGTAAAATAAGGGCTTGAATTCGCTAACATTTTGTCAGAAATTTTGTGTTTACAAGTGAGAGCCTCTCATTATTCAGGGTATTGTCTCCAAGTTTCATATTTTCGTGCATAACAATAGCTAGCAGTTTTGCATATGTCAAATGCATTGTTAGTTACTGCTGTTCACGTGAAAATGAAACTTTGAGACAATACCCCTGAATAATAAGAGGCTCTCACTTGCAAAGACAAAATTTCTGACAAAATATTAGCGAATTGTAGCCTTTATTTTACTACCTTACAATATATCAATAATCTTGAAACTGTGAGGTCAAATAAAAGGACGGTTTATCTCAACACTCTTAAATTTTTAAGAAAACTTATCGAGCGGTTTAAAAATTATTCGCTAATTTGTTAAAGTAGACCGAAATGTTTACATTACGGCTAACAAGAGCGCCCCGATACGTACTAATCAAATCCTTCTTTCTAGCAACCGGCTGAAGGTATCTCCATGATCTTTCACACACGTTTTTAAAAAGATTGAAACTACTATGAGGTGAGATTGCATGTCAAAAGCGCTTCGTTTAGCACAGATAACAGTCGAACATCAAGATTGTCAATTTTTTACCGTATTTCTAACCAAAAAAACTTCATCCCAAAATATCTCGATAACGCTCTTACAGATTTCGCTTAAACTTCACGAACATTGAGGCAGCTATCGTAGGTAAAAGCTCCAGTAAACGATTTTGGAAGAACAGTTCCCAGTGCCGAGAAATACTGCTGCAAGTAAAATAGGTAATGGCGTCATTTCGTTGCTATGACAACTCCGATGTCATTGTAACCCTGATCATAACAAATTTTCATCTTTATCTAATACAACTGTGGTGTTAATTTTTCCAAATTTTTGTTTATGGCGACGTAGTTTACGCTCAAACTTGGGAGATATTGACCCTGAAAAACTGTATCGAGCCACCTTAAGCAAATCGAGGTTTTTTCTGGTATACTAACTGCATGTTGTAACTGTAAGTACTTTCCTATATATACGCGCGTGCTACTAGGATATGTACTTGTAATATCAGGGCAGATCCTTGAATTGCGTAATATTCTTTTCATTTCAAATTTAATAAAAGGCACCCAACAAGTGCATGTGTTACGCCGATAAACTTTTTTTTGAAGGAGAGAACTCACTAAGCGTTTTAAAGTAAAAAACGGCTTTATTCCAAAAGATCCGCATTAAACAGTGAAACAAAAATTGGCAGCTAAGATAAAGTTTCAATCGCAATGATATTCGGCTTTTAAATATTAATAAAAATATGCCAAACTAAAAACATCCACTAAATTGAAGTTAGGTAAAATGTCAGTTTGAAATTAATTGAGTCTGCTCATATTATAATGCTGCTCAAACTCCAACTAAACAAGACGCATAGTCCAAGTACAATGACAAAAACTAAAACATGATAATTTTTTTATAATATATTTTAATTCTCAGTTTTTGCGGGAGATATTTAACAAGAAAGCTTCAAAACGCACGGCCGTTTTGGCAGATGTTAAGAAATTTAATGCAAATAGTGGGTAGCTGCATTAAAGGCAATTAGAGTTGATAAATAAAACTGACACTGAAGGGAAGTAAAAACTAATATAAATATCGAATCTTGTTTTATTTTAAATGTTTATATATTTTAGCTTACAATATTTATTAGATTGTAACTAGTTGTGTATTTTATGAGGGCCACAATTTTTTTAGCCTTTGGCTATTAGGTGCTACCCTCTTTAAATAAAGGCTTTACTTACTTACTTACTTACTTACTTACTTACTTTAATTTTGCTGGCTGTTGTTGTTAACTTGGAAAATTAATTAACACGACAACTGATATCAGAACGTGTCAAACTGAACTGAGTGGGCTACCAGTTCGTGACATCTCAGCTTTAAATTAAGACGAAAGTCGAGAAGGGTAGCATTCTGGCAAATTCATCCGACATGGCTGGTTGTTTTTTGTCCGTTCAAGCACTCTTCTTGACCTGCCTCTTCTGGGGAGCTTGGGTAAGCTGCATTGCTAGTGCAAATCAAGGTATGACTAAAGCCAACTGTTAATATATGCACACACCTTATACATTCACCTTCATTATTGTTTTGCTACTAGGTGTAATATTTTATAACCTTCGCTGCCTCCCATTCGAAAAAAAGTTGAAACTCAACAAGGGAGAGGACTACACTTGACTCTGTGCTGAGCAAAATGAACGATTCAGGTCCCATGATTTTTGGCTGAAGTTGTGGATACAGTATACTACTACTTACAATGTCATGCGGTACCCTAAAAGCAAAAACTATAAGCTAGAGAAAAAGCCAAAGCGGGCTAGATTACGATGTAACAGGAACAAAATTCTTGAAGACGGTTTTGACGGCACTGGACAAGTCTTTTTGAAATGACTTTTATGTTTTTATTTAAAAGTCATTATCGTTTAGTTCAAAATGTTTTACCACATACCCCTAAATTTGTTACAACCATAAGGAAAGAAAATGGTTGAGAACTTAAAATAAAACAACTACAACGAATATCTGAAAAGTTCATAACTCAAGCTAAGGGTTAATGAGAGAAAAACACAGACCGGCCGTAGCTATGACAGGAAAAGTTTTGTTAGCACTTTCATGAATCATACTTCTAGTTATTCATACAAACCTTTCTCTTTTGAGGACAAACAATGATTCAACTGAACCTTTCCCACGTAGCAGAAGAAAAAACCCTAAAATTCTTACTTGGAATCAGTATCAGACATTCTTTTGGGTCCAGACTGCACTGAGGCCAACTTTAAACGTAAATTAACAGATTACCAAACTTTGAACAGAATCTATATCTAGTACAATTTTAGACGCGTATTTTTATGCATGATATTCAACTAGGAAAGGGAAAAAAGTGACAAGAAAAATGCAGCTGCGTTGTTGAGCTTACGACACAAACGATCATGTACGGCAACATAGATTAGCCTACAATTTTTGTGCCCACCCAAGGGGGATGGGGGATGTGTTTCTAGAACCACATCAGATGGAAATTAAAAACTGTTTTCAAAAAAAAAAAACCTTGAAATTCGGTGTCGAATTTTAGAAGGGATAGGATGATCGAGATGGTTTAAGGGCCTTATAGGTTCTTTCTCTTATACTGAACTTTAAATCAATAATTAAACGAGTGTGCAACTACATCAATTTGACGTTGCCGTGGAGTCGACAAAGCTTGCCCTTTGAAATGCAACAATTTTCTCACTGCATAAAAGCTTATAAACTAAAAGAAGGCTGAAATTAAGCGACAACAGTTTGACGGTTGTCATGACGTATTTTATTTAAATTCCTAGTTAGTGATCCTTCAAGAAACTTATTAATTAGTTATATCGTTTTGTTACTTACTTCGGTCGGTGGGAAAGCTCCTGTAGGTTTTCTAACTGCTTCGACATAGCAGACTATTATTTCTGGCGAAATTTTTAGGGGAAAATCCCTTTTGTCATTGAAAAACTCGCTTGGATAGGCAAAAGTCTGAAAGTAGAAAAAAAAAAATAACTAAAAGCGTCCAACATATCTCACATCAGTTCTCTCTCCGGTGATCGATAGCTTCTGATCATTCCACAGATAATCCATTTTAGTTCCAAACTTTTTAAATTTCATTGTGGAATATTTAGCTGCTTAACATTCATGGTAACCTGTTCTTGTTGTTGTTGGTGGTGGTGGTGTTATGTTTTTGTCCAGCAAGCAATCTGCAAAGGATCTGTTATTCATTTATAAACAATCACGGTCGAGGAGCGTGGGAGAACGAAAGACTGCATTGATGTTTTTTAACGTGTTCTCTGAATTAATGTGGGTGAAATTAGTAGTGGAGTACTAAAAAAGGCTAAGTGGTTGAGACGCTCTGCGTTCAGTTAATCTTACAAGTGTGGTGGGTGAGGGCGACCTTGAAAGCTGCTGGCAGACCCGGAAAGACCTATTTCTGGCTGCGGTGAAAGACAATATTCCAACCAAGCGATTGAGAGGTCGAAACCATGTGCCCTGGCCCACAGGTGCCGTTATCAATCTTATCAAGAAAAAGGAAACCGTACGCAGGAAACTAAAATTGCACCCGTCGGAGTCACTAAAAGTCAAATTTCAAACTCTGCGTTCACAAGTAAAGCGCGCGATCAGAGAAAGCAGGGACGAGTTCTTTGAGTCTGCTAACATCGAGTTCAAGATCAATCCCAAACGTCTCTGGTCAGTATTAAAAACTCGCTCAAAGTCGCGCAACATACCACAGTGTCTCCATGACGACTGGTAACCTACGTGCAACCGCTGACACCCCAGAAGAAATCGCAGACATTTTATATAACTATTTCACTTCAGTGTTCCCTGTTCTTCAAGAGGACAAAGTAGATAACGGCGCAGGGAAATTCCCTACCGCAGAACCCCCCTTTAGCGATATTGTGTTGCACATCGGCGAAGTTGAGGCTGTCCTAAAATCACTAGACCCAAACAAAGCCACTGGTCCAGATGAGATCCCGGCTAGAATCCTAAAGGAAACCGCCACCACTATTGCTCCATCACTATGCAAGCTGTTCAACAGGTCTCTGGGGAAAGGCTAGATACCGTCTGAGTGGAAATTGGCCAATGTAGTGCCTGTCTATAATAAGGATGAAAAAGATCATGTTGAAAACTATAGGCCTATCTCCCCACTTTGCATTATTTCTAAAGTCCTCGAGCGTTGTGTCTTGAGCCGCATCAATGACCGATTAGAAGATCTGATTGCGGACTGTCAGCACGGGTTTCGGAGTGGACGTTCATGTGTCACAAATCTACTAGAGACCCTAGATTACATCGGTGCTGTTCTTGATAGAGCTGGTCAAGTAGATTGTGTGTATTTAGACACGTCCAAAGCCTTTGTTAAGGTTAGACATGACCTCCTTATGGAAAAACTCTGGGGTTCTGGCTTCGGAGGGAACCTGCTCACATGGTTTCATGCGTATCTCTGTGGCAGGCGCCAATGCGTCAGCGTACTAGGCGCGACAACACGTGACCTACCTGTCACCTCTGGAGTCCCTCAGGGTTCAATACTCGAACCTGCTCTCTTCTTGTTATATGTGAACAACCTTCCAGATTCTATCCTCATAGCAAAGTGGCAATGTTTGCAGATGACACTAAAGTATACAAGGTAGTGATGTCTGAGGATGATGGCGCCGCTCTCCAACAAGATCTGGATAATCTGTCTTCATGGTCCGCTGCCTCTGGCCTAGCCTTCAATGATAAGAAATGCAAGCTTCAGACCATTACGAGGAAGCGCAAGCCCATCTGTACGAGCTACGAGGTTAACGGCAGTACCATCAAGTCCTGTGACGTAGAGCGTGACCTTGGCGTCTCCTTGGACTGTGACTTGACTTGGCACGCTAAGTCTCTCACCAAGCTGCACGTGCAAACAAGTTGTTAGGTTTCGTTAGGAGGAACTCTAGGTTTATTCACAGCACTTCCGTAAGGTGCACATTATACCTCGGGCTAGTTCGTGCTCATCTTGGCTAAGCAACCCAGGTCTGGGCGCCCCAAGGCATTGAACTAATTTCTAAACTCGAAAGTATCCAAAGACGTGCCAAATATCAAATTCATTCTTTGCTTGCCTTTTTTTAACAAATATTTCTTACAAATAAAGACTAATGTCTGTAAACCTACTTCCTGTGTGCTACAGGCACGAGTTACTAGATCTAGTATACTTTTACAAGGCTACGCATAATATGATTCACTTAGATCCGTCTGTTGTTCCCTTCGTGCGCGAATGCGCGCGAAGGACCCGTATATCCGTAACGAGCTCTCAATCTCTTGTGCCTAAAAAATGCAGGACTTCTACCTTTCAGAAATCTTTTTTCATTAGAACCACTAGAATCTGGAACCTGCTTATTACTAGACTTGACCTAGATAATGTTACTTTTGAGAACTTAAATCCGTTCTTTACGGTTATTACTCGCGGGCTCTAGCAATAAACTATGACCCGGACTCTCCAAGGAGCTTCAAAAGTATTTGCTTGAAATGTAACACAGACAGGTTTTTAGACCAAGAAATTAGCTGCTGCATGTGATTTAAATTGCTACTTTTATATCCTATTATTTTTTGGGTCCGTAGTAATTGGCTTTAGCTGTTGCGGTGTCCCTGTCCAAATATTTAAGTTATTATTAGTGTATTGTTACGTTCTTATTACTAGTATTTGCATATCTTCAGTGTCTTTTTTTTTCCTGTATTCTTCAGGGCAAAGCTAATAAAATAAATAAAATAAAATAGACGTTAACATCGCTATTTTTTTTTAGATACCTGTGGCCAAATTCGGTATTTGAAGTTTTTTGATCGGGAGTATGGCCCTTATATGTATCTTCAAGGCCACACCTTTTTAAACCTTTCCATTGGAGCAGGCAAATCTTGCGAAACGGAATGTCTTTACCGGAGAGAGTGCGTGGCAATCAACATTGGTCCAGCAATTAATGATATGAGGGTCTGTGAGTTGTGTAACTCAGATCACATACAGCATCCTAATGATTTAAAACGAAGAGAACGTTGGACGTATAAAGGTACACAGGTATGGCGAATTTCACTGGAATAAATTAATGACGGCAATGGTTGTGAATTATCTTGTGGTAAGCGTTTAACTATTCATAGCCCAATAAGTGAAGTTTTAGCCATGGAAGTGGTGATGACAATGACGATCAAATGATAGTGATGACGACCCTTGGGTGTCAGAGACTTTTCATATGCGGTTTCCTGTTTTGGTTAACTGTTATAGTGACCGCTCGTGTCTTGGGTTCTCTCCCGAAGATTGCACTTGTCCGTCTTCCCTCCAGACAGGGAGAACCAACCAAAACGGACTTTTACAAAGTCTAGCCAAAGATCTGTCGAGCGGCGATGAAGAAGACATAAAATAATGATGAGAATGGTGATAGGGAGCATTGACTACTTGCAGTCTCTCAGGATGGTCGCGCGTGCGAGAATGTTACGTGTGAGCGAACGAGCGAGGCAAACGCGCAAGGGGGAAGACGGAAAAGGAAAAGCCTCTCCCAGTTCCCTTCTCGAGGGTCTGAATGGGGGGTACCTAGATAACACTAAACAATTCATTTTTTGGCTTTTGGCTTTTCTTTGAAACAATATTTTTTTCCCAGATAGAAGCAAAAACGGCTCCAAAAGGCCAATATTATTTTCTTTACTATATCAAGGAGTTTTTGGCCATTTTACTACAATTCCAGATTATTCAGAAGATTTCCGAAAGCTACCGAAGATTTCCGAAGACTAACGAAGAGGTCCGATTATTGTCGAAGATGTCCGAAGAACCCTCCAAACACTTGACAGTATTTCTTCGGAAAAAGTAAACATAAAAAAACTGGCTAATTTACAGCAAACACTCAAAATTATGGGCAAATAACACCAAACATTAAACCCCATTCAGACCCTCCTTCTCGACTGGTTCGCTCTCTCGAGCTCTGCCAAGTCTCGATTCCACAGACTGAAAAGAGAACTGCTCGAAGTCTACAATATAATATTAAAATTTCATGAAGTCTAAATTACGCTTTTATTTTCACTAGAATATTTGTGCCTACAAACCTTGCTTGAACAATGCAAAGTGTTTCCTTGGATATACGGATAAGGGGTTTCTTTGCGAATGCCAGTCTGGTTACACGGGAGAACTCTGCGAAACAGGTAATTATGTGGGCAGCAAACGTAGACATATTCAGTCCTGTTTTCGATTGACTGCGCCACAAAGAATACTTTTCGGGCAGAAACAAACTGGAAATACGTCTACGTCTCTCATACACGGAATCACCAGCTAGTAAACTAGAAACTCACCGTGGCCCATTGCTTCGAGATCCTTCGAGATGGTTAGAAAAACGAAAGTGTATCCTACCCAGAAATAGAGAACAAGGGAATGTTGCTTTATAATAAGAAATAATCAACGTTGTCAAGGTTCGAAAACATCTGGTCCGCAGCAAAGTTTTATCCTGGAAAGCTCCGCCTTGAGGTTCTATTTTCGTTTCGCTTTGAAAATAACATTCCGGCGGGCAAGGCGAAAGGAAAAGCGGTAGCCGCTAAGAGAGAATGTATGAGAACCGCTAAAATTGGGCCTGATCTCAGATTACCTTGAGGGCCAGCTCCTTACCCTTTTATATAATATTTTTTGAGAGAAAAGGTACCCCTCCCTTACACATTACCTTCGATTGACAAATGGTACCCCTTTCAAAATACCTAGTTTAGAACTTTGCATTACTTTTAGCTGCTGTAAATGTACTGTCTTTAAACTGTGAATAAATCACAAAACCAGGAAATTTTCTCGACTTTTTCACAGCGATAAAATCCTTCTGTTAGCCCTTTTAGGTCTTTTTACAGACCAAATTGACACAGATTTCTCTACTCTCTCATATATTTCAACCACACCTGAAGTCTTGAAAAGGTACCCATTTCGCATTTCGGGCGGAGCTTCCCCGTATAGGTCATTGTAGGGGTTCCCCCCGGGATTTATGGTTGGACGAATGCAAGGATAAGACTCATCAGTGTGACGTAAATGCGAACTGTACCAACATTCCTGGCTCATATAACTGCACGTGCCGGCCTGGCTACACAGGAAATGGGAGCATTTGTAATGGTATAATTAGCTACCCAAGCCTTCACTTCATTTTTCTGCACGTAGTTATGTTTTCTTTGCAACTTAATATTTTCTACTTCCTCCAGAAATTGATGAATGCAAGGATGGAAGTCATGATTGTCACATAAATGCCAACTGTACCAACATTCCTGGCTCTTACAACTGCACGTGCAGGCCTGGCTACACAGGCAATGGGAGCATTTGTAAAGGTAAATATTTGCTGGTTAATTTTTATGACTTGTCTTTATAGAGTCGGGGCTTATAGCTCCCTTTGGTAGTACTCTTTTTGATACTCTTTTCTTAGTTACACTTACGTCACTTAAACCAAGATGGTAAACTTATCATAGTGAGCGGCACTCGATCTCAGCGATCTTACGGAAGCAGTCTTGGACACCTTTTTTCAAATTTCTGTGATTCCAAAGTAGGAGGTAGGTTAATTTGTGTTAATGTTTATGTTTTTGTGTAATTCTGGCATTTTGTTTTTTCAGATGTAGATGAATGTGCTGGCAACTTACATGACTGCAACGACACTCATGCAAACTGTACAAACATCCCGGGATCCTATAGCTGTGTTTGCAACCCACCATATTATGCAGATGGGAAAAAGTGCATATTAAATACACGTGAGTGTATTAAGCCAAGAATTATAAAATGATCCGAGTGGCGTTTGGAGGGGAATAGGGGTTGATGGCTTAGTTGGTACTGCGTCTTGGATCCCTGATTGACGTTTAGAGAAGGCAGCAACTACTTTAGGCCCTTTATACGGTGGATTTCCGCTGTCGCGTAATTTTTACGTGCGTACGAGCGGAAACATTTACATTCGCAGATAAAAGAGAGGCTTAAGTAAACGTTGAACCTCGCCAGTTTTTCACGTTTAAGTGCAACACTTCAAACCTTGTCACTATTTTATTTACGCGTGTGAAATTTACGTGCGTATACAAGCACTTGAAAATTACGCGACAGTGGAAATCCACCCTTACTCTTGGTAATTAAATTATTATAATTACTTATGCAGTTGCGAAAAGAAAGGACTGAAAAAAAATTCAGGCTTGCACGGGATTCAAACTCTTCACCTCTCTAACCGATTGAGCAGCAAGCCAACTGGGAGCTGTTTTTTTTTTTTAATAAAAATAGGTCATTCCCTGCGTTTAAACCTTTCACAAAAATAGGTCATCTCCGAATTATCACTTTCAAAATGAGGCTGAGTGCAAAATCTTTCTTGTAAAATTGACTTTTATTTGCATGGGAGTACATTTTCATATCGCACTTAGCCTCGCTTGGAAATAGAGGCTTAGAGCAAGTGTTGGTTCGTAATATACCTGGGAAAGATTACAGGCTTTCTACCTGTAGAGCAGTTTTGGATTAGTGATTGCATATATACAAAAGAAGTGAGGAACCTAAACGCAGAGCTCAAGTTCACTTGGAGGATTCTTGAAGGCAAATAAACCGCAGTATTTAGTAAGAATTGTTGCAAGCATTCGTGATAATAAATTTAACTGTTTGCATATACGAGTCTCTCTATTGGCGAGTAACTGCGGACGTCGTTTTCGTCGCCCTTTTCCCATCAAATCGTCGGCTTTTCAACGAAATCGTCGCATATTAATAGTTGTTTTGCATGGTAACGCTACTGGGGAGCTCGAGTTACGGCGAACGTAGCGTGAAAATTAAAAAAAGCATGCAACAGATTTCACTGATAAACAGAAAAAAAAACGTGACCGTGTAGCGCACTTTTTGGCAAATTTCCTTGCCATTGTCGCACGAATATTAAACGTTGTCAAACTTTATTGAAATGGCAATGCGATCGTACCTTTAGGCCCCGTACAGACGTATCCGGGTACTTTTTAATCCGCAAATTTTTCTTTGCGGATTCAAAAATTTCCACGTCCACACGTATCCGTATTCAATAATCGAATTTGCCCGTACACACTTATCCGGATTGATTCTCAGTTCATCAGCTAATTTGTAAAGCGATCTTCGGCCCAAGCGAAAATTTTATCGCTAGTCTGTTTCACCGATAAAATTGTTTCATCAAGCACTATATTTAACTCGTTTAACTTGTTTACGGCGTCAAATCCGTCCGTCCTATATGGAAAGAAGCTTCAAAATGTCAAACCGTCGTTTGGGATAATTGAAGTGTACAGTAATCATAACTACAATGAGGGACAAACGTGTTGAGACACTTCTATAAAATGGCCCCTTTTTGAACAGTGGACATACCTGTCCCCTTCCCCTGTGTACTTCCACCCCTTCCTCTTAAACCAATGTTGTGTTTTAGACCCTCAAGTCTTTCTTTTACTACAAACAACATTGATTTGGGGGTGGGGGAATTACGGTGTTTAAATAGAATGAAATAAAAATTGTTGCTAAAAGCACCCGTTTTAGACAAGTGTGTCAACTACTTTTGTCCCTGATTGTAGGTTTAACTACACACACGTTATACTAAAAAAGACTTGAAACTGAAGTGCCAGAAGTAAAGAAGCGATAATATTGCGCTGGGCACCGTCTTGAATATTCACAGTAAAGAACTGGGCTGAACGTTACTGTGTAAGAAAATATCCGGATTTAGCGCCCAGTAGTCTAAAATGTCATACGTCTCCATCCCTTAACCCGTCGGGCATCTCTTCCCCACGCCCCCCACGGGTTAGGAGATGGCGACGTGTGACAGTTCAGACTGATCGTCCACACGATTCCGGATTTATTACGTATTTAAAAATTTCCTCTCTGGAGAGCGGATTCAGAAAGTTGCGGATTCGTCTACCGGATTTACCGAATACGTGTGAACGGAAGCCGGACCCGCAAAGAAAAAGTTGCAGATTCAAAAATATCGGGATACGTGTGGACGGTGGCTTAATCTCTAAGATTGTCGTATCATCAAGCGATCGTCGCGAGTTCACCCATAGTGTCTCATATGCCTTTGGCATGAATATCCGTGCACAGCTACGCTGAGTGCCATGATTTGCTAGATCGATGCGCTATTCCGCTCGCGCTCATACCAAAGATATGAACCAAAGATTTCTTTTTTTTTTTTTAAGGTGGTTTGAATGCATCAGTTATTCTTGGCAAAGAGAGGGAGCACTTCGATTTAGCGTGGTTTTTGAAGTCCGTGATCATTAGCTCAGTCCGTAGTAGGTTTGTGAGGTGTTGGCACGCTAAAGAGGACAGCTGGGCGGCGTCTACGTTCCACGGCAACTGTGATGACAAGGGACCCACTGTAACTATCATTCAAGTCGGCAGTTTTATATTTGGAGGATACAGTAACGTATCATGGAAAGATCCTGGTGAGTACAAGAACCAGAAGAAATAGGACTGTTTTTTTGTTTGCTAACAATTAAGAACGATAAAGTAGTACAGCGAGAAAGTAATTCCTAAGCAATCAGAATTGGCCATTTTCATGATGACGTCACTTGATATAACTAACAGAAGTTTGTTTTTCTCTACTTCGTAATTTAAATTAAATACATTTCCTTAAAACAAAAATCAATGATAAAAAAGAAACTTGTCTTCATGTCATCATTATCAAAGAAAATATATATTTCCAAGAATTGTGTTGATTTCTTATGTTTTGATAATGATGACCTAAAACCATCCCCAAGTTACTTTTTTATCGTTGATTTCACTTTTAAATCACAACATCAATAAACAAAATCTTGCAAAATTTGGTTTTGCCCTCTCCTTACAAAAACCCATTAAGGGGCCACTCCACAGGAGAGGACGCCTCTGGTCCCAGCTTAATTTTACTGAATTTTCTTTAAAGTTCTCTAACTATGAACTGCGGACTCTTTTTAATGAAGCAAAGTGTGGCTTAAGAACTACCCCCCGGGTCACGGTAGTCACAAGGATAAAAAGGAAAAATTTTCCATTGTAAAAAGCTAATGTTGTAGTCACACCATGAATATTCATGACCAAAATTACCTTTAAAAGCTGAATGAAACACAGAATCAAGTGCTTCAGCCATACAGAGGTTGAAAAAAAAATGTATTAGATGCATGTGTGATACCGTCTGTCATTTGTATTTTATGGACTTCAAGTAGGTTTCAGGCTCTGTCATAATTCAATAGATCTGAATTCAGTTACGATTCTAGTTTGCATAAATCTCTTTTCGGGACAAAAACCCTGCTCTTTCCTACTAACACTGAGGGATTCCAGTTTAGGGAGAGCTCCCTTTCTGCTCATCATGGAAGTCTGTTACTCTTCTAAGACTGCCTAATTTTCTCCTCCCCCACTAATTTCAAAGTCAATACAGTGTCATTACTGTACTCAGCAAGACCACAAAGGGATGTGTGGCTCAACACTTTTTTAGGAATATTGAAAAATTTATACAAATACAGCAAATTTCAAAAATCAATGCAGTAAAGCATTGGTTGTCTAGGAATGTTTGTATGTCAAGCCGGACTTGCACTCACTATTTTAAACTGAAGTCCGGATAATTGAATATTCCTAGAAGTTAATTTTTTATGAGCGCCTTTAGTAAGGTCAGTAAGAATTGTAAAATGTCGTCATTATCTCCCAGGTGTTTGTTCCTTTGCATATTCAAGTAAAGCCTTTATCTACTCACTGACCAATAACAATGGTTCTGGACACGCTGTTTACAATCCTGTTAAGCTGCGAGTCAAGTCAGATAGGTACAAGAATGCTGTAGTCAGGTGTGATTCATATGGACCAACATTTGGCTGGTTTGATATTTTCATATCAAACAACTCTGCCAGTAACCAGAATTCTTATACTTATTGTGGCCGGAGCTACCCTCTCCCACCAGGGTATTCTTTATCTGGTTCTAACTGTACATTCTATGCTGGAAGCTTCTACTTCACGCCAACAGATATCGAAGTATTCTATGAAACAACCACTTAAAAAAATGTATCCTGAGCTTTTGACTTTGTGCTTTTCATTGCTATTGTTTGTTTGTTTATGACGATATGACTTTAATGTAACGCAATTTGAGCTCCTCGGCATCCTTCGATCCAGTTTTCCCTCTTCTTCACTTCCCATCATCCCTCGCGCCCTTATCCGTCCGCTTCCGCTGGGGACCAAGCCTTCTTCCTTCACTTTAGGGTCTCTGTGGGTAGGTAAGACTGGTAACATTAATCGTAGCACCAGTATAGATAACACGCCAAGAGAAACAGAGTTACAGCTTACTATTATCAGATAACGGTGATAGAAAAACCTCATTGAAGCAATGAGAGAGATGGTTGTTTTTTTATTAGCACTCTGATCCGCCAGCTATAAAATATATAAGGGATAAAATATATAAGGGATTTTAAAAATGTCAGCATTTTTCATTCAGTCCTCTCTTGTATCTGTTATGTTATCACGGCGGGCACAATGCAAAGAACTCAAAAAGCTCTAAGGAAAAACACATCAAAAACTTACAATGTTTTCTGAACGCGCGCAACGAGTGCAAAGTGGGAAAGGATGCACTCACCACTCTATGATTGATTTCAGGGGCGGATCCAGAAAATTTTAATAGGGAGCTTAAGCAACAGCGTTGTTGAGCGACGGACGTCAACCGGAAGTGGAGCTTTTGCATTATTGGGCAGTGGTTTGTTTGAAACTCTAGGATAAATCCTCCTCATAAGAGAAAAGAAACTTAGCAATACAAATTTGTTAGCGTCAAGGCATATAAAAAGGGAGAATGGCTCACTTCCGGTTGACGTGCGTCCCTCAAAAACGTCTTTGCTTAAGCTCCCTAATAACGGGGATCCAACTTGTGCACACTGGTGAAGCCAATAGGGACCTTAAGCAAGGACGACGACGACGGCAGTAAAAACGTCGGTGAAAAAAATGAATTTGCGTTCTTTCAAACTTAATCGCGTCTATTTGGACCCGCTCAATATGTCAAATACAGGTGACTTTTCCTGGAGTTGAATTCTTAAGGATTTTATTCAGGTTCAAAAAGAGGAAGGAAAATTCGTCGTGGTATGTTCACGTCCTCCATAAAAACGGCAAATTAGGAGGTTTCACGTCGTAGTCGCGCAGTGGACGTCAAAGAAATGAACTAAAAAGCGTGATGCACGTGCAGAGCTGTTGTTTTGATCATTAAACCTATTGTTTTTTTAAAGTTGTCGTTGTGGTCGTCGTCGTAGTTGCTTCGGCTCCCTAATAACGTACTTCGTTAGTACATCATTCCAAACCGTCCTTTCTACTGCGAAGAACCTTGCTGTCATGACACGTGATAGTCGTAATATTCTAATCGGTGCCCAGCTTTGAAGCATTCGTCTCTTGAGTTAAATGATAAAATACTTTTGACCAGATTTCGATAATGTTAAGTCATTAAGTCCCCTCCCTCTGGATCCGCCTCTGGGTTTATTTTGGTTTTCCTAGAGGCAAACAACCACTTACCTTAAGTAAGGTTAAGTAAGGTTCTTGAACACCATAAAATACAAGGGGAGACCATCAATGACGCCGAGAAACATCGGCTGTTTTCTCAGCTTTCAGGGGCACCCAACGAGAATATGGTTCAAAACCACCTAATCATTGCATTGTTAAACGATTTTTAGTATTTAAACGGTAGATATAGGCATATTTTTTATCCCCTAATTTTTTTTTATCTGTTCGGATTTCCTAGCTGAACGCTAGTGATCCGAAAATTATACGGGACCACAACTTATCTTTTCGAAAATTTCAGCCAGAAAAAAGGCTCCTGAAAATTCTAGGTGACCTTTTTAGGGTAAAAATCCGTTAAAAATGGGCAATTATACCATTCTTTAGATGTTCGAAAATCCGAGGAGAGACAGGCAAGCAAGGAATTTTACAACAAATGTTGCGAAAATTCTAGATCTCAAATCGTCTTCCGAACACATACTTTTTTCCGAAAATTGACGTTGGGCGCCACTGAGCTTTATAGTAAAATACTGTCCAGCCTTACGGCATGTTAGTTGACTGATAACACTCATTAGTTTAATTCTCTTTTGTTAGCCGATGGTTTTACCAGAAAAGTAAATTTCGTTAGTCGGCATTTTTAATGTCACATCGTGTTTAACTGAAATATGAAACTTTCAGGTCATATTTAAGTTGACGTGAGAACACGGTGTTCGAACAAGAGAAAACCAGGGATAGAAAAAGCAACTGTAAACAGCTTACTTGTATATCACTTCTAGTGTTAGGACCCTTAAGTCTCGAGGCTTAACGAGGCAGCGTGGATAGCTTTACAGGACGTTAGAGACTGTACAGAATGCTTTATTCCAGTGGCGTTATATTCTGCAGCTCGCTTATTCAAGAGAAAAATCCTAGATACTTCTGCCAACGAAAAAGTGAGGGAAATTTGTGCGCTTGATATAGAAATTAGTAGTAAAGAGCAGGGCGAAGGCTCATGAACTGGGCCTGTGTTAATTCCTGGCTAAACTAATTACATTCCTGATCAGTCCTCGGCGTCCTGGTGCTAAGCCACGCTTACTCCTGTTTTATAGAAACCTTTTTAAGAATATCCTAAGAGCAGAGCAAAGCCAAGGCTGAAGTTCAGTCTGAAACATTGTCGATTCCACCAATTTCAACGTGAGGAATATAGAAAAATTGCTATAAAGACTGCTGTACGTGTTTGGCTGAACATTGTGTGCACTGTTGCCTCTCCCGAGGTCACTATTGGCCTCTCAAAACAAGAGGTGAATTAAAAGTCGTCCATACAATGTTTACAAAATGTAATTTAAAAAGCTCTAAGAACGTTTTGAGGCTCAAATTGCCTAAAAAATTAGCAAGTTCAGTCTTGGCTCAGTCTCAGCTCAAAATTAGGCGTTCTTACATGGAGGGTCCCCATTCAATCTCGTCATCTTGACCCAAATATAAAAATGGTGTACCGTATTTATTCGATTAACCGCACTGAGCGCTTATTAAATTTTTGGACCTTGAGAGTGGGCGTTTATTAAATTTTCACCATTTTCAGCAACTGTAGTAATGTTTATTTTGCAACAAAACAACATCAAAGCAAGGTTTCTTTAAACTACTCTGAAGAAAACTCCGTCTTTAAGGAAGTCAGTAAGTGAGTTCTCTAGTGCTGCCTCCTGGATGTCCGATATCGTAAAGCCGGCAAATGGGTTAGGTGCCCGAGAAGCAGATACAGCTTGCTGGATGGATGTTAGGTGGTGGGCGCTTATTCGAGGTTGGGCACTTAATAACTTTTTCTGCCTTTAGGATGGGCGCTTATTCGAGGCGGGCGCCTATTCGAAAAAATACGGTGTGTAAATAGTCAACCGGTGAGCCTCACAGCCGGTTGGGATGCACAGCCAGCACTACCATAAATTTTGTTTCCATTTTATAGTTGGGATTTGCAGTGTCTTTTGCTTCAGCTTTCAGGCTCAGTTCCTGTCTGACAAAAATTAGAATGGAAAAAAGCAAAGAACAAAAATGGAATCTTGTAGCCCCACTGAGCCTAAGAGTTGAAGCTTCGACACTTTGAAACTTGTTCATTACTATACAATATTTCTTAGCTACGTATATTGCACAATGTCGTAGGAAATTTTGTAGGCATTTTAATCAAACGTAATTCAAGGTTTGTAGTTCTCAATAGGCCATTTAATTTCTGAGTTACCTGGGCCTCTGTATAAAAACGAAGTTAAGTGCTCAGTCTTTGATATGGAAATGATTTATGCCAATAACACTCATTTTCACAAGAAAAGTGATGCACTTGGCCTCATTTTGAAAGTGAGGGCTTTTGGAAATCGGAAGTGGCCTATTACTGTATGCAAGAGTCGGTACACACGCAAATATCCTCCAGGTGTAGAGTTTAATAAGGGTTTTCAGCCATGCGGGGAGACATGAACATTCCTTCATTTCGACCACAGGCATTAAATCACGCACGGACCTAGCGCAGACTGCTTGAACGATTGAGGAAATCCAGACCAGGTTGACTCGCGCGTGTGTGCATCAACACTTTTGTGAACGGCTTATATAAAGTGTTATGCCTTTTTATTTTAAACCAAATGACTAAGGAAATACATTCACGCGATGCCCTGCACAAATCCAAAGCGGCTCTTTGGTTGGTTATCGAGTTCAAAGGTATGTTTTTTCCTCATAAAATTAAAAATGGGCATGAAAATGTGCACCTCTGTGATTCCTTGGTTCAGTTTAAAATGATGATGTGGTTGAAGGAATTTATAGTTTCAAAACAATCTGTGGAGCTGCATCGGTGAGAGAGACCAACTAACAAAAAAAACTTTAATCCGTTGAGTTTATAAAATCAAGTAATTATAACCACAGAGAAGACCCTTTAAAAGCTGATGTTTGGAGCAGGGCCCATAAAGTTATCTCCGCCCTGGTTTCGGGCGCTTGCCCACGGCTCTGAGGAAGGGCAAACATTCGAAACAGAGGTGCTCATTGCAGACCAGTCACAGAGCTGCTTTAGAATGGCGAAGGTCAAGTGTTATGAATTATGCTTGTTAATTAGTAACAAAAGGTACTTATGATTAGCTTGCTGCTGTGTTAAACCAGCCTTAAGTATAAAGTAACTTTCGGTTGTAGCTTTTGTTCATTATTGTAGCTTCTTTGCCGTCAGTTGTTTAACCAACTGACTTTGAAACTTTAAAATTAAACTGTGTATGGTAGTCAACCCAAGTTGTCTAGTGTTGTGGAATCCAGTGTAAGTTCAGGCCTTTTCCTTGGCTTCCATCCCCAAGATTTTGATTTGCGACAACAATCTTAATGGTCACTTGAGAAAAGAGCTAAACTATGGGGACACCACCACTAGTTTTTCCGCAAAATGACGTTTGGAAATGACTGCCGAAATTTCCTACCCGCGACAGATCTGAGTAGTGCTTCTGATTGTAATTTTCCCTCGGCACACGACCAATCAGAATTACTACCCAGATCTGGGTATTGGCACCTCATCAGTATGAAATTTCTGCAGTCATTTCTCAGATGTCAATTCACAGGGACACCAGTGGTGGTGTTGAAAAATATCAGCTGTTTTCTCAGGCTATCTGACGGTTGTTCAGTTCAGTTGATGCAAGGTTGCCATGCAGCTGGGTGTAGCCATGTGGGTAGTCACAGGCCTCGATGTAGACTCAAGCAGCTGCTCTTTTCCCAAGGCCCCGTTTATATATGGAGAAAAGTTGTCATGAGTAGAAGGGACATTACCTTACCAAATGTGGTGAGCCGTTTACGTGAAAAACAAAAAGTTGGCCTCGCTTGAAGAGTGACCTGCCCAGCCGGGAGGGAGGGAGACCGCATTGCTCCACCATAATGATTTTGTACACTCCTAAAAAATGCAACAACGCATGAGCCAAACTACTTGGGGTATCATTGGACAGGCAACTTCGTTTTCATGATCACATAAGTATTCAAAGTAGACAGACTGCAAATTATCGTAGTTGCTAAAAAATATATATCTACGTGTCGCAACTGTTCATCAGTAGGATGCCTGAAATGCGTGCAATTCCACAATTGGTTTCGGCTCCATTAAATCCTATACCAATTGCAGATCATTTTAGGAGGAGCCACCCACCATGTGAGCACAGTCACGGACAATGTATAAGTGAGGAAAATAACGCAAAGTAAAATTAAGACGTTAATAAACGAACTAAATGTACACGTCAATTAAATAAATAAACAAATGATGCGCGCGCTCAAAATAAAATTGTACGCGCACACGTACCGAGATACATCTGAAATACAACATTATGCAATAAATAAGTAATGTAAGGATACGATGGTGCAATTCAAGCCTGGATTGCTAATCTCATCTCCCGCAGGGCTGCACCATACTTCTCGACGATAAGACCATGGCGACTGAAGAATTTATTAAATGATTTCTGAAGAAGATTGGTTTCAAAGCCTTGCTGTCTGAGTCGTAATGAAAGTCCACGGAGTCTATTGATGAAAGCAGTCAGCGTGTAGGAGTCCTGATGCGACTCAGAAACTTATTACCTACTGGTACTAAGTTACAGCTTTTTAAAGCCGCTATTCTTCCCTACTTAACTTATTGTCATCTTCTTTGGAACTTCTGTCGTGCTAGTGACAGTAGGAAACTGGAACGAGTACAGGAAAGGGCACTCAGAGCTATTTACTGTAATAGGTCATCAAGTTATGAAAAACTACTGAATATGGCTAACCTGTGTACCCTGCGAAACAGACGGTTACAGGATATAGCGGGTCATATGTACAAGGTTAAGAATAATATTTGTCCGAAACACATTGCAGACCTTTTCCAGAGGACAGACACCAAATATCTACTGAGGAACGAGGAATTGTAATACCTAGATAGAACACAATTACACATGGGAAGCATCCTATAAGGTATATTGGCCCTAAGTTATGGAATCTGCTGCCCAAAAATGATAAGGGACTTTCCTACACTATCGGTGTTCAAGCAGCATATTCTACAGCTTGACCTAAATTCCTTGCTTGCTGACGCTCAATGCTCAAATTGTACTCTATGAATATATATAAATAATATATATAATATAAATAGTTTTGACATGATCAATGACGTGGCAGCTTCACTGTCAATTTTTCTGTTTGTTTTAAGCTATAAATATAGCTGCCAACGTTTTCTGAGTCAAAAGTGTGAGAATTTTCATCTTGTCATGACCATAACGTCTGAAACCTCCCATCGACTTCCAAATATTCCCGACAATTTTCCGAAGATTTCTGAACTTTGCTGAAGATGTCTGAAGATGTTCTGACTACCTTTGAGCTCTTCTGAATCTATTTAAAAGACGACCATTTTTGTGGGTTGTGATAATTTTTGTGCGGCAAAGTCAATATTAAGCAATTTTTGGAACATTTTCAGGGAAATTGAATTGTCCTAAAAAAAATTCGCTCAAATTGGTGAGTCTGGCATGAGAAATTGTCATTGATGCGTGAGATCGTACGTTGTATTCAGTCCGCTGGCGTGAGACTCACGCATAATGGGTAAGAATACTTTCTACACAAGCCACAACCAGTATCAATGCATGCTAAATAGCTCACATAGTACCATAGGGCGTGCTGCAATAGCCTTCATTTTCATTACAAGTATGATGTCTCCAGGACAATATAGTTTATGCCCCTTTTGACAAAAGGTGACAACAGTCACTCCAGTCTTCATAGATTTCCAAACAACGTGGATGAAGATGTTGATGCAAATTTATACAAGACAAAGTTCTTTTGGGGGGGGAGGGGGGGCAAGGATGGCCAACCAGTTTCCTGCATAGACCGTTGGTGTTCAAGATACAAGTAAGGTTCTTTTAAAAACACCCTAAGATCAGTACCAGGTCTTCATTTCGCGAGGGAGCCCTCAGTGGGGTCGCGAAACGTCGGCTGTTTTCTCAGATTGATGAAATACCTAAACCGGCGGACTTCCTTACAATATATCAATAATCTTGAAACTAAATGGTCATGTAAAAGGAAGGTTAATCTCAAGGATCCTAAATTTTTTAAAAACTCTATTCAGCGGTTTCAAAATTATTCGCTAGTTTGTTCAAGAAGACCAAAACGTTTACAAAACTGCTAACAAGAGCGCTTCGATACATACTAATCAAACCCTTCTTTCTAGCAATCGGCTGGAGCTATCTCCATGATCTTTCACACACGTTTTTAAGAAGATTGAAATTACCATGACGTGAAATTGCATGTCAAAAACGCTTCGTTTTCTACAGATAAAGGCCAAACATCAACATTGTCCATTTTTTACTGTGTTTCTAACCATAAAAAACTTCATCCCAAAATATCTCGATAACGCTCTCACAGATTTCGCTTAAACTTCACGAACATCGAGGCCGCTATTGGATGAAAAAACTCCCGTGAACGATTTTGGAAGAACAGTTCCCAGTGCAGAGATATACTGCTGCAAGTAAAATAGGTAATAGCGTCATTTCGTTGCTATGATAACTCTGATGTCGTTGCAACCCTGATCATAACAAATTTTCATCTTTATCTAATACAACCGTGTGGTGACAACTTATCCAAATCCTTGTTTATGGCGACGTAGTTTATGCTCAAACTTGGGAGGTATTGACCCTGAAAAACTGTATCGAGCGACCTAGCTTAAACTGGGAAGTTTCTGGAAGCTTCACGTTGTATTCGTGCAAAACAAGGCAAAGAAATGTACAAAAAAAAAGTATGCTGCACGTGCAAATTTTGCTGATTAGACCTACGGGTTTGTTTGCCGTTCTCGTTGCCGTCGCCGTTTAGCATTACACGATTTTATATTTCGTTTGAGTAAACTATAAATATTAACTAGAGCTTTGCTTTTAGCCCTGGGTGAGTGTATATATTACTTGGCTCTGAGGCAGAGGGATATAAAACAAAAGAAATCGCACTGAGATTCAGGGATTAATAATTCTTACTATATGGCTACAAATAATAGCACTCACGCTCTGATTGGCTGCTGGAAGGGCAAGATTTTCTTGCAATAACCGTGTAATATGAATTTTTTTCTCGGTTCGACGGCTCTTTGGAGTTGTGAGTAAAAGCTACCTCAAAACATAACTATCTTTTCAATAACTGAAAGAAAAATACTAGCATACCGATACTCATTGGTATGAGTGACGAAGAGAGCCACAGTTTTATTGTATTCTTTTTCTAAAGAATTGCACTAAAAAGGCCATATAAAAAATAACTTATTAACTTCGTCCGTTCATTCAGTACAGGGACATGTCAAATCTCGACTTTGATGTATTGACCTCGCTATCGCTCGGTCAATTCATCAAGGCCTCGGTTTGAGATTTCCCTGTAATGACCTCACCCTCGGTTAATAAGTGGTATATTTCTTTTGTTTTATTCCCCTCGGCCTCGGATCGAGTCAAGTTAGGGCCTGTTTACATGGAGGTGGGGGACCCCAGGTAAGTGAGGTAACCCGCCTGTCCACATAATCTCTTATATAGTCACCCCACCTATCATGTAAACGTGATCAAATTAAAATGAGAGATTATATGGTCAGGCGGGTTACCTCACCTACCTGGCGTCCCCCACCTCCATGTAAACAGGCCCTTAGTAGCTCCTTCACGGCAAATATGTAAAACAGTTGTAGAGAGTTTAACTTATTTTCTATTTTTAACTTTGTGTATAAATAAAGTTTATCATCATCATCAGTTTGAATAATTTTGATAACCGAAAACTACCCTTCTTTAGTATACCCTTTAACCAACTGTGAACCAACCGGTTTGTCCATGAAAGTGGTGGTCATTAGAAAACATTATCATCATTCATTAGACCTATGATCTGAGTTAAATTTGAGCGAAATGTTCTCGTCTAGCCCGGAAACCTACGACGGAGACTTTCAAAATATCACTGAGCCTTAACTAGGCTCTTTAGTCAAACACCAAGGAATACTCGCCCTGATAAATGACAGGCATAACCAGGCTAAAACATGTCGCATAATATTTTAAAAGTTAATATAGATTATTATTCATTCAAAATATTTCGCCGTTTCTGATTGGCTAAAATCCCACCCATAATTCATCATAACCAGCTATTGTCGACCAAATTTGAAAGAATTTTGCCATATTGAACTGATGACGTCAATCGTGCAGCAAAGTTGACAGATTATTGAACCGTTAACCGAGAGGACCTGGGGACGAGTTTGAATTATTTTGGTAGTGAGTAAAAAAAAAGGCGGAACATTTTACTCGTTTCATCGCGAACAACTGTCTTAAAACATAACAAGAATAGCAACAAGACAACTCTACGGACGACATCTGCTACTTGGAGTATATTTGCAGACCTGAACAGCCCTTTATCTTCTAACCTTCGCGATAAACACGCACTATCGAGATGAACTTAACATCGACGAAGGTAAGCATTACTTAGCTTGTTTTAAAACTAGGAATTGTTTTGAATGAAAAATAAAACAATTTTTGAATTCGGCTTTCGTATCATCTGAAGAATTATGGAGATCTCAGAGGGTGTTAATTGCTTCGGCCGATAACACATTCACGACCTCGATCTCCATAATTTTTCAGATGATACTCAGCCTCATTCAATAATTGCTAAATATTCATCCAACGATCTATGCAGGCAATTTCATGTTTCCTCTTCAACTGCTTGTTCACAAAACAAGACACAATGACGTTTTAGTTTAAAAAAGAAACATGTTTCGGATACCTCAGTATACCTCGTCATTCTAAGAATGCGCAAACAGTAATGATTATCAGACATATAGCCCCATATTAAAACTGATGATGAAGAGTGTTAATTACAAATACAAGAAATAACTGATTAATAAATCATTTTTGTCTTCAAATGTTTCATTTCTCTTTTACTGCTACCAACTTTCGGTCCAATGAAGAAATGTAGTTTCGGCACTTCATGATTCCTGCGTTTCGAAATTACAACCAAACCTCAACGAAATATCAGATAGGTAAATGTGTTTAGCAGTGTTCGAGTCTAGCCATCACATTAGGAGGTTTGCTCAAACTCATGCCAGGAATAATATAATCCTGCCAGGGGGGTAGCGTAGCCATTTTGGCAAGTACGCACACGGATCCATATTCGTAACAAAATAACGTTTTGGCTATCCTTTAATAGTTACATCTTTTGGCAGATTACAGTCTTATTTACGATAGAACATGATATTAAAAAAAGCTTTCAAAACGTTTTTCTTTGAGCTGGTACTGGAATCAGAAAGTTTTCAAGCACAAGTCGCCTCCCCTAAATAAACTTCCAAAGCGCTGAATATACCTCACAGAAATTCAAATAAGATGTTTCGTTCAATTGCTAAATGTTTGGAATGAAAGATCAGCTCTCCTGTAACTCGAGAAAAATGACCACATAAAGTGCAGAAATTTGGAGTTGGTTGGAAGCATTTCGGCGTGTGCGTGATTGTGTAAATTTTCCGCAAGCTTAGTCCTTTGCTGACTTTTGTGTTTTTCTTTATTTCGATCATGAAATCGATCATGGAACAGACCATTATACACAGGTTTTTAGTATTTATTTAATTATTTATTTATTTTCAGTTGTTCTAAATATCTCTAATGTTTTTCATTGAAAACTATTCCACCTCTGTTGAGTGCAAATTTCCTGCAAAATTTTTGATGATGCCGCGCCACACGTGCTTCAGCTTTATACCTCTATTATGGTGGGCATGGTCTATTCCATGATTTCCCACTTGAGCGACATTTATAGAGAGAGAAAACTAAAAATGAATTACTTTAATTTGCATGAGAAAACTTTCCATTTAAATATTTAAAGGAATGATAAACAGTCAGGATCAATTCTTTGTGGCGACAAATACGTTTCCATGAAATTCCCTAGTCCTCCCTCCTTTTTGTATTGGGGGATCGACCGAAAATCTTTGTAAAAAGATCCTACCAATTTCTCACAAGTACGCACGTGCGTATTTTCGTAAAAGACGCTACGCCACTGCCTGCGATGAACAATTATGAAACACACTCGCCGCCGCCATATCACCGTGCTAAATTCAGTTGTTACAGCGCTGCTGTCAAGAATCCTCAGAACGCCGACCCTAAGCAGCACCCGTCACCATTACACTCTCACGGTGAACCAAGACTCCCCCGGCAGCCTATGAACTGGGAGGTGGACAACCACCAGTCCTCGCACTTTCAAAGGCAGCAACAACCGCCCGCGCTACAGATACCTCCTCACTTCACTACAGGCTGGCAGATGCCCAGTAAACCTCACCATGGTAAAGACTCTCATGTTGAACTCCCTCAGGAATTTATATCTTTTTTTAGAATCATTAAATCCTTACTCTAAATAATACCTAATTATTTACTAGGATACGATTAGAACATGCCATAAGATCTCATTAATGTTGGCAGATTGCTCGAATCGCTCCCCGACTGGTAGTCTGTCGTTCTTTTCGTGGAACATCAATGGGATCTTTGCTAAACCCCTTGGTGATAAATTGCAAAATAATGAATGTTTGAATTTGATATGTCAATTTGATCTCTTGATTCTTTGTGAGACCTGGAAGGAGACGATTATCGACGTAACAGGATATCGATCGGTAGTTTCAGGTACCTCAAAATTAGGAAACAATGGTCGCAACTCAGGAGGAGTTGCTTTACTCTACAAAAATGAACTCCATAATTGGGTATCAATGGAAAAAATAACTCCGAACTTTTTGCGGTTCAAAATTAGCAAACAGATATTTATGTTTGTGGCGTCTATATTCCGCCTAACGGCTCAAGATACTTTCTCCCTGAAATGTTTGAAGATCTTGAAAACGTCGTTGAAACTTTTTACTCTCAAGGATCGATTCTTCTCATGGGTGACTTTAATTCTAGAACAGGAAAATATTCGGATTGTGTAAGCCAAGAAGGAAACACCAAGATTACCAATGATCAGTCCCATCTTTCTTCAGGTTGCACTGTACCGCCACCGAAATGATCCCCACCATCGAAATGATCCCCGCCACCGAAATGACCCCCAATCACCACCGAAATGATACTGGCGGTCACCACCGAAATGATCCCCGGAATATCAGGAATGGAATTAAGGGGACTAGAAAAACTGGACAACAATTTAGTGCGTGCTTTTTATTTATTTATATTGCATCTCTTTTACGGTGTGCAGTTTACCTTTTACCGCACTTTATTTTGCAGTAAATTGTTTTTTTTTTGGTTTAACACTAGACAATACTTGTTCAAAAGATGCAATTCACTTATGTCTTCTATTTCTTCCAATTTTTTTGAAATATTTTTGCAAGAAAATCTTTTTAATAAAATTGTGTTAAAGCAAAAGAAGTCAAATTTTGCAATCAGGTTATGTCTTCCTGATGATGTCATGACGACAGCGATGACGTCAATTACAGGCTCACATTACAACACGTGCTTTCCAATTAATTTCGGTACTTGCACTAGCTGCTGTAGCTGTCATCTCAAATCATTAACATCATGAAAACTATTTGTCATTCACAATTATTTTTCTGCTGTGCTGACTGTGTGCGGCCTTTGCCAGTACATGGAAACTCACCCTGATGTCATGGAGTGAGCCGACATTTATATCCGTGGATTTCTTTCTGACATAAAAAAATAGTGTGACAAAATGTGCTGACATTTTATAGCCCGGCAGCATGCTCTAACACTGTCAAGTTTTTAAAGCAAAACTAGTTGTAATCTGCTCGTTATCACGTTATAATTATGATAAACCTGTTCCCTGTTCAAGGCGGATTTATGTAGTTCCTTAAAAAAATGTTAAAATATTGAAAATAAAATCAGTGTATAGAACTGTTATCAGTCTAATTGCTTTCTCTATTTTCCTCTGTTTAGAATCGTGTTTGCATGAATAAACGAAGAATTTAGAAAAGATAGCAAAGTCCCAAGTCCATTTAAGCCAAGGTTCCGAAAATTTATGACGGGATCATTTCGATTGCGAATAGGTATCATTTCGGTGGTGGGGATCATTTCGGTGGTGATTGGGGGTCATTTCGGTGGCGGGGATCATTTCGATGGTGGGGATCATTTCGGTGGCGGTACATGCACTCATAGAAATAGTTTTGACAACAACATTAACAATCACGGAAAACGCCTTCTTGAAATCTGCAGAAGCGCAGATCTTAGAATACTTAACGGTAGAGTTAGTGGAGACTCCTTAGGAAGAGCCACATTTCATGGAAAGGCTGGAATAAGTGTCGTTGATTATGCCATATGTGATCAAACGTTATTTTCACACATACTAAACTTTATTGTTAAAGAGCCCACGTATATATATTTATCGGATCATAGTCCACTGGTGACCTGGTTATGTACTGACACCGATATTCGTAATCAAGATCCTTCACCAGAGAGTGATACTTCAACACGATTACCAAAACAATTTATGTGGGAAAGTGACTCTACACCAAAATTCAAAGCAGCTCTTCAATCTCCGAATTTGCAAATGATAATTTACGAATATTTAAGTGACATCAATTCACCTAAAAATGTTAACACTTCCGCGGAACAGGTAGAAAAATATTCTTATCACAACGGCAAAACGGTGCCTAAAGATAAGAACGACGAGACGACATAAACGCACCTATTCACGCTCAAATAAAAAATGGTTTGATAAGGAATGTCGCTTAAAAAGATACGAATTAAGGAAATTGTCAAATGAAAAACACAGAGATCCCTTAAATACCACTCTACGTGAAAAATATCATATTGTTTTACAGCAGTATAAGAAATTACTCGCACATAAAAGAAATGAATATTACAACAATAAACTTTCAGAATTAGAGGATATAACATACAATTTGGATACTAAAAAATTTTGGAATTGCTTAAAATCAATGGATGACACTATAAAATACAAAGACACTCCACCAATTGCAGAAGAGAATTGGATGAATTATTTCCAGTGTCTACATTCTAATAAGCCACTTACTTCTGAGCAACAGAAAGTTGTCAATGAGTTAAGAACACGAGAAGACGTCTTAATGCAATCACGA
>CALNXK010000295.1:72500-242500 GCA_942486035.1 Porites lobata
CAGTTTATCTTTCCCATATCAGCTGAATCAGCAATTTGCATTCGTTTCCCTTTATAATTAATTTCTACCTTAAGCGTTAACTGTATATGTTAATGATGGAAAACCTACATAATCTTTCCGATATCAGCTGAATCAGCAGTTTGCATTGGTTTTCCTTTATAATTAATTTCTACCTTTAGAGGTAATTGTATACATGTATGTTAATGATGGAAAACCTACATAGTCTGATAGTATAAAAGTAAAGGAAATCTGTAGTCAAAAGGAGAGAAAGAAAAAGAGAAGCAAGCGAAAGAAAGAAAAACAAGGATCGATTTCATCTCCCGTTTTCCATCAAAGCGTCGGTTTTTTGAGTTTTTCAGGCAAAATGGTCACATATCAAGAATTGTTTTCCGTAGTGACGCTACTAACGAGCTCAGCGCAACCAAAACGACAAAGGAAACGAGAAAAATAAAAAGAGAAACAGGTTTAATAAGCAAAGCAAAAACTCTGAACGTGCGGTACACTTTTCGGGCAGATTTTTTTCATCATTGCACGACTAACGTTGTCAAACTTGAATGAAATGGCAATGCAATTGTCGCTTTAACCCTTTCACTGCCAAATGTGGCCAAGGGCAAAATTCAACAAAAATTTCCAAATTTTATTTTAAAATTTTGAAAAACAAATAGTACCATGTAAAAGTACAGGAAGAAAGGTTTCATTTGAATGGTCACACCATAGGTTTTCGTCCACCGATTCAAAAGTTAGAACCACCTTACACAACTCTTAATTTATTCACTCTGGCAGTGAAAGGGTTAATCTGTATGATCGTCCCTTCAACAGCGAGGATCGTCGCGACTTTTATATCGTCGGAAGTATCCAGGGGCTCAATTACGTAACTAGACTCCAAGACAGTTGGGGTTTTTGCAGTCAAGGAAAAGCCTCCAGTTCCTTTCTCGGCTGGTTCGCTCTCTCGAGCTCTGCCAAGCCTCGATTCGACACAGCTGTCGACAGACTGAAAAGGGAAATGCTCGAAGTCTTCAAAATAATAGTAAAATGTCATTAAGTCTCAATTACGCTTTTTTTTTTCACTAGAATATTTGTGTACACAAACCTTGCTTGAACAATGGAAAGTGTTTTCTTGGATATACAGACAAGAAGTTCCTTTGCGAATGCCAGTCTGGTTACACGGGAGAACGCTGCGAAGCAGGTGATTATGTGGCCAGCAAACGCAGACATATCCAGTCCCGTTTTCGCTTGACTGCACCACAAAGAATACTTTTCGGGCAGAAACAAACTGGAAATACATCCACGTAAACTGTTCTCTCATACAAGGAATCGCCAGCTGGTAAACTAGAAACTTACCGTGGCTCGCAGCTTCGAGATCCTTCCTTACAAAAACGAAGGCGTATCCCACCCAAAAATGGAGAGCAAGTGAATGTTGCTTGCTAAGAAATAATCAACATTGTCAGGGTTAAAAATTATCTGTGCCCGAGGGGTTGGAGCGGGGAAGGGCAGTGGGGGGATTCCGCAGCATGCAAAGTTTTATCCTGGGAAGCTCCGCCCTGAGCGAAATTTTTTCGACTTTTTCACTGCCATAAAATCCTTCAGTTAGCCCTTTAGGTCCTTTTACAGACCGAAATGATACAGATTTCCTGGATCTTGTTTACGCGCATTATAGGGTCGGGGCTTATAGCTCCCTTTGATACTCTTTTCGTAGTTATACCTACATTTAAAACCATGAAGATGGTCCCTTAATTGTTACAGCGGTAAGCACTTGATCTCAACGATCTTACGGAAGCAGCCTTTGAATTGCTCTTTGAACTTCATCTTTTTAAATTTTCTGGGATTCCAGTGTAGGAGGTAGGTTTATGTGTAATTCTGGCATTTGTTTTTTCAGATGTTGATGAATGTGGTGACAACTTACATGACTGCGACGCTAATGCAAACTGTACAAACATACCGGGATCCTATGGCTGTGTTTGCAACCCACCATATAATGGATATGGGAAAAAGTGCATTAAAACACGTGAGTGTAGTATTAAGCCGAGAAATATAAAATGATTCGAGTGAAAGTTGGAGGAGAATGGGGGGTTGATGGCTTAGGGCTTGTTTACATGGTGGTTGGGGACCCCAGGTAGGTGACGAGTCCCGCTTAGGTGGGGTAACCCGCCTGTCCATATAATCTCTCATTTTAATTTGATCATGTTTCCATGATAGGTGGGGTGACCTGCCGCATGTTACCTAACCTTTTCTGGGGTCCCCCACGTCCATGTGAACCGGCCATTAGTTGGTACTGCGCCTTGGGTCCTAATGACGTTTAGAGAAGGCAACAACTGCTTTAGGCTTTTTATAGGGTGATTTCCACTGTCGGGTAATTTTTACGTGTGTACGAGCAGAAAAATGTAATTACATTCGCAAATAAAAGAGAGGCAATGTATGAAGGATCGCGTGTAAAAGTAAAAGTTGAACTTCGCCCAACTTCACGTTTAAGTGCAACAGGGCTGCGTACCTTGTCTCTATTTTAGGGCCTGTTTACATGGAGGTGGGGGACCTCAGGTAGGTGAGGTAACCCGCGTAGGTGGGGGAACCCCCCTATCCAATATAATCCCTCATTTTAATTTGATCACGTTTACATGATAGGTGGGGTGACCCGTCAAAGCGGGTAGCCCGGTCTGCCAGATCGGTTACCCTCCCAGCCGGGGTCAAATTTTGCCATGTAAACGTTTCAAGGTGGGGTAACCCGCCTGGCCTGGGTCGGATTCGTAATACATCAAATTTCCGCAAAATTCACTTTGGCGGTGGCTTTGCATCATTATTAAAGGTAACAATAGAGAGCCACACCACTGAAGGTTTCAGCAAGAGCAGCAACTGAGTGTAGAAGAGCATTAATCGCCAAAACACGTGGTTTGCTAACATTTTTCCTTGTTTGCGTGCTTAGCGACCATTCAATAATCCTGAGAAAGTGCACCCCGGGATGGCGGGGTTGTAACATTGCATATAAAGGAGGGTTTTTTTTTTACGCCACCTAAGCGCGTTACTTCATTTACCTGGGGTCCCCCACCTCCATGTAAACAGGCCCTCATTTACGCGAGTAAAATTTACGTGTGTTTACACGCACGTGAAAATTACGCGTCCACCCTTCATGCAGGTGCGAAAGAAAGGCCTGAAAAAAAATTCAGGCTTGTATCGGATTCAAACTCTTGACCTATGCGATACCGGGGCAGCGCTCTAACTAATCGAGCAAGCATCTGGGAGCTGGTCGTTATAAAAATGGGTCATTCCCTGGGTTCAAACCTTTCACAAAAATAGGTCATCTCCGAATTATCACTTTCAAAATGAGGCTGAGTGCAAAATCTTTCTTGTGTAGATGACTTTTATTTGCATGAGAATAAAAAATCATTTTCATATCGCACTTAGCGTCGCTTGGAAATAGAGGCTTAGAGCAACTGTTGATTCGTAATATACCGGGGAAAGATTACAGGCTTTCTACCTGTAGAGCAGATTTGGATTAGTGACTGTATATATGCAGAAGAGGTGGGGGACCTAAACGCAGAGATCAACCTCACGAGGAGGATTCTTGAAGGCAAATGAACCCCAGTATTTAGTAAGAATTGTAGCAAGCATTCATGATAATAAATTTAACTGTTTTCGTATACGAGCCTCTCTGTTGGCGAGTAACTGCGGACGTCGTTTTCGTCGCCCTTTTCTCATCAAATCGTCGACTTTTCAGCGAAATCGTCGCATATCAATAGTTGTTTTGCATGTTAACGCTACTGGGGAGCTCGAACAACCACGATGACGGCGAAGGTAACGTGAAAATAAAAAAAACATGCAACAGGTTTCCGCACTGATAAACAGAAAATTTCCTTGCAAATTTCCTTGCCATTGTCGCACGAGTGACGTTCTCAAACTTTATCGAAATGGCAGTGCGATCGTACCTTTAGCCCCCCTCCAGACGTCCACACGTGTCCGTATTCAAGTCGAATTTGCCCGTCCACACGCATCCGGATTCACTCTCAGTTCGTCAGCTAATTTGCAATAAAGCGATCTTCGCCTCAAGCGAAAATTTTACTGCCAGTCTGTTTCGCTGATAAAAATGTCCCATCAAGCACTATATTTCACTCGTTTAACTTGTTTACGGCATCCAATCCGTTCGTCCTACATGGAAAGAAGCTTCAAAATGTCAAACCGCCGTTTGGCATAATTGAAGTGTACAGAAATCATAGCTACAATGAGGCACAAACGTGTTGAGACACTTCTATAAAATGCCCCGCTTTTGAACAGTGGACATACCTATCCCCTTCCCCTGTGTACTCCCACCCCTAAGCCAATGTTGTGTTTTAGACCCTCAATTCTTTCTTTATCTACAAACAACATTGATTCGGGGGTAGGGGGATTTACGGTGTTTAAATAGAGTTAAATAATAAATGAAATTGTTGATAAAAGCAACCTTTTTAGACAAGTGCGTCAACTACTTTTGTCCCTGATTGTAGGTTTAACTGCACACACGTTGTAAGACTTGAAACTGAAGTGCAAGAAGTAAAGAAGCGATACTATTGCGCTGGGCACCGTCTTGAATATTTACGGTAAAGAACTGGGCAAAACGATACTGTATAAGAAACTATCCGGATTTAGCGCCCACTAGTCTAAAATGTCATACGTCTCCACCCCTTAACCTGTCGGGTCTCTCTTCCCCGCGCCCCCCACGGGTTAGGAGATGGCGACTTGTGACAATTCAGACTGATCGTCCACACGATTCCGGATTTATAACATATTTAAAAATTTCCTCCCTGGGGAGCGGATTCAGAAAGTAGCGGATTCGTCTGCTGCTGGATTCACCGGATACGCGTGGACGGAAGCCGGGATCCGCAAAGAAAAAGTTGCGGATTTAAAAATATCCGGATACATGTGGACGGTGGCTTAATCTCTAAGATTGTCGTTTCATCCAGCGATTGTCGCGACTTCGCCATAGAGAGTCTCATATACCTTTGGCATGACTATCCGTGCACAGCTACGCTGAGTGCTATAATTTGCTGGTTTGATGCGCTTTTCTGCGTGCGATCATACCAAAGATATGAACCAAAGATTTCTTTTTTAAGGTGGTTTTAATGCATCAACTATTCTTGGCAACGACAGTAGATACTTGCAGAATTTGACGTTGTTTTTGGAGCCCGTGATCAATAGCTCAGTCCGTAGTAGGTTTGTGAGGTGTTGGCACGCTAAAGAGGACGGCTGGGCGGCGTCTACGTTCCACGGCAACTGTGATGACAAGGGACCCACTGTAACTATCATTCAAGTCGGCAGTTTTATATTTGGTGGATACAGTGCCGTAACCTGGAAAAGCCCACCGCGTGAGTACATGTACTAGGAGAATCAGGAATTGTTTATTTTGCTTGCTAACAATAAAGAACGATAAAATAGTACAGCGGCTTTTGGCTTGATGTTTTTCTGTTTAAGTTCAACTCAAGGCGAGAAAGTAATTCCTCAGCAATCAGAATTGGGCATTTTCATGATGACGTCACTTGAATACAACTACCAGAAGTTTGTTTTTCTCTAATTCACAAATTGAAATAAATTATCCGGTCGGGTTTAAATCTTATAAGAATCGATTTTGAAATACATTTTAAAACAAAAGTCAGTGATAAAAAAGATGCTTGTCTTCATGTCTTCATTTTTAACGATAATATATACTTCCACGAATCATGTTAATTTCATATCTTTTGATAATGATGACATGAAACCATCGAAACGTCAATTTACTTTTTTATCGTTGATTTCAGGTTTAAATCACAACATCAATAAACAAAATCTTGCAAAATTTGGTTTCGCCCTGTCCTTACAAAAACCCATCAAGGGGCCACTCCACAGGAGAGGACGCCTCTGGTACCAGCCTAATTTTACTAAATTATCTTTAAAGTTCTCTAACTATGTAGTGCGGACTCTTTTTAATGAAGCAAAGTGTGGCTTAAGAACTACCCCCCGGGTCACGGTAGTCAGGAGGATAAAAAGGAAAATTTTTCCATTGTAAAAAGCTAATGTTGTAATCACATCCATGAACATTCATGACCAAAATTACCTTTAAAAGCTAAATGAAACACGGAATCAAGTGGTTCAGCCATGCAGAGGTTGAAAAAAAAAATGTATTAGATGCATGTGTGATACCGTCTGTCATTTGTATTTTATGGACTTCAAGTAGGTTTCAGGTTCTGTCATAATTCGATAGATCTGAATTTAGTTACGATTCTAGTTTGCATAAATCTCTTTTCAGGACAAAAACCCTGCTCTTTTCTACTAACACTGAGGGATTCCAGTTTAGGGAGAGCTCCCTTTCTGCTCATAGTAGTTTGTTACTGCATTAAAACTGCCTAATTTTCTAGAATAATTTGCTCCTCCCCCAGTAATTTCAAAGTCACTACAGTGTCATTACTGCACTCAGCAAGACAACAAATGGATGTGTGGCTCATGACACTTTTTTAGGAATAGTGAAAAATTTACACAAATACAGCAAATTTTAAAAATTACAGTAATGCATGATTTGTCTAGGAATCTTTGTATGTCAAGCTGGACTTGCACTCACTATTTTAAACTGAGGTCCGGATAATTGAATATTCCTAGAAGTTAATTTTTTATGAGCGCCTTTAGTAAGGTCAGTAAGAATTGTAAAATGTCGTTATTATCTCCCAGGTCTTTGTTCCACAGGATCTTCAAGTAAAGCCTTTATCTACTCACTGACCAATAACAACGGTTCTGGACACGCTGTGTACAATCCCGTTAAGCTGCGAGTCAAGCCTGCTAGGTACAATCAAGCTGTAGCCAGGTGTGATTCATCTGGACCAAGATTTGGCTGGAAAGATATTCGCATATCAAACAACGCTGCTAGTAACCAGGTGTCTCGTACTTATTGTGGCGGTCACTACCCCCTCCCCCCAGGGTATTCTTTATCTGGTCCTAACTGTACATTCTATGCTGGAAGCTCCAGATTCACGCCAACAGATATCGAAGTATTCTATGAAACAACCACATAAAGAACTGTACCCTGAGCTTTTGACTTTGTGCTTTTCATTGTTGTTGTTTGTTTGTTTATGACGATATGACTTTAATGTAACGCAATTTGAGCTCCTCCGCATCCTTCGATCCAGTTTCCCCTCTTCTTTACTTCCCATCATCCCTCGCGCCCTTATCCGTCCGCTCCGCTGGGGACCAAGACTTCTTCTTTCACTTTAGGGTCTCTGTGGGTAGGTAAGACAGGTAACATTAATAGTAGCACCAGTATAGATAACACGCCAAGAGAAACAGAGCTGCAGCTTACTATTATCAGATAACCGTGATATTCTAATCGTGCAGTGCTCAGCTTTGGAGCATTCGTCTCTTGAGTTAAGTGATAGAATATACTTTTGTCCAGATTTCGTTAATTTTAAGTCATTAAGTCCCCTCCCTCTGGATCCGCCACTGGGTTTATTTTGATTTTCCTAGAGGCAAACAACCACTTACCTTAAGTAAGGTTAAGTAAGGTTCTTGAACACCATGAAATACAAGGAGAAACCATCAATGGCCCCGCGAAACATCGGCTGTTTTCTCAGCTTTATAGTAAAATACCTGTCCAGCTTTACGGCATGTTAGTTGACTAATTATAGTCATTAGTTTAATTCTCTTTTGTTACCCGATGGTTTTACCAGAAAAGTAAATTTCGTTAGTCGGCATTTTTAATGTCACATCGCGTTTAACTGAAATATGAAAATTCAGGTCATATTTAAGTTGACGTGAGAACACGGTGTTCGAACAAGGGAAAACCAGGGATAGAAAAAGCAACTGTAAACAGCTTAATTGTATATCACTTCTAGTGTTAGGACCCTTAAGTCTCAAGGCTTAACGAGGCAGCGTGGATAGCTTTACAGGACGTTAGAGACTGTACAGCATGCTTTATTCCACTGACGTTTTATTCTGAAGCTCGCTTTTTTAGGAGAAGAATCCTAGGTACTTCTGCCAACGAAAAAGTTAGGGAAATTTGGGCGCTTGATGTAGAAATTAGTAGTAAAGAGCAGGGCCAAAGCTCATGAACTGGTCCTGTGTTAATTCCTGGCTAAACTAATTACATTCCTGATCAGTCCTCGGCGTCCTGGTGCTAAGCCACGCTTACTCCTGTTTTATAGAAACCTTTTTAAGAATATCCTAAAAGCAGAGCAAAGCCAGGGCTGAAGTTCAGTCTAAAACATTGTCGATTCCACCATTTTCAACGTGAGGAATATAGAAAAATTGCTGTAAAGACTGCTGTACATGTTTGGCTGAACATTATGTGCACTGTTGCCTCTCCTGAGGTCACTATTGGCCTCTCAAAACACGAGGTGAATTAAAAGTCGTCCATACAATGTTTACAAAATGTAATTTAAAAACATCTAAGAACGTTTTGAGGCTCAAATCGCCTCAAAAATCAGCAAGTTCAGTCTTGGCTCAGTCTCAGCTCAAAATTAGGCGTTCTTACATGGAGGGTCCCCATTCAATCTCGTCATCTTGACCCAAATATAAAAAAGGAGTACCGTATTTATTCCATTAACCGCCCTGAGCGCGTATTAAATTTTTGGACCTTGAGAGTGGGCGTTTATTGAATTTTCACCATTTTCAGCAACTGTAGTTATGTTTATTTTGTAACAAAACAACATCAAAGCAAGGTTTCTGTAAACTACTCTGAAGAAAACTACGTCTTTAAGGAAGTCAGTAAGTGAATTCTCTGGTGCAGCCTCCTGGATGTCCGACATCGTAAAGCCAGCAAATGGGTTAGGTGCCCGAGAAGCAGATACAGCTTGCTGGATGGATGTTAGGTGGTGGGCGCTTATTCGAGGTTGGGCACTTAATAACTTTTTCTGCCTTTAGGATGGGCGCTTATTTGAATAAATACGGTATGTAAATAGTCAACAAGTAAGCCTCGCCGCCGGTTGTACAACCAGCACTACGATAAATTTTGTTTCCATTTTATAGTTGGAATTTGCAGTGTCTTTTGCTTCAGCTTTCAGGCTCAGTTCCTGTGTAAGAAAAATTAGAATGGAAAAAAGCAAAGAACAAAATGGAATCTTGCACCCCCACTGAGCCTAAGAGTTGAAGCTTCGACACTTTGAAACTTGTTCATTACTATACAATATTTCTTAGCTAAGTATATTGCATAATGTCATAGGAAATTTTGTAGGCATTTTAATAAAGGTAATTCAAGGTTTGTAGTTTGCAATAGGCCATTTAATTTCTGAGTTACCTGGGTCTCTGTATAAAAACGAAGTTAAGTGCTCAGCCTTTGATATGGAAATGATTTATGCCAATAACACTCATTTTCACAAGAAAAGTGATGCACTTGGCCTCATTTTGAAGGTGAGGGCTTTTGGAACTCAGAAGTTGCCTATTACTGTATGTTTTGCAAGAGTCTGTACACACGCAAATATCCGCCAGGTGGAGAGTTTAATAAAGGTCTTCAGCCATGCGGGGAGACATGAACATTCCTTCATTTTGGCAACAGGCATTAAATCACGCACGGACCTAGCGCAGACTGCTGGAAAGGATCGAAGAAATCGAGACCAGGTGGACTCGCGCGTGTGTGCATCAACACTTTTGCGAACGGCTTATATAAAGTATTTTATGCCTTTTTATTTTTAACCAAATGACTAAGAAAATGCATTCAACGCGATGCCCTGCACAACTCAAAAGTGGCTCTTTGGTTGGTTATCGAGTTCAAAGGAATGTTTTTTCCTCATGAAATGCACATGAAAATGTGCATCTCTGTGATTCGTTGGTTCAGTTTAAAATGATAATGTGGTTGAGGGAATTTATAGTTTCAACACAATCTGTGGTGTTGCATCGGTGAGAGAGACCAACTCACAAAAAAAAAGTTTCATGCATTGAGTTTATAAAATCAAGTCACCACCGAGAAGAACCTTTAAAAGCTGATGTTTGGAGCAGGGCCCAAAAAGGTATATCCGCCCTGCTTTCGGGCGCTTGCCCTCCGCTCTGAGGAAGGACAAACATTCGAAACAGAGGTGCTCATAGCAGACCATAGAGCTGATTTAGAATGGTGCAGGTCAAGTGTTATGAATTATGCTTGTTCATTAGGTAACAAAAGCTACTTATGATTAGCTTGTTGCTGTGTTAAACCAGACTTAGGTATAACGTAACTTTCTGTTGTAGCTTTTGTTCATTATTGTACGTTCTTTGCCGTCAGTTGTTTAACCAACTGATTTTGAAACTTTAAAATAAATAAAACTGAGTTCTGCACTTGGTTGTCAACAAGTTTTCTCGTGTTGTGGAATCCAGGGTAAGCTGAGACCTTTTCCTTGGCTTCTATCGTCAAGATTTTGATTTGCGACAACAATCTAAATGGTCGCTTGAGAAAACAGCCAAACCACCACTAGTTTCTCCGCAAAATGACATTTGGAAATGACTGCCGAAATTTCCTACCGGCGACAGATCTGAGTAATGCTTCTGATTGCAATTTTCCCTCGGCTCACGACCAATCAGAAGCACTACCCAGATCTGGGTATTGGCAACTCAACAGTATGAAATTTCCGCAGTCATTTCTCAGACGTCATTTCACAGGGAAACCAGTGATGGTGTTGAAAAATGTCGGCTGTTTTCTCAGGCTATCTGACGGTTGTTCAGTTCAGTTGATGCAAGGTTTGGATGCAGCTGGGTGTAGCCATGTGGGTAGGCACAGGCCTCGATGTAGACCCAAGCAGCTACTCTTTTCCCAAAGCCCGTTTATATGGAGAAACGTTGTCATGAATAGAAGGGACATTTCCTTACAAAATGTGGTGAACTGTTTACGTGAAAAACAAAAAGTTGGCCCCGCTTGAAGGTTGACCCGCCCAGCCGGGAGGGAGGGTGACCGCATTGCTCCACCATCATGATTTTGTACACTCCTAAAAAATGCAACAACGCATGCACGAGCCAAATATAAAAGGAGGCGTGTCACGAAAATTTACCCAAATTCACCCACTACGACCCACATGTGTGAATTGGTCACCAAACTGGGCTTGAGACGTACTGATAACCGCTTTTATTATACTTTGTACTCACTATCTGTCGCGAGGGGAGCGCGAGGAGGGAGGGAGGGAAGGAGGTTCCCTTCCTCCTCGCGCGCCTTGGCCCTCGCGTTTCTCTCGCGCCTAAAACTCCCTTTCCCTTTCCTTCCAAACGCCTGCCACGCAGGCTACACTTTCCCCAGATAACGCATGCTGCAGATAGTCGTCCTGCTTGGTAGCAAGCCAGGCAACAATATTAATATAGTAATCGAAAATGAAGTTGTAGTAATTGTTGTAGTATCTACTGACTGCTTAAAACTACTTTGGGTATCAATGGACAGGTAACTTCGTTTTCATGATCACATAAGTATAATCTATAAGAAAAGCAGTCAGCACTTAGGAGTCCTGATGCGACTCAGAAACTTGTTACCCACTGGTACTAAGTTACAGCTTTTTAAAGCTGCTGTTCTTCTCTACTCAACTTATTAGGGCCATTTATACGAGGAAAAATAAGACGCGAACTGGACCATTTATACGAGCATGTCTTATCTAAGACGAAAACAGCTCGTATAAATGGTTCGCGTCTTATCTCTGTTCTTGACTCGTTTTCAAGTGAATGAAATGAAGTTACTTTTTAAGTGTAAGTTTATAATATGAAGATAGCAATGTGATTAGTAAATACAAATTGTGAAAGTTTAGAGTTAAAAGGGTCTACTTACACCAGCAGATCTCACACATTTGTCCACGAAGTCTGTTATAGCCTTCTCCTTACAAAATAAAAAAAAAAAAATCTTTTTCCGCCGCTATGGACCAAGTGTTTCTTTTTACCTTTAACGCGTGCTCTTTGTGTTTGAGTGAAGAAAAAAATAAAGCAGAATAGAAAAGGAAACGAAAACGCGTTGTAATTTGTAAACAATTTTTCCACGCCAGTGGCCTGGGTTGTGCCTAAATCATACCGTCCAAAAGGACAGCCGAGAAGTACTAGGAACGAGTTTCCGATTCGGGCCGACTTCGGAAATTCTCGAAAACATCCAATATGGCGGCTCAAGTGTGGTGAAAACTGACAGCCAAAGGAGCCGTTTTATCGCCAGAGAAGCGTGATTTACGGTATTGTTGACGAAGTTTGCGTTTATTGTGACTTTTTCAGAGTTCTTGGACCTGTATAGTAAACAATCCTTTTAATAATGTCTTATCAATTTGTCTTGTCCCGCTGGCCCGTATTACCGAAGAAAATAGTACCGTCCAACGGGACATTCTAAATTATAGCAACATTTGTTGGCATGTACATCACCTCTGGCTTTCATTGCTAAACTGTGTTGTAGAACTTGATTTCTGTAGGTTTCTAAAAGCTTAGGATAACTCTTTAGGAATATTTTTATTCATAAAAGTGACCCTGTCCTTTTGGCCGGTATCACCTAAGAAAATAGTAACGTCCAGCAGGACATCCTGAGTTTTAGCAACATTTGTTAGGAGGAATATTATATCTGGATTTTTTAGTGTTAAACGGTGATTCTTTAGGTTTCTAAAAGGCCAGGGTAACTAAACAGGAATGCTTGTTTTCATAAAAAATGCCTCGTCCGTTTGGCCTGTACTATCCAAGGAAGTAGTACCGCCTAGCAGGACATCCTAAACTATGTCACCAGTTGGCTGCATGTGTTACTACATGACATACAGTTTGTTATTGTTACATTGTAATACATACTTTGCTCTCTTAAGAGTGATTTTCTGTAAAATTCGAACTTCGGCCTGACACGGTACCTCATCGATTTGGCTGATTCTTGGCATGTAGTCTTAGAATGGTGTCCTAAATACTGAATGCATATTCTAAGGTTCGAATTCTCGTTGGTTTCAAAGATACAGGAATGACAGTTTTGACGAGGCCTCGAGCGGCCGCCATGTTGGTGAACTGAAGGAGATTTACAGTAATTAATTCTAGCCTTATCATTAAAATAACTTAATCGAGACTCATACAGTTGCAAAGAACTATCCTTCCTTCTTTCATTTACCTACTCTTATCTGAAAATGGTTAACCCTGAGCTACGAACGGCTATAACTTCTCACAGCACTTTTTCGGTACTTAAACGGTACAGAAATTTGGTAGAAATTGGAAGGCCAATATCACCCATGCCACATCGATTTAGACTACGCCATTTTAACTAAACGTAGTTTGTTTATAGCTAAGTTAGATTGTTGAATAAAATAATTGGGCAAATGCAACGGAACAGAAATATGATTGCATGAATGCGCAGTGGTTCAGCCACTTGGCCGCTAAAACTTCAAAACAAAATTAAGTGAATATTTGAAAAGAAAATTCTTTAAAAATTGATCGTGCCTCTTAAACCCTATCTATCGCTTAAAAAACCCTCCCTTGAAATGTAAACAGATGATCTTTTGATTCTGATCTTGCGAAGAGCTTGAAATATGCGCTAAAATGAAAATTATAAATTTTGTTACACACGGTACTAGCTCAAGTTCGCTCTTCGATTTCCCAGACCAATCGGGAGCCGCTCGTGTACTGCACAGTTACAATTTTCTCTGTAGTATTTCGCTGTATACAGCTACAAATTACATATTTTCTTAGGCAAAGGTAACGCAAACGTTGTCAATTTTAATCAAAAGGCTAGAAAAACCAACCGTGCACTGTAGCTTTATGCAAATTGTATGGTATTCGATAATTACTCGTGTAAACAGGAACCTACCTTTGCTAATGTACACTGTTTGGCAGATCTTTCCAGCGTAAGATATAAAACTAGTACATGAAATGAAATTAAAGAACTCATCAAGTCAAATTACCTGATCGTACCGTCATTACTGAATAATAAGTCCGCAAACTATGACATGGAATGATCGGTGGGAGACGAAGCTATTTTTAGGAGGACAAGGAACTGCACGCTGGAACGGAACTGAAATGAACAACCTCAATCAAGTTCAGTCTTCTTGACGCTATTAAACGTTTCACCCGAATTTCAACAGGAAGTTGTTTCCTATTTTCTTTCTCATTCTTGCATGTATTCTGCAGTTCGCCCACTATTTTTTCGTAACTTTTAATTTTCTAGCTAACTGGAACTGTTTAGAACTACCAACCCCCTCTTTGAGTGAACTTTCATTCGGTCTGATTCACAATAATTTTCGAACGGTGACAAAGTGATATTTGAAATGACATTTTATTTAGTATTTTTAAAAGCTCCTTCTTTTTTTCCCGATAGCCAGGAATGTTTTGAACGTAAAGGCTCAAGTGGCGGTGTTTTTCACGACTCTGCTTGTAGACTGACCTCACCACCAGTACCACGGACATAAAATCTGATCGGAGAGGGTCATACAGTAACTGATGGGTCTCTGAAAAGCGAAATGCAGTCACTTGGGGCGAGTAGGCTATATAGATGATGAACTCATTGTTTATAACCCCATAACCGTATCCCAAAAGTCGAGCCAGCCCGGGGCGAGCGAACACAATTTTGGGGCCACTGGCCACGCCCTTATGTTTAGCGGGAAATTGGTTGATTAGTCAAATCTCCTTAACTCCACGACCATGCACCTTTCCAAATATAGCCCTTCTTATCATCATATAGTTAGGGCCTCCCGTAAGCATTTGCAACTATTTTGATTTGTTTATTTTTTGATTGCTTTAATGTCTCGTAAACAACACGAGGTACATGTTCTGATCTCTCCCCCCCACCCTTCCCCCATCAATAACAAAAAATTTTCAGACCAACACTGAATTGCATGAGGGTATGTACAAAAATATGACCATCTCGAGGCAAGGTTCATCACTGTAACTTACCACATAAAAGCCTTTTCGTTGTTTGCCATCGACTGATTCTGTTCTGAATACTAAGGTCCCATAAACAACGCCACGTTTAGAAAGAGCCCGCCCTTTTCAATCCAAGAAAACCCAAGTAGCGATTTCACCAACGGACATAAGCCGTAAGAAAAGGACCGCGTCAAATAGTTCATGAAATCACAAACGCCTCATGACTCCTTTAATTCACTCTTTCTTCGATAAACTAATTTTTAATTTTTTAAGCATAAATGACATCAGAATGCGCGATTATGAGCATTGTAGCTTATGAAAAGAAAATTTAACTTCTGATGCACATGAAAGCGTCTAAGAAGGGGACTAGGGGGAATTAGGAACATTGTGCTTACCGCTGGAAAAATATTGGCTAGTTCTTTGAATAGACTCAATTAAAGCCGTTTTTGTTCAGTAAGGAGCTGTTAGATGGGGGGAAAGCTACATAAAGTAGATCGCATCAGAATACGGCATAGGACTAGGCTCTCAAAATCGATAAGCTGAATGCAAGACCAATTATTATGTAAAACAGAGAAAAATTTCTTGAGGGAAAAAAATTATGGCTAGGGAAAAGACCCGAAGGTGGAAAGTTAGGATGGTAGCTTCTTTTCAAGTAATCGATCATTTACGTTAACTTCCGCTATCCGACGGGCATATCGGAAAGACTGAATGGATGAGAGTATAACACATTCAAGAAGAAACAAATTTGTGATTTTTCACAACTCAATAAAATAACTAAAATTGTGTACTACTCGGTTATACAAGATTTGTGTTTTCAATTTCAGATTTTTACGATGGGGCATTAGCCCCCGTACTCACTAGACACTGCTTTACAATCATCGTGTTAAAATCAGTGAAATACTTCAAAACAATTTGTATTCCTACCCTTATACCTTTATTAAAAATTAAAGTTGGGAAGTTTGTTGTTTTCTAAAAGTAGTTTGAACAGCCGAACGACATTTTTTTACACGGAGTGGGGAAGGCAAAGCTTCACTTATCTCTTCTAAGGTAGAAAGTGTCAGCAAAACGTGAGAGTCGTCCTTGAGGGTAAAGTGTCTAACCTAATTTTCTCACCGATTGCAAGTGCCATTTCATCCACGCATAACCTCACCTAGTTAACAGAATTAGCAAATGTAGTGGGGAAACGTTGCGAGAGAACTGAGTAAGATGTTAGGGTAAGTTTTGGAAATTTTCCGCACACCTTATAGAGACTTTTGCTGGAGAGAAATTGGAACATGTTCGCTAATATAGTGACGACCAGAAAGGACAAGCCATAGGATAGTTCCAGAAAACCACCCATTAAAATAGATCACGAAGTTGTCGCGGCGGTGGATGAACTTGAAGGCATCTGATGAATTGCAATTTTTCAAGGGAGCCCAGACAAGATTATGTACGATGGTCACAGCTTGTTTGATCTGGAAAATTTAGAGAAGCTCAAGGCAAATCGCTAGACAACACATGCTAGAGCTGAACTAAAAATCTTTTGCGCCTTTGAACTCTGTCCCTAAGGGTAAAGGAGAAAGTTTCCCTTTATCAATGCATTAACCGAGTTGATTATGAATGTCTCCTTATTTTGGATGTCTTACTAACAAGCACATTACCACTACTTGCCCTCAGAGGCGTTTTTCATTTGACGAGCAGAGAAAATTAGGTTTTGACTGTTTGAAATTCTGGATGCCAGAGTGAAGACGCCTTTTGTATGATGACGTCATCGTCCTACAGTAAAAAGCGTTCGTTTTTTACCACTGATATTACGTCAATCGGTACACTCAGTATGTTGTCGAAAGGTCCGTGAGCATGGTAAATGATTTTACCTTAAACTGCAGACACATCTTCAATCACTCCTTATTGTTCGCGATATCGGATAAACACTCTGGTCTCTAACTGAATTAATTTTCTTTGCTGTTTACTTTATTTTGAATTAGGTCTCTTGAGTTGTCCATGCATTGTCTAGCGATTTTAAGCTTTTTCAAGGAAACAAAAATCTGGAATTGTCCCTAGGGTGAGACATTTGCGCACAGTTTTAAAGCCCTTCGGTGGGGTGACTGTGGTTTTTGCTGTCCCGGGCTCATCCCTCATTCTTCTTAACCCCTTCCAAACCAATTTTTCTGTTTATCAAGAATCTCCTTAAAACGGGCTTCGTGATTGAGACAAAATACCTGAAAATTGTACACGGAACCGTTGTTAACGGTGTACAAGGTAGAATGAGTCTATTCATTACTTTGCCAACGCCCAATTTTTAAAACCGGAAGTAATGATGTTTATACCTGTCTCATCAGTTTTGAGTAAATCTTCAAACGCTGTAAACACATGTAGCTGGAACTATCATCGCATCGATCCTCGCTCATTAATAATGATAACTTACATCAACTTCCATTATTTATTGCCTGGCTAAGATTTTCACGGATTCTTCAGTTCAGTTGTTTGAAACCAGACGGTTTCACGTGAGTTGTAACGCCAGGCAAGGAACGTGACGACCCGCGATATGCGTGGGAAAATATTACTTTTTTTCGATCAAGGTGGAAACTGGCAACTTTATCGTCGAGTAAGGTAATACATCTCAATTTTCATTACTATGGTTAATTTTAAAAGCTCTGGTTTCGGTAAAGGAACTGGAGGAAAATCAGGAAAATTCCAGTTCGACTGTGATGGTTGAATTTTGTTTACGCGTCATAGCATAAACATCGCCAATAAGGAACAAACTGTGTCTTAACGAAGGTTTATTGAAGACCGAACGAGAACCGCATGGAATTACAAAGACGAGCCACGGGCGCATGCGCGCGCTAGATACCGCTGAAAGTAACGCAATAACAACGTAGTGGCGTGATTGCCTCCTCCTTCTTTCCTACCCTAACTAAGAAATAAAACATGAACAATAGGCTGAACTGATACGAGCACTAGACTAAAACCGCATAGGATAACAACGGCTAAAAGTAATGAAAGAGCTAGAATAAATATGAAACTGAATGTAACGGTGGGGTGTATTCCCCCTTATGATAAGGTACGAGTGAGCTAATAAAATACGCAGTTCATGGTAAAGACCGTAGTTACGGCTAGAGAGTACACGGCAGAGTTATTAGTCAAAGTCCCAGTCCTTATTGTGCCAAAATGGGGCTTTCCGCGAGCGGTCAGATTTCCTAGTGGGGATAACAGCAGCAGGCGTCAGCTGTGCATCATCAGTAAAAGAGGGGTCCAGGGGAGCTTGTGGAGGACTCGAGAAGGCATAATGACTTCAGGAATTGGGGGTGTTCCTGGGCGGGTAGCTGAGAATGAGCTGGAGACACTGAGTGGTGTACCGGAACAGTATAGGTATCCACTGGTGGAGAAGCAAGCACTGTAGGGGTCTTAGTGAAGGGACGACGGGAACAGGATCATCGTCAGAGTCAGAAGCAGTGGATTCGGTCTGGCCACGGATGGGTCCTTGTGGAGTCTGAGCTAGGACAGTTGGGGTGACAGGGTAGCAGTCACACATAGGAATGGTGTAGACCTTACTGCGGAACTGTGAACTGGTAAACTTGCGGAGCTGACAGAAAAGGCCTTGATCGATGCCGATCACAAGATACTTGTCGCGGGCTTTCAGTTTGTCCTTGTCACCTTTGATGAAAACAAGGTCACCAACAAGGACAGTGGGGATGGAGGCTTTGGTAAAGCCATGGGCCTTGGACTTAGCACTCGGCATGTGATTCTGCTGGCGGGAAAAGTTTTGACTGAGGATAATCTGGCGGTCGACAATTGGAAGCTGCGCACCAGTGAGCTGGTCGCGTTGCGTCCACAACTCAAGAGCTGAGAGGCCATCACGGCGGATGCGGGAGTTCATATTGGCCGTTGCTAAGGACAGCGTAGTTTGAGAGACGGGGCCTCCCTCAGGAGACAAGTTGAGGATCTCCAAGCCTAGCTCTTCGATGGCGCGCTCAGCCACAGGATTCTTGTTAGGGTTTTTGGGCCTACCAACCTCCAGGGTGATCCCATAAGAGAGGAGTACTCTGTCTTTGGCAAGGGCGGAGAAGCCAGGGGCAGGATCAACGCGGACGATCACCCCTCCGTCGCGAAGGGAACGGAGCTGAGAGCAGAGCATGATGATGGCATTGCGGAGGTCTTCGAGTTTTTCACTCGCCAATAAGGAACAAACTGTGTCTTAACGAAGGTTTATTGAAGACCGAACGAGAACCGCATGGAATTACAAAGACGAGCCACGGGCGCATGCGCGCGCTAGATACCGCTGAAAGTAACGCAATAACAACGTAGTGGCGCATAACAAATTCATTTTCCTTTTCCTTATACAATCTGCCTTTTTTTATACTGTTTTTCGCAGCAGAGTTATCGATTGTATTACAGAGGCTAATTTTATTACACAGATCACTCAGATTTAATGACAGAAACTCTATTATCGATTGTAATTTTGGCAACACCTGGCGAGTATTCGGTGTACAGATTATTGACAAAGTCGCTAGAACAGTCTTCCATTCATTACTTTTGTTTCTGCTCCGTTAAATTTGCCCAATTTTTTTATTAATGAACTCGATTTAACTACAAACAGTGAGTATTCAGGCAGATTGGCAAGCTTCAATGCGATGTGGCAAAAGAGATATACGCCTTTAAAATTCTGTTAATTTTGCGGGTGTAAAAAATTCAAAAAGTATACCCACCAAAAGTTTAATCGATCGTTGCGAAAACGTTATCAATTTCGAAGTAGTTTCTAAAAATACAATAAAGAGGGATTGTTCTTTCAATCTGTATTGGCAAAGGAAGATTAGCTTTGAAGACAGGGTTGTAGTTGAAGGCTCAAAAGCAGCTTCTATTAACCAATATGGCGCCGGTCCGAGGCACCCAGAAACCGGCCATGTCGATAATTTCCGAAGTAGGAGGAATTAGAACCTAAAGTTACCTATTCCTTATTAAAGACCTCAAATCAAGTCTACATGCCAATTTTTAGCCAATTCGGTGAGATAGTGTGGCAGCGCCTTTTTAATATAGCTCGAATCTTACAGACAACTGCTCTTAAGGCTTTTTCCTACCAGCTGGCGACAGCTGAACAAAGATAGTTTTATTCATTCCTCGTTGTTGTAATCACCTAAGAATGTCCACCCAGGGGACACTCTATAGGGACTACTCGGGTATAACAGTGATGGGAAAGTGCAAAACCCTTTTTCTGGTTTGAAATTTGAAATCCAAGGATAACCGAACAGGAGTGATTTTTATTCTTGAAAATTGTCGTCCTTTTGAATGGTATAAGCTAAGGGACTTGTCAGAAATTAGCAAGGGGGTATGAAGACTCAATCAACTAACGTGATACAACTCACTTTGACTCTGAAGATGACTACTGCCCAGGTTGTCGAAACTTCAGTCACTGTCAACAACAACAGTCCTATTCAGGACTACGTTCACCCAGATGATCAAACTCGACCTACTTTTGAAATAATATTTATGATAATAATAGATCTAACTGGCCTTTCCTGAATGTAGTAAGGATGGAGGTATATAATGAATGAAAGGATATCATTTACATAATCGACTGCTGATATGATCAATCAGGAATTTTTCAAAAAACATGAGAATCTCAAACATTGCAAAGTATACCGTAAAATCATGCTTCCCTGGTGATTAAACAGCTCCTTTGGCTGTCAGTTTTCAGTACTCCCTATAGAGTGTCCCCCTGGGTGGACATTCTTAGGTGATTATAACAACAAGGAATGAATAAAAACTATCTTTCTTCCAGTGTCCCCAGCTGGTAGGAAAAAGCCCTCAGAGAGCAAGGTATGTATTAAAATGTAACAATAGGTTAGCACTAATCTCCATACTCCAAACTGACATTTCCCTCTCACAAGATATTCTGAGACATTTCCCGTTTCCTACATGGAATTTCTTCTTGAGAAATGTTCCTGAAAGTCTAAGTCTTTTCAATTTTTAAGAAAAAAAATTCAGAAGGGCGTAAGTAGGAATTGAACACAGAGGATATAATCTGCAGCCCATCACCTATACCACTACACCACTGAGGATTTGCTGACGATTAATGGTTTGATTTGAACATATGTAACATCAACTTGAACCCCAACTTGAACCCTTTATTGAGTCAGTGCTTAAACCTAATCACTATTTTCAGTGCTTAACCCTAATCAGGTAGTCAATGCAGCTCCTTCCCTTTAGAGAATAATAATAATAATAATAACGTCTTTATTAAAAAGCATCCGATAAAATTACATATCTGATGTTACAGTAAAAATATATATCGATAGAAAAAATTACAATGACAAGATGAATAAAAAAGATTAAATTGATTAAAAATACATATGGGGTATTTACACAGCTAGATTATATTTAAAAATTAATCTATTAAAAAAGCTATCTTTGAAACGTTCAGTGTTAATGCTGGGTCTGACAACGGATATCCTTCGAAGGTTTACAATACAGTCTTTGTACCTTGGGAGCAAGCTTTTTAGTGGATGGTCATCGCGTTTGAGGTTATAAAAAAGGCGTCTGTCGCTTTTCTCCAAAAGTTCATATATGTTGTAATTGACCGACGTATAACGCCTCTTATAACATCTTTTTAAAAACCTTTGTATAACAGTAAGTTCGGAAACACTTGCAGCATAAACTGAAAGACCGTATAATAACTTAGGGATCACAATTGAATTAAAGAGGTGGTCTATTTCATCTTGTGTATATCCTTCTTTACGTAGGCTTCTGATGACAAATAAACACTTGTTGGCTTCATGGAGCTTGGCCTTGACATGCAAGCCAAACTTACAATTACCTTGAATTGTGACGCCTAATAAAGAAATGTTATTATATTGTTTGATATTGTGAGACATTGGGTAGACTGTTGAATTGCCTCTCTTACGCATAATTAGCTCCTTACATTTACTAGTGTTATACAATGCATGTCATTTGCAACAGTCCAATCCATAAACTTGGACAAGGCAATATCAGATATATCCGGGGAATCTTTAGTAATCTTGACTAAGACGGTTGAATCGTCTGCATATTTAAACAAGGATATATCTTTGTATCCATCTATCTCTAGGTCATTCAAAAATATGTTGAAAAGATGTGGGCCACTGACACTTCCCTGTGTTGTTCCCTTGTTAACAATTTTCCACTGGCATGTCAAATTATTAAAAATCACCCTTTGTTTTCTACCTTCGAGAAAGTTGGCATACCAGTTAACAATGAATGAATCAAGTGGACTATGTTTCAGCTTTTCAACTAGAAGATTGTGTTTAACGTTATCAAAGGCTTTAGAGAAATCCATCGTAAACATTCTCACCGCCACGGTGTCCCGTTTATTCAGTGCCGCAAGAAATGTATGTTGCATTTTCAACAGAGCGTTTACACAACTTCCCCCTGAGCGGTAAGCAAATTGAGAATTATTCAGATATTCCTCCAGGCACCTCTTGTTAAAAATGTTATACACTATTCTTTCAAACGTTCTGGCAATAACTGGAGTAACATTGATTCCTCTAAAGTCCGCATAATCGACTGGTGTCTCGACTTTGGGGAGTGGATTGATGTTAGCCTCCTTCCAACGACTTGGCCAGATCTACCGAGCAAGAGATAAGTTCCATAAATTCTCAATCACTGGGGTAAATATCTCAGCATAATCTTTCGATATCCAGAAAGGAATCCTATCAGGTCCGGTGGCAGTACGCTTTATTCGCGATAAGGCAAGAAACACTTGAAATGTAGATAGTTGTGGAGCAGGGGTGTTCACATCAATCTCGGCAGGACCTGGTTTAGAATATTCCCTATCAAAGCAAATGTCGCCGAAATAATCATTTAAACCAATGATGAATTGCTTTGTGTATGAATCATAATGTGTCAACATCATTTTGTAATATGGAGATGAGTATTAACCGTAACAATAACAAGCTGCATGTCATGTAGTAATACATGCAACCAACTGCTGACATAGTTTAGGATGTCCTGCTAGGTGGTACTACTTCCTTGGATAATACAGGCCAAAAGGACAAGGCATTTTTTTGAAAACAAGCATTCCTGTTTAGTTACCCTGGCCTTTTAGAAACCTAGAGAATCACCGTTTAACAATAAAAAACCCAGATGTGATATTCCTCCTAACAAATGTTGCTAAAACTCAGGATGTCCTGCTGGACGGTACTATTTTCTTAGGTAATACCGGCCAAAAGGACAGGGCCACTTTTATGAATAAAAATATTCCTACACAGTTATGCTAAGCTTTTAGAAACCTACAGAAATCAAGTTCTACAACACAGTTTAACAATGACAGCTAAAGGTGATGTGCATGCCAACAAATGTTGCTAAAACTCAGGATGTCCCGTCGGAAGGTACTATTTTCTTAGGTAATACCGGCCAAAAGGACAGGGCCACTTTTATGAATAAAAATATTCCTAAACAGTTATCCTAAGCTTTTAGAAACCTACAGAAATCAAGTTCTACAACACAGTTTAGCAATGAAAGCCAGAGGTGATGTACATGCCAACAAATGTTGCTATAATTTAGAATGTCCCGTTGGACGGTACTATTTTCTTCGGTAATACGGGCCAGCGGGACAAGACAAATTGATAAGACATTTATAATAGGATTGTTTACTATACAGGTCCAAGAACTCTGCAAAAGTCACAATAAACGCAAACTTCGTCAACAATACCGTGAATCACGCTTCTCTGGCGATAAAACGGCTCCTTTGGCTGTCAGTTTTCACCACACTTGAGCCGCCATATTGGATTGGATGGCATGCTTTTGCCCTCCAACATGGCGGACAAAACTACTTCTTGCTTATATCTTGTTCAACGTTTCATAGTTACGCTCAGATGTGCTGTAAACGTTATCACATCATCTTTTCAACATTTTCCTTGAAGTTTAAGTGCAAAATTTGTGTTCAGAGAGAGGTAATTCATAATTTTAAAAATCACATTTTGGTCACGTGACCATTTACGAACTTTTAAGAAAATGGTGCGGGTTTGAAAAACCAAATGACTATTATTTTGTTTAAGATATGACCCACTAATCGTTTTTCGAAGGCAAAATCATGTAACTTTCATTTTCATAAAAACGATGTCAGATGCCTCTTAGTGCAAATGGCCTATTTCCGAAGTCGGCCCGAATCGGAAACTCGTTCCTAGTACTTCTCGGCTGTCCGTTTGGACGGTATGATTTAGGCACAACCAGTGGCCTGCCAGTCCACCGCGGGGCAAGCGATAATTTTCCCCAAAAAATTAACGCATGCGTACTATGCGTTCGCGTCTTATGTAAGATGCGAAGGTCATTTATACGAAGTTTTTCTCTTCTTAGCTAAGACGCGTCTTATCTAAGAACAGGTGTTAACGGCTGTTCTAAAATAAGACGCGTATTAGCTAAGTCGCGTCTTATTTTAGACGAAATGTGCCGTTTATACGGAAAGTTCGCGTCTTATTTTTCCTCGTATAAATGGCCCTATTGTCATCTTGTTTGGCACTTCTGTCGTGCTAGTGACAGTAGGAAACTGGAACAAGAACAGGAAAGGGCACTCAGAGCTATTTACTGTGACAGATCATCAAGTTATGAAAAACTACTGAATATGGCTAACCTGTGTACCCTGCGTAACCAACGGTTACAGGATATACCGGGTCATATGTACCGCAAGGTCAAGAATAATATTTGTCCGAAACACATTGCTGACCTTTTCCAGAGGACAGACACCAAATATCTACTGAAGAACTAGGAATTTGTAATACCTAGACGGAACACAATTACACATAGGAAGCATTCTATAAGGTATATTGGCCCTAAGTTATGGAATCTACTGCCCAAAAAGGTAAGGGAATTTCCTACACTATTGGTGTTCAAGCAGCAAGATTTTCATGCAATAACCATATAATATGAAATTTTTTCTCGGCTCGACGGCTCTTTGGAGTTGTGAGTAAAAGCTACCACAAAATGTAACTAAGTTTTCAATAACTGAAGGAAAAATACTAGCATACCGATACACATTTAGTATGAGTGACGAAGAGAGCCACAGTTTTATTGTATTCTTTTTCTAAAGAATTGCGCTAAAAAGGCCATATAATAAACAACTTATTAAACTCGTCCGTTCGGTCATCACAGGGACATGTCACACCTCGACCGTGATGTATTCAAGGCCTCGGTTTGAAATTTCCCTGTAATGACCTCACCCCCGTTTAATAAGTGATATATTTCTTTTATTTTATTCCCTTCGCCTTCGGATCGAGTAAAGTTTAATAGGGCCTGTTTACATGGAGTTGGGGGACCCCAGGTAAGTGGGGTAACCAGCCTGTCCACATAATCTCTTATATGGTCACCCCACCTATCATGTAAACGTGATCAAATGAAAATGAGAGATTATACGGACAGGCGGTTTACCTTACCTACCTGGGGTCCCCACCTCCATGTAAACAGGCCCTTAGTAGCTCCTTCACGGCAAATATGTAAAACAGTTGTAGAGAGTTTAACTTATTTTCTATTTTTAACATTGTGTATAAATAACGTTTATCATCATCATCAGTTTGAATAATTTTGATACTCCAAAACTGCCCTTTTTTGTTTACCTTTTGAACTGTGAACCAACCGGTTTGTCCATGTAAGTGGTGGTCATTAGAAAACGTTTATCATTCATTAGGCATAACCAGGCTAAAACATGTCGCATAACTATTTAAAAAGTTAACATAGATTATTATTCATTCAAAATATTTCGCCGTTTCTGACTGGCTAAATAATTCATAATTCATCATAGGCAGCTATTGTCGACCAAATTTGCAAGAATTTTGCCATATTGAACTGATGACGAGAAGACCTGGCAACGAGTTTGAATTGTTTTGGTAGTGAGTAAAAAAAAAAAAGGGCGGAACATTTTACTCGTTTCATCGCGAACTACTGTCTTAAAACATAGCAAGAATAGCAACAAGACAACTCTACGGATGACATCTGTTATTTGGAGTACATTTGCAGACCTGAACAGCCCTTTATCTTCTAACCTTCCCGATAAACATGCACTATCGAGATGAACTTAATCATAACATCGACGAAGGTAAGCATTGTTTAGTTTGTTTTTAAACTAGGAATTGTTTTAAATGAATAACAATTTTTGAATTCGGCTTTCGTATCATCTGAAGAATTATGGAGATCTCGGAGGGTGTTAATTGCTTCGGCCAATAACACATTCCTCAATCTCCATAATTTTTCAGATGATACTAAGCCTCATTCAATAATTGCTAAATATTCATCCAACGATCTATGCAGGCAATTTCCTGTTTCCTCTTTAACTGCTTGTTCACAAAACAAGACACAATGACCTTTTAGTTTGAAAAAAAAAAAACATGTTTCGGATACCTCAGTATACCTCGTCATTCTAAGAATGCGCAAACAGTAATGGTTATCAGACATATAGCCCCATATTAAAACTGATGATGAAGAGGGTTAATTACAAATACAAGAAATAACTGATTAATAAATCATTTTTGTCTTCAAATGTTTCATTTCTCTTTTACTGCTACCAACTTTCGGTCAAATGAAGAAATGTACTTTCGGCACTTCATGATTCCTGCGTTTCGAAATTACAACCAAAACTTCAACGAAATATCAGATAGGTAAATATCTTTAGCAGTGTTCGCGTCTAGCCATCACATTAGGAGGTTTGGTCAAACTCATGCCAGGAATAATATAATCCTGCGATGAAAAATTATGAAACAAGGCAGATGGGCAGATGTTTTTACTATGCAGTTAATTGCTAGCAGTATTGGAGGTTATTAAAAGGGATCTGACAAAAGCCAGTGAATTTGCAAATGAAAACGTAAATTAAGCGCTGACCGCCATGTACTAGGTAGATACATCCTTATAGTTCTAGTCACTGGAATGTTATGGCTTTAAACCTTACGTAACCCCCTAAAAGCCCCTAAATTCGTTATGATGATGATGATGATGATGATGAAAACCGGGTTAGCAAAAATATCAACTCATTCTACTTCTTGGTAATTTCAAACAATAAAACTCATTCAAAGGTCTGTTAAAAGCATTTATCTAACGCCGGGCAAATGTTAATGGTCCCTAGAAGCATTCCAACGAGTCCAAATTTAAAATGACGCAAATTTTAGAACATTTATTTAGTAATCTGACTTCGCGAAGTTTCAAACCGGTGTCATTTCAGTCTAGAAATTTTTAAGTTGAGAGTGCAGCGAAAGAGTGCCTGGTTAAGGCTTACATAACAACTTAAATAGTTAGCAAACACGACTTTTTTTCGCGGTCCGATAAACAACAGGATTTCGCATGGAATAGACAACAAACTGAATGAAACATAATGCACAAATTATCACCTTCTTATCAGCAAAAACCGGTCTATGGTTCAATGCCATTAAATTAAGGCTTGGGTCTCAATTTGCCTCAATTTGCTCAATTCAAAAGTGAGGGGGTGATCTATATCTAAGAGATTTAGATGTAGACACATAAAACTTTGCCAGCTGCACACATTTTAAGTTTGCGCCAATTTCGTGCTGCAAAATTATGCAAATTAGGTCACATGACCTCCATCGGCTGAAAAAGCTTGTTCTGGAAACAGCAACACTTTTCCGTGTGTCCTAAATTATTTTACCGGTTGCATAATGTTAAGGCCGTTTAATATATCACTTCTGAGCTTGGTCTTTTTTATACTTTTAAAAGCGAAGGCGTTAAGATGGGATAAAATTGACTTGGGGGACTGGTAAACAAGCTATTAGACAGGGGAAGTTGAGAAAAATTGCAAAATGTTTGCTAACCCGGTTTTCATAACTCTAGGTAGCTTTATTGTTTTAGTTTTTTACAACGTGTGGATATTTTGGTTAGCTTTAATTATTGATTACACGAGAAATACGTGTATCTCAAAACCTTGCGAAGATGAAGTAAAGGCCTAGCAGAAAGAATAAAGGGAGGGGGGGTAAGATGGTAATTCTGTCTACATTCACTTCTACACAAATCCCCAACCACAAAACAAGCGAAAAAAAAAAACAACATAAGCAAATAACACAGTAAACAAGCCATCAGACAGGGGAAGTTGAGAAAAATTACAAAATGTTTACCAACCCGGTTTTCATAACTCCAGGTAGCTTTATTGTTATAGCTTTTTTTAATAACGTGTGGGTATTTTGTTTAGCTTTAATATTGATTACACGAGAAATACGTGTATCTCAAAACCTCACGAAGCCGAAGTAAAGGCCTAGCAGAAAGAATAAAGGGAACAGAGCCAACAGAATAAACATTCAGTTTAAAAAACAAGCAAACAAACAAACCCAAAAACAAAAAGAAAGATAACATAAGACAATAATTGAAACGGTTCGACCCGCCGCCTGAGGATATTTTGTTCAGCTATATTCACTTATTATAATAGGTTCGTAAAGATGCTTTGAAATTAGTGCCTAATTAATCACAAAATAAGTCCACAAGACTCTAAAAAAAAGCAGGTGTCCGTCTGTTTATCAGCACCTTATTTACTGAAGCAAAAGAGTCAATCGATCGCATTTTGAAGGCACTTTTTGACATGGCAGGCTGTTTTTTCTCCTTTCAAATTAGGCTCTTTCTGGCTTTGGCTGCCTTGGGAACGTGGCTGGACTACATCGTAACGGCAAATCAAGGTAGTAAAACCAACTAGTTTCTATAATGAGAGGGTGTCAGTCTAGAGTCTTACGATGAGTTTTCGTTGTCTTAACCGTACCAATACGAATAAGATAAAAAAGGAATGTCGCTTTTTTGGCTTATATATGTTTCAAATTTTAAAAGTTTTCAGGGAGAGAGGCAGATTTTAACTTGTTGTATTTTATCCTTCCCAAGATAGTGTATATCTTGAATGTGTGAGAAATGTTTTTAGACTCTGTTTATTTTAAAATTCTTAATTAGGGTTAGAAGAAAAAATATATTTATTCTACTGAAGAATTTTAGCATCTTTTCCATCGCACATACTCTTTACGTCTATGTATTCGTACACAGTATTTTTAGAACGTTAGAATTTTTCTTTATCTTAAGAGCAAAACAGGCAGACTTTTAATCTTTTAACGTAAGATTCTATCGACTTGCCTTTTGAACGGTTTTTCATCACCTTTTTTTCGAAAGCAGATCAGAAGGCTTTTTCATCAGTCAAACTACACTAAATCTACGTAGCAGAATAACAAACGCTAAAATTCTTACTTAGAATCAGTATCAGTCAAAATTCTTTTGGGTCCAGACTGCACTGAGGCTAACCTTAACTAACAGACTAGCAAACTTTGAAGAAAATCATATCTAGTAAAATTTTAGACGCGTATTTTTATGCATGCTATTCAACTAGGAAAGGGAACTTGAAAAGTGACAAGAAAAATGCAGCTGCTTTGTTGTGCTTACCGACACAATCGATCAGTGGCTGCCCAGGGGGGATAGGGGATGCGTCCCTAGAACCACATCAGTTGGAAGTTAAAAACCGTTTTAAAAAAACTATCTTCCTTAAAATTCGGTGTCGAATTTTAGAGAGGTAGGGTGATTGAGATGCCTTATCGGCTGTTTCTCTTACACTGAACTTTAAATCAATAATTAAACGAGTGTGCAACTACATCAATTTGACGTTGCCGTGCAGACAGCAAAACTTGCCCTTTGAAATGCAACAATTTACTCACTGCATAAAAGCTTATAAACTAAAAGAAAGGCTGAAATTAAGCGAAAACAGTTTGACGGTTGTCATGACCTATTTTATTTAAATTCCTAGTTAGTGATCCTTTAAGAAACTTATTAATTAGTTGTTGTTTCGTTTTGTTATTTACTTCGGTCGGTGGGAGAGCTACTGTAGTCACAGGCGGCCCAAACTCGGTGCATAAATTACCGCGAGTTTCGATGCTGTTTTGCATATTACGAACGATTTAAAAACTTTGTATGAGAAATTCAATATAGTTGTTAAAACGTAGAAATATAGGCATAAATATAGAAAAAAAATGGTTCTTACGTAAACTTTGGCCTGTTATTGCTTTTTCTGTGTAACCTAGGCTCAATTCACGGCCATTTTATACGGTTTTGCGGCTCGATGTTTGTTCGGTGTTGTTTTCCTACATAAAGCGAAGCAAGGTAGGTGACTGTGTGCGGTCTGAGCTCACAAATCTCTACCGCATCAAAGAACGGCGCACCATGGCCAGGCCAGGTCAGTCTTCCTATCTCTTCCCCTCGTCATGGGTATTGAGATGCGTTTTTTGTGGGAAAATGTTTTGAAAGTTTTTAGTTCTGACCAATCTGACGTGCGCTCAGGAACCTCGATGACTACGTGTTGCGTGGTGAAGGCGAACATGGACTCAGGGGATCTGGGTACGCTTGGGTAATCAATATTGCATGACAAAACATGCATCTTCCTACCCTTAGATAGTCTACTGATTGCGCGTGAGCGGTGTTTGGAATTATCCAATTGGATGAGCGAATATGAAATGTTCGCAAAACCGTATAAAATGGCCACGAATTGAGTCCAGATTACACAGAAAAAGCAACAACAGGCCCAAGTTTACGTAAGGTAAGTACCATTTATTTATGCCTATATTTCTACGTTTTAACAACTATATTGAATTTCTCTTACAAAGTCTTTAAATCGTTCGTAATATGCAAAGCAGTATAGAAACTCATGGTAATTTATGCACCGAGCCTGGGCCGCCTGTGCTGTAGCTAGTCTCACGGCCTCGACATGACAGGTTATTATTTCTCGCGCATTGTTTTCTGGAAAAATCAAATTTGTTTTTCAAGAACTCGCTGAGGTAGGCAAAAGTCTGAATATAGAAAAACAATAAACCAAAAGCTTCCAACATATCTTACATCTTTTCTCTCGATCGATAGCTTCTGATCATTTTACAGATACTCCGATCCATTTCCAAAGTTTTTTAACTTTTATCTTGGAATTTTTAGAACTGCTTAACATTCATGGTAACTTGTTCTTGTTTTTGTTGATGCCGGTGTTATGTCTTTGGTCAGCAAGCAGTCTGAAAAGGATCGGTTATTCATTTATAAACAACCACGGTCGAGGAGCGTGGGATAACGAAAGACTGCATTGATGTTCTTTAACGTGTTCTCTGAATTAACGTGGGTGAAATTAGTAGTGGAATAGTGGTTGAGACGTTAACATTGCTATTTTTTTTAATACATCTTTTAGATACCTGTGGCCACATTCGGTATTTGAAGTTTTTTGATCGGGAGTATGGCCTTTATATGTATCTTCAAGGCCACACCTTTTTAAACCTTTCCATTGGAGCAGGCAAATCTTGCGAAACGGAATGTCTTTACCGGAGAGAGTGCGTGGCAATCAACATTGGTCCAGCAATTAATGATATGAGGGTCTGTGAGTTGTGTAACTCAGATCACATACAGCATCCAAATGATTTAAAACGAAGAGAAGGTTGGACGTATAAAGGTACACAGGTAGGCCGAATTTCAATGGAATAAATTAATGACGGCAATGGTTGTGAATTATCTTGTGGTAAGCGTTTAACTGTTCATAGTCCAAAAAGTGAAGTTTTAGCTATGGAAGTGATGATGACAATGACGATCAAAAGATAGTGATGACGACCCTTGGGTGTCAGAGACTTTTCATATGCGGTTTCCTCTTTCGGTTAACTGTTATAGTGACCGCTCGTGTCTTCGGTTCTCTCACGAAGATTGCACTTGTCCGTCTTCCCTCCAGACAAGGGGAACCAACCAAAACGGACTTTTATAAAGTCTACCCAAAGATCTGTCGAGCGGCGATGAAGAAGGTATAAAATAATGATGAAAATGGTAATAGGGGGCACTGACTACTTGCAGTCTCTCAGGATTGTCGCGTGAGCGAGAATGTCAAGTGTGAGCGAGCGAGCGAGCGAGCGAGGCAAACGCGCAAGGGGGAAGACGGAAAAGGAAAAGCCTCTCTCCAGTTCCCTTCTCGAGGGTCTGAATGAAGGTACCTAGATAACACTAAACACTTTATTTTTTGGCTTTGTAACACGAAATAGTTAAAGTTTAGGCATTTAAACACTAACAGTAAAGATTCTTTGAAACAATAATTTTTTCCCAGATAGAGGCAATGAAAATTACAAACCTTTTGCGGGAAGTAGTAAATTATGGGCAAATAACACCAAGCATTAAACTCCATTCAGACCCTCCTTCTCGACTGGTTCGTTCTCTCGAGCTCTGCCAAGTCTCGATTCGACAGACTGAAAAGGGAACTGCTCGAAGTCTACATATACAATATAATATTGAAATTTTATGAAGTCTAAATTACGCTTTCATTTTCACTAGAATATTTGTGCCTACAAACCTTGCTTGAACAATGCAAAGTGTTTCCTTGGATATACGGATAAGGGGTTTCTTTGCGAATGCCAGTCTGGTTACACGGGAGAACTCTGCGAAACAGGTAATTATGTGGCCAGCAAACGCAGACATATTCAGTCCTGCTTTCGCTTGACTGCGCCACAAAGAATACTTTTCGAGCAGAAACAAACTGCAAATACGTCTACGTCTACGTCTCTCATACACGGAATAGGCAGCTAGTAAACTAGAAACTCACCGTGGCCCGTTGCTTCGAGATCCTTCGCGATGGTTAGAAAAACGAAAGTGTATCCTATCCAGAAATAGAGAACAAGTGAATGTTGCTTGATAACAAATAATCAACGTTGTCAGAGTTAGAAAACATTTGTGCCCCTCCCCCCCTGGTGGGGGGTTCCTTAGCAAAGTTTTATCCTGGAAAGCTCCGCCTTGAGGTTAACCTGAGATCAGGCTCTATTTTCGTATCGCTTTGAAAATAACATTCCGGCAGGCAAGCCGAAACAAAAAGCGGTAGCCGTTAGAGAGAATGTATGAGAACCGCTAAAATTGGGCCTGATCTCAGGTTACCTTTAGGTCTAGCTCCTTACCCTTCTATATAATATTTTTTGAGAGGAAAAGTACCCCTCCCTTAACCAGTACCTTCCATTGACAAATGGTACCTCTTTAAAATACCTAGTTTAGAACTTTGCATGTAAATGTACTGTCTTCAAACTGTGAATAAATCACAAAACTGGCCACGAAATTTTCTCGACTTTTTCACAGCCATAAAATCCTTCTGTTGGCCCTTTTAGGTCCTTTTACAGACCGAAATGACACAGATTTCCCTACCCTCTCATATACTTCAACTAGTGAAATCCTAACCCTTTCATACACCTGAAGTCTGGAAAAGGTACCCCTTTCGCAATCAGGGTGAAACTTCCCCTTAAAAGCCATTATAGGGGGGACCCCCCGGGATTTATGGTTGCTCTTCTCGCAATGAGTGAAACAATCAGTCTTCCCTGAAGCAATCAGCATGCTACAAAATTGATTATTTTCTTGCGTTGAATGTCTAGGTTTATATACGATGTACGAGGTTGGTGGCTTGTATTGTTTTCTTTTCTTTTTTTAGACCTGGACGAATGCAAGGATAAAACTCATCAGTGTGACGTAAATGCGAACTGTACCAACATTTCTGGCTCATATAACTGCACGTGCATGCCTGGCTACACAGGAAATGGGAGCATTTGTAATGGTATAATTAACTATACAAGCCTTCACTTCATTTTTCGGCAAGTAGTTTAGTTTTCTTTGTAACTTAATATTTAAATTTCTACTCCCTCCAGAAATTGATGAATGCAAGGATGGAAGTCATGACTGTCACATAAATGCGAGCTGTACCAACATTCCTGGCTCTTACAACTGCACGTGCAGACCTGGCTACCAAGGCAATGGGAGCATTTGTAAAGGTAAAACTTGCTGATAAATGTCATAATAAGACTTAATTTATATTCATTTCTTGTTTTTTTCGTTTCCTTACTCAGACATCGATGAATGCGAAAAGGGAAGCCATGATTGTCACAAAAATGCGAATTGTACAAACACAGCTGGCTCTTACAACTGCACATGTAGGCCTGGGAAAAAGTGCATTAAAACAGATGAGTGTAGTATTAAGCCCAGAAATATAAAATGATCCAAGTGAAAGTTGGAGGGGAATAGGGATTGATGGCTTAGCGCTTGTTTACATGGAGGTGGGGGACCCCAGGTAGGTGAGGAGACCCCCTTAAGTGGGGTAACCCGCCTGTCCATATAATTTCTCATTTTAATTTGATCATATTAACATGATAGGTGGAGTGACCCGCCACATGTTACCTCACCTATCTGGGGCCTCCCACCTTCATGTAAACCGGGCATTAGTTGGTACTGCGCCTTGGGTGCTAAATTGACGTTTAGAGAAGGCAACAACTGCTTTAGGCCCTTTATAGGGTGGATTTCGACTGTCGCGTAATTTTTACGTGCGTATGAGAGGAAAAATTTAAGTACATTCGCAAATGAAAGAGAGGCAATGTATGAAGGATCGCGCATAAAAGTATAAGTTGAACCTCGCCCAACTTCACGTTTAAGTGCAACACGGCTTCGTACCTTGTCTCTATTTTATTCACGCGAGTAAAATTTACGTGTGTTTACACGCGCGTGAAAATTACGCGTCCACCCTTCATGCAGGTGCGAAAAGAAAGGCCTGAAAAAAAATTCAGGCTTGTATCGAATTCAAACTCTTGACCTCTGCGATACCGGTGCAGCGCTCTAAACAACAGAGTAAGCAGGCCAACTGGGAGCTGGTCATTATAAAAATAGATCATTCCCTGGGTTTAAACCTTTCACAAAAATAGGTCATCTCCGAATTATCACTTTCAAGATGAGGCTGAGTGCAAAATCTTTCGTGTGAAAAGACTTTTATTTGCATGAGAATAAAAAATCATTTTCATATCGCACTTAGCCTCGCTTGGAAATAGAGGCTTAGAGCAACTGTTTATTCGTAATATACCCGCAAAAGATTGCAGGCTTTCTACCTGTAGAGCAGTTTTGGATTAGTGACTGCATATATGCGAAAGAGGTGGGGAACCTAAACGCAGAGCTCAAGTTCACTAGGAGGATTCTTGAAGGCAAATGAACCGCAGTATTTAGTAAGAATTGTAGCAAGCATTCATGATAATAAATTTAACTGTTTTCATATACGAGCCTCTCTATTGGCGAGTAACTGCGGACGTCGTTTTCGTCGCCCTTTTCCCATCAAATCGTCAGCTTTTAAACGAAACCGTCGCATATCAATAGTTGTTCTGCATGGTAACGCTACTGAGGAGTTCGAGCGACCACGATGACGGCGAAGGTAACGTGAAAATAAGAAAAAACATACACCAGGTTTGACTGATAAACAAACCTGCAGCGCACTTTTGGCCGAAATTTCTTGCCATTTTTGCACGAGTAACGTTGTCAAACTTTATTGACATGGCAATGCGATCGTACCTATAGTTCCCGTTCAGACGTATCCGGGTATTTTTGAATCCGCAAATTTTTATTTCCGGATTCAAAAATTTCCACGTCCACGTGTATCCGTATTCAAATCGAATTGCCAGTCCACACGTATCCGGATTCACTCTCAGTTCGTCAACTAATTGGCAAAGCGATCTTCGGCTCTTACAAAATTTTTATCACGAATATTCTTCAGTAAATGTTTCAATGAGAAAATTGTCCCATCAAGCGCTATTTCGCTCGTTTAACTTGTTTCCGGCGTCCAATCCGCCCGTCCTACATGGAAAGAAGCTTCAATATGTCAAACAGCAGTTTGGCATAATTGAAGTGTACAATAATCATAGCTAGGTTTAACTACACACACTTTATAAGACTTGAAACTGAAGTGCAAGAAGTAAAGAAGCGATAATATTGCGCTGGGCACGGTCTTGAATATTCAAGGAAAAGAACTGGGCTCGATCTTGTGACGTTACTGTATGGCAAATATCCGAATTTAGCGTCCACACGATTCCGGATTTATAGCATAATCAAAAATTTCCACTCTGAAGAGAGGATTCAAAAAGTTGCGGTTCACCCGATACGCGTGGACGGAAGCGGGATCCGCAAAGAAAAAGTTGCGGATTCAAAAATATCCGGATACGTGTGGACGAGGGCTTAATCTCTAAGATTGTTGTTTCATCAATAGCGGTCGTCGCGACTTCGCCCATAGAGAGTCTCATATACCTTTGGCATGACTATCTGTGCACAGCTTCGCTGAGTGCCACCTGTTGCTGGTTCGATGCTCTTTTCCGCGCGCGCTCATACTAAAGATATGAACCAAAGATTTTTTTTTTAAGGTGGTTTTAATGCATCAACTATTCTTGGCAACGACAGTAGATACTCGGAGAATTTAGCGTTGTTTTTGGAGCCCGTGATCATTAGCTCAGTCCGCAGTAGGTTTGTGAGGTGTTGGCACGCTAAAGAGGACGGCTGGGCGGCGTCTACGTTCCATGGCAACTGTGATGACAAGGGACCCACAGTAACTATCATTCAAGTCGGCAGTTTTATATTTGGTGGATACAGTGACGTAACCTGGAAAAGCCCATCGAGTGAGTACATGTACTAGGAGAATCAGGACTTGTTTATTTTGCTTGCTAACAATGAAGAACGATAAAGTAGTACAGCGGCTTTTGGCTTGATATTTTTCTGTTTACGTACAATCAAGGCGAGAAAGTAATTCCTCAGCGATCAGAATTGGCCATTTTCATGATGACGTCACTTGAATACAACTACCAGAAGTTTGTTTTTCTCTAATTCACAATTTAAATTAAATTATCCCGGTCAGGTTTAAATCTCATAAGAATCGATTTTGAAATACATTTTAAAACAAAAGTCAATGATAAAAAAGAACCTTGTCTTAGTGTCTTCATTTTTAACAATAATATATACTTCCACGAATCATGTTAATTTCATATCTTTTGATAATGATGACATGAAACCATCGAAACGTCAATTTACTTTTTTATCGTTGATTTGAGGTTTAAACCACAACATCAATAAACAAAATCTTGCAAAATTTGGTTTCGCCCTCTCCTTACAAAAACCCATTAAGGGGCCACTCCACAGGAGAGGATGCCTCTGGTCCCAGCCTAATTTTACTGAATTATCTTTAAAGTTCTCTAACTATGTACTGAGGACTCTTTTTAATGAAGCAAAGTGTCGCTTAAGAACTACCCCCCGGGTCACGGTAGTCAGGAGGATAAAAAGGAAAATTTTTCCATTGTAAAAAGCTAATGTTGTAATAACATCCATGAACATTCATGACCAAAATTACCTTTAAAAGCTAAATGAAACACGGAATCAAGTGGTTCAGCCATGCAGAGGTTGAAAAAAAAAATGTATTAGATGCATGTGTGATACCGTCTGTCATTTGTATTTTATGGACTTCAAGTAGGTTTCAGGTTCTGTCATAATTCGATAGATCTGAATTTAGTTACGATTCTAGTTTGCAGAAATCTCTTTTCAGGACAAAAACCCTGCTCTTTTCTACTAACACTGAGGGATTCCAGTTTAGGGAGAGCTCCCTTTCTGCTCATAGTAGTTTGTTACTCCATTAAAACTGCCTAATTTTCTAGAATAATTTTCTCCTCCCCCACTAATTTCAAAGTCACTACAGTGTCATTACTGCACTCAGCAAGACAACAAATGGATGTGTGGCTCATGACACTTTTTTAGGAATATTGAAAAATTTACACAAATAGAGCAAATTTTAAAAATTACAGTAATGCATGAGTTGTCTAGGAATGTTTGTATGTCAAGCCGGACTTGCACTCACTATTTTAAACTGAAGTCCGGATCATTGAATATTCCTAGAAGTTATTTTTTATGAGCGCCTTTAGTAAGGTCAGTAAGAATTGTAAAATGTCGTTATTATCTCCCAGGTCGTTGTTCTTGGGGATATTCAAGTAAAGCCTTTATATACTCATTGACCAATAACAACGGTTCTGGACACGCTGTGTACAATCCCGTTAAGCTGCGAGTCAAGCCTGATAGGTACAAGTATGCTGTAAGAAGGTGTGATTCATTTGGACCAAGATTTGGCAAGGGTGATATTCGCATATCAAACAACTCTGCTAGTAACCAGTATTCTTATACTTATTGTGGCGATCACTACCCCCTCCCCCCAGGATATTCTTTATCTGGTTCTAAGTGTACATTCTATGCTGGAAGCCACAAATTCACGCCAACAGATATCGAAGTATTCTATGAAACAACCACTTAAAGAACTGTATCCTGAGCTTTTGACTTTGTGCTTTTCGTTGTTGTTGTTTGTTTGTTTATGACGATATGACTTTAATGTAACGCAATTTGAGCTCCTCCGCATCCTTCGATCCAGTTTTCCCTCTTCTTTACTTCCCATCATCCCTCGCACCCTTATCCGTCCGCTCCGCTGGGGACCAGGCCTTCTTCTTTCACGTTAGGGTCTCTGTGGGTAGGTAAGACAGGTAACATTAATAGTAGCACCAGCATAGATAACACGCCAATAGAAACAGAGCTGCAGCTTAGTATTATCAGATAACGGTGATAAAAAAACCTCATTGAAGCAATGAGAGAGATAGTGTTTTTTTCATCAGCACTCTGATTCGCCAGCTATAAAATAAAAGGTAAAAGCAATTTTGAAAGGTGTGCCGATACCAAACCAGATTTGCCCGAAGAGTACGTATCGATACCTGAGAATGACACTATATTGATATCGTATCTAACATTCCAGTATCTTTCATATACCTGGGTATTGGTCCGCCTTTCAGTAGACAGTTATCAGGGGCACCCAACGACACTTTCGTCCTAAATACATTAAAAACACGTTTAGGCTATCCAGAGTACCGTTTAGAGGCATTTTAAGTGGCGCTGTAAAATTTGTATCTGTTCGGTCATCCTAGGGAAACTTGAGTCTTTTCGAAATTACACGAAGGGCTTGAGTGTTATTCTCCCGAAAATTTTAGATAAAATTTGACGTATTACGAAAGTGAGACATTTGCTAATTGCTCTCTTCATCACATTTTTGAATCCGAAAATTTTAGGTTTCCTTTTTTCTACGAAAAATAGCCTAACTTGGGAAGCAAAATGTAAAACTTGAACTTCCTGAAATCGTAGGGAATTAATGAGATAAGCTTCGAAAATTGTACATGAATGGAACAGTCATTTAGAAATTTTTAGCCGTCATCAAGAAATAGAAAATTCTTGTCAATATTTGCTTCTCCGAACAGATATTTTGCATAAAACAGTCATTAAGTGCCCCTGAGTTATATCACTCGCAAATATATGAGGGATTTTAAAAATGTCAGCATTTTTTATTCAGTTCTCTCTTGTATCTGTTATGTTATCACGGCGGGTACAAAGAACTCAAAAAGCTCTAAGGACAGAGGGAACACATCAGAAACTTACAGTGATTTCTGACACGTGCAACCAGTGCAAAGTGGGAAAGCGTGCACTCGCCACTCTATGATTGATTTCAGGGGCGGATCCAGAAAATTTTAATAACGGGGATCCAACTTGTGAAGCCAATACACACTGGTGAAAACGTCCAATAACTCGCGTCTATTTGGGCCCGCTCAATAAGTCAAATGCAGGCGACTTTTCTGGGGTTTAGTAGGATTTTACCATTCCAAACCGTTCGTCACATTCCTTTCTAAAACGACAAATTAGGAGGAAGAACCAAAGAAATTGCTGTCATGATGTTGTTTTGATCATTAAATATTGTTAATGGCGCAGTGACCAGCTTTGAAGTACATCATTTGTCTTTCTTGAGTTAACGTGATGATGAAAATACTTTTGTCCAGATTTCGTCGATTTTTTTAAGTCCCCCTTCCTCTGGATCCGCCACTGGGTTTATTTTGATTTTCCTAGAGGCAAACAAACCTTACCTGAACCCTTTAAGTCCCAATAGTGACCAACATCAATTTTCTCCCAATGATATTCCTACATTGTTCAAAAGAGACTAGGTTGTTAAACGTTTTTAATTTAAAATAATCAGGCATCCCTAACAGAAAATGTTCTTTGAATCTTTTGTCGAAAATTCTCTTAACTCATTCTTTAAGGAAATATATAGAGATCAGTTTGGAGACCTTTTTTAAAAATGTGGATATTTACCATTCTTTTAATGTTCGAAAATCCGAGTTAAGCAAGGTTCTTGAACACCATAAAAAACGTTGGGGAAACCATCAATGGCCCCGCGAAACATCGGCTGTTTTCTCAGCTTTATAGTAAAATACCTGTCCAGCTTTACGGCATGTTAGTTGACTAATTATAGTCATTAGTTTAATTCTCGTTTGTTACCCGATGGTTTTTACAAGAAAAGTAAATTTCGTTAGTCGGCATTTTTAATGTCACATCGTGTTTAACTGAAATATGAAAATTCAGGTCATATTTAACTTGACTTGAGAACACGGTGTTCGAACAAGGGAAAACCAGGGATAGAAAAAGTAACTGTAAACAGCTTCATTGTAAATCACTTCTAGTGTTAGGACCCTTTTAAGTCTAAAAAGTTTATAAGTCTCAAGGCTTAACGAGGCAGCGTGGATAGATTTACAGGACGTTAGAGACTGTACAGCATGCTTTATTCCACTGGCGTTTTGTTCTGCAGCTCGCTTATTTAAGAGAAAAATCCTAGGAACTTCTGCCAACGAAAAGGTGAGGGAAATTTGTGCGTTTGATATAGAAATTATTGGTAAAGAGCAGGACCAAAGCTCATGAACCGGTCCTGTGTTAATTCCTGGCTAAACTAATTACATTCCTGGTCAGTCCTCGGCGTCCTGGTGCTAAGCCACGCTTACTCCTGTTTTATAGAAACCTTTTTAAGAATATCCTAAGAGCAGAGCAAAGCCAAGGCTGAAGTTCAGTCTAAAACATTGTCGATTCCACCAATTTCAACGTGACGAATATAGAAAAATTGCTATAAAGACTGCTGTACATGTTTGGCTGAACATTGTGTGCACTGTTGCCTCTCCTGAGGTCACTATTGGCCTCTCAAAACAAGCGGTGAATTAAAAGTCGTCCATACAATGTTTACAAAATGTAATTTAAAAACATCTAAGAACGTTTTGCGGCTCAAATCGCCTCAAAAATAAGCAAGTTTAGTCTTGGCTCAGTCTCAGCTCAAAATTAGGCGTTCTTACATGGAGGGTCCGTATTGAATCTCGTCATCTTGACCCAAATATAAAAAAGGTGCACCGTATTTATTCGATTAACCGCCTTGAGCGTTTATTAAATTTTTGGACCTTGAGAGTGGGCGTTTATTGAATTTTCACCACTTTCAGCAACTGTATTAATGTTTATTTTGCAACAAAACAACATCAAAGCAAGGTTTCTGTAAACTACTCTGAAGACAACTCCGTCTTTAAGGAAGTCAGTAAGTGAATTCTCTGGTGCTGCCCCCTGGATGTCCGATATCGTAAAGCCGGCAGATGGGTTAGGTGCCCGAGAAGCAGATACAGCTTGCTGGATGGATGTTAGGTGCTGGGCGCTTATTCGAGGTTGGGCGCTTAATAACTTTTTCTGCCTTTAGGATGGGCGCTTATTCGAGGCGCCGCTAATCGAGGTTGGGCGCTTATTCGAATAAATACGGTATGTAAATAGTAAACAAGTAAGCCTCACAGCCGGTTGTGATGTACAACCAGCAGTACGATAAATTTTGTTTCCATTTTATAGTTGGAATTTGCAGTGTCTTTTGCTTCAGCTTTCAGGCTCAGTTCCTGTCTGAGAAAAATTAGAATGGAAAAAAGCAAAGAACAAAATGGAATCTTGCTCCCCCACTGAGCCTAAGAGTTGAAGCTTCGACACTTTAAAACTTGTTCATTACTATACAATATTTCTTAGCTACGTATATTGCATAATATAATAGGAAATTGTGTAGGCATTTTAATAAAGATAATTCAAGGTTTGTAGTTCGCAAAAGGCCATTTAATTTCTGAGTTATTGGGCGTCTGTATAAAATGAGGTTAAGTGCTCAGCCTTTAATGTGAAAATGATTTATGCAAGTAACACTCATTTTCACAAGAAAACTTGTGCACTTGGCCTCATTTTGAAAGTGAAGGCTTTTGGAACTCGGAAGTGGCCTATTACTGTATGTTTTGCAAGAGTCGGTACACACGCAAATGTCCACCAGGTGGAGAGTTTAATAAGGGTTTTCAGCCATGCGGGGAGACATGAACATTCCTTCATTTCGGCAACAGGCATTAAATCACGCACGGACCTAGCACAGACTGCTGGAAAGGATCGAGGAAATCGAGACCAGGTGGACTCGCGCGTGTGTGCATCAACACTTTTGTGAACGGCTTATATAAACAGTGTTATGCCTTTTTATTTTATACCAAATGACTAAGAAAATGCATTCAGGCGATGCCCTGCACAAATCCAAAGCGGCCCTTTGGTTGGTTATCGAGTTCAAAGAAGTGTTTTTTCCTCATAAAACGGGCATGAAAATGTGCATCTCTGTGATTCGTTGGTTCAGTTTAAAATGATAATGTGGTTGAATGAATTTATGGTTTCAACACAATCTGTGGTACTGCATCGGTGAGAGAGACCAACTCACAAAAAAAGAGTTTCATCCATTGAGTTTATAAAATCAAGTCACCACCGAAAAGACACTTTAAAAGCTGATGTTTGGAGCAGGGACCATAATGGTATATCCGCCCAGATTTCGGGCACTTGCCCTCCGCTCCAAGGAAGGACAAACATTCGAAACAGAAGTGCTCATTGCAGACCAGTCACAGAGCTGCTTTAGAATAGTGCAGGTCAACTGTTATAAATTATGCTTGTTAATTAGGTAACAAAAGGTACTTATGATTAGCTTGCTGCTGCTTTAAACCAGCCTAAGTATAAAGTAACTTTCGGTTGTAGCTTTTGTTCATTATTGTAGGTTCTTTGCCGTCAGTTGTTTAACCAACTGACTTTGAAACTTTAAAATTAAACTGAGTTCTGTGCATGGTAGTCAACCCAAGTTGTCTAGTGTTGTGGAATCCAGTGTAAGGCAAGACCTTTTCCTTGGTTGCTATCGTCAAGATTTTGATTGCAACAACAATCTCAATGGTCACTTGAAGAAAGCAGCCAAAATTTGGTGACGCCAACACTAGTTTCTCCGCAAAATGACGTTTGAAAATGACTGCAGAAATTTCATACTGGCGACGTCATGTGTCACTACCCAGATCTGAGTAGTGCTTCTGACTGCAATTTTCCCTTCACTTATGACCAATCAGAAGCACTACCCAGGCACCTCAACAGTATGAAATATCTGCAGTCATTTCTCAGACGTCATTTCACAGGGAAACCAGTGGTAGTGTTGAAAAAAGTCGGCTGTTTTCTCAGGCTATCTGACGGTTGTTCAGTTCAGTTGATGCAAGGTTGTGATGCAGCTGGGTGAGACCCAAGCAGCTGCTCTTTTCCCAAGGCCCCAATTATATGGAGACAAGTTGTCATGGGTAGAAGGGACATTTCCTTACAAAATGTGGTGAACTGTTTAGTACGTGAGAAACAAAAAGTTGGCCTCGCTTGAAGATTGACCCACCCAGCCAGGAGGAAGGGTGAGGAAGGAGGAAGGGTGACCGCATTGCTCCACCATAATGATTTTGTACACTCCAAAAAAATGCAACAATGCATGAGCCAACATAATATAAAGGGAGGCGTGTCACAAAAATTTACCCAAATTCAGCCACTAGGACCTACATGTATGAACTGGTCACCAAACTGGGCTTGAGACGTAATGATAACCGCTTCCATTTTACATTGTACTCACTATCTGTCCTCTGATTGGTTAAGAGCCTACAGCTAATTTTGGAAACCAGGGCAACCCACAGATCAGCTAGTTATCTACTAGCACATAACTGACTAATCTGTAGGTTTCGCGTGCAATCCATTATTTCCAAGAACATCAATTCAGGTTCTTTGCGATAGTGTGTTTGTCATTATTTTTTTCAACACAATTTTTAGATTCGGTTCTTGTGATAATCCTGAATAATCAAGGTCTCAGTAAGTGTTGTCAGCATCAGCCTTCAGTTTGGCTAATAACACTTACCTCGACCTTGATTATTCCGGATACCACCAAACTTTGTCCAATGATTATTACTGTTTATAACAGTACCACTCAAGGGAAAATAATACAGCCAGCACAAAAGAAGGCATGCATAGGCAAATAAAAAATTGAAGTACATGAAGGCATGAAGAATGTTTTCTTCACAGTTTTTCAAGATTAAATATCACTAGACTGGACTGTCATAACAATACCCCCTTTTCAAAACCAATATGTGTAATTGAGAGGTACTCCAAGAAGTGAGCAAAAAGCAATTTTTTAATATCAAGACTCCTACAACAGGATCACTACAAATTTGACTCAGGGATGACAGTTGTTGAACTACTGTTTCCTTTGATAAAGGCCCAGGTTTTTCAGAAGTAGTCAGGCTATTGAATCCTTTGGAATAAAACTGGCTGATCTGGAAACCTTCAACAAATTCTGACATCGTTTGGTTTGCAGTTGAGCTGAATTAAATATTTCCACCCAAGAGAAAGTTGTCGACTTTGAAGAACAATTCAAGATCAGTTTCAGGTGCCACAGGTTCATAGCCATCATGTTTGATCTGGTGTGCTAGTCAAACCAAAGGTCCCAGGAGTCATCCCAATGTCAGATGCACTCTACTTAGATCTGGCACGCATCTTTCTTCTTTTGCGCTTCAGTCTGTTTCAGACAAATGACAAATGCTTAGTGCTTATGATGACATGACCTTCCTAGAACAAAGTCTTTTTCAAAACAAAGTTAAGTACTTGCATAAATTCAAAACAACTGATATTTGAAAAATTTCACCTTGTACGGTAATTTCATCGCGACATTTGTATAGGTAATAGAATAATTTGTAGTGATATTTGGCATAAATACCATAAGTGATATTTCACATCTTTTCTATGAAATTTCATGAACCGTTAGGAGAGTGAAATTTGAGACAATTTTGAAATATCACAAGATGCCAAATATCATGTACAAATCATACTATTATTTGTTTACACCACTACCCGCAAAGGTTTTGTAATTTTCACATGTAGGTATTTCAAATTAAGCTGAAATACCACTGCTCGAAGCCAATCAAATCGCAGATATTTCTAATGTGGTAGTATAAGCATGCAAACTCTTGGCAAGAAGATTCCTACCAATAGTTGTAATAGTTACTGAACTATATCTATTGACAGTAAACTTTGCCTGAGGCTGAAAAGAGAACCTCACATACAAGAAGACTATGTGCCAAGATTTTACAAAAGAACATAATCAATTTTTTGGCAATTAATTTTCCCAGATAACCCACAGGCAAGTATGTAGAGGGCAGGGGTTTCAATAAAAATTGAAGTAGCCAGCTGGTTTAAATACAGTAAACGACTGTATCAACAAGGGGCCGGTAGTTCACTTTTTCCAAGGGTGTCTGGGGCATGTTCCCTCAGAAAATTTTAAAATTTCAAAGCCCTAATTAGCGATTTTTAGCATTCAGGGGACTAGAATGAGTAGAAAGGAGCATGTTTTTCATTCAAGAAAATTTGGCTAAAACTTTAAGTCAAATTTTGATTTATCGGCCACACCATTAACTCTTACAAGAAATGAACAAATCACAAATATTTTTTATTATTTAAAAGTTTCTTCTGTAAGAAAAAAAAAAGTGGCCGACTTCTCTGAGCAAAAGTAGCTGACGCGACATTTGCATGTATTGAAACCCTATTCTATTCATATTCTATTCAGACTATTTTTGAACCTGTTAGAAAAAGAACCTGGCCTAAAATTTGAAACAGGTTCTTATTTCTGAAAAGCAAACTTCTTCTGTCAAAAAAAAAACATTTTATTCAGGACACATATCTTTTGTCGGTACATGAACTTTTAGTTTTAGCTTGATACTGAATGTATCTACTAAAATTGGCATGCCTGTTACTGAAAACCCTGAGATGTGTGTGAAGAAATTGCTAAACACCATTTAAAAGGTTTAGGCTAAATCTGAAAAAAATCTATCACCATTTTGTTTGCAATGAGTGTTAAGAATGCAGAATACCTAAACTTTGCATCTGCCTGTCAGGGGATGAGAAGAGTTTCACTCTGTAAACTTTCCCAAATTAATCACTATCACTATCCAGAGACAATAACCCAGTGTCGTCAGCTCTCCCGGATAATCATTTCTTCAGTAGACTCGAGTCGACTTTCCAAAATTTCAAATATTTTTCATTGTTTGAGCTATTTTAATGTTTAAATCAAACGTTTCCTCATAAACTCCGGTATGCCATTGTAATATGATGATGTGATTAGTGAGAAGCAAACCAATCAGGTGAAATGTCACAACACCAACAACATTGTTTTCGTGCATTTTGTGTCATCGCAAATTCGTGACAATTAATCTCGAACCCAGATCACTAAATGTCTTGTACAACTGATGTTATTTAACGTGAGTGATCACGTCATCTATCATCAGTACCCTATCAATTCTCAATACTTGAAGACATGGGGGGTTGACAGCCCCGTAACCACACAATTTTGGAAATTATCACTTGATTTAAAACAATGTGACCCATGACAAAATGGATTGACAAGACTAAAATGCCTCATCACAGGCCAGGGGCAGTATTTCCATGGTTTCCATTTCTGTTCACAACATGCTCAAAGATGTAGCAGCTTCATTTTCAATTTTTCTGTTTGTTTTAAGCTTTGTACACAACCAACAACCAGTTTCAATGAATGCTAGACAGATCACATTGGACTATTGGGCTGCTGCATTTTCATGTTGGTGGTCAAGAACAAAAGAATTTCTATTTTCATGTAAATTCTTCGAGGAAATATTCTTTTGTTTTGACCCCCAACATGGCCGCCTTGTCACGTGGTTGCAAACCAAGAATACACAACCAACAACCAGTTTCAATGCATGCTACACAGGTCACATGGGACCATAGGGCATGCTGCAATAACTTTCATTTTCATTACAGGTGTGATGTCTCAAGGACAATACAGTTTATGCTTCTTTTGACCAAAAATGAGAACGGGCACTTCAGTCTTTAAAGCTTTTCAAACGACGTGGATGAAGATGTTGTTGCAAATTATAAATTCAGTGAACATACAGTGAAAGCACTTTGTAATTAATATTTCCAGGAAATAACCTTTAGAATGGACATTCCCTAATTGAAACTTCTTACTGACTTTTCAAAATGTGTCTATCAGGTAAGCTTTAGAAATTGTAAGTGACTGTAGTTGTTGAAACGTGCCACATATGAAGAATGTCTTTTACAAATTTATAAATCTGAAAGGTGAAAACATTACCCACCTTCTCATACGCTTTTTCCTCCACTGAAACAAGAAAGAAAAATAAGGAAAGATGGCATTAGAATAAGCAGAGAAATTGGAAGCCTCATGTGTGCTTGATGCAGATGTCTTTTGCGCTACCATAAAAACGACTTTCATAAGAAAAAATGCTCACCTTGTCTCTCATGATGAAGTCCTCTAGTTCACTGTTATAAAGAGAAGGACATGCAAAGAGTAGTTAGAATCGATGGCCTAGTAAGAAAGAGATAATTAAAGATTTCTTTCCAGTTGTTCTGCAACCAACCTAGAAACATGGAGGACGAAAAGAGGACCTTAGAAGGCGACATGTCCCGTATGTAGCTGGCAGTGATTGGCTTCCAGGCTGCACTCGGTCATAACTAGGGCACGCAATACGTTCTTGCAGAACCATATATAAAGCTTCTGGTTCGTGATTAACCTGTGAAAGCATGTGAGGAGTCAGTCCTCGACTCGAAAAAAGAAAATTCAAAGTAAAAAAACAAAAAAAAAAACAGTGTACTGTTGATGGGCTCCTGAAAAAAGTTGCGTCTTGAGCCCCCGATTTAAAAAGGCCATTTTCCTTAATATCAAAGTATGTTTATTCCCATAAATACTATAGCGCTCGGGTGGTCATTTTAGTGCGGAGTAGCCTAACTTTGTGCTAAAAGAGTATATCTCATTTTCAAAAATTCCCGCTCTCGTCCATACGAACACTTTGTCGAAAAACAATGTTAGTCCCCTACTTGAAGGCCGATTATCGCTAACCCAGCGTTAAATTTTAATCTAGGGTTTCTTTTTCTTTCGTTTAAAAGCATTTCCTCGGATAATGATTTTTGCTATTCTCTATAGCGTATCCAATCATAAAATTGTGGACGAAAAGAATTAAACTGAATTTGCTTTTTAAGCTTTTATATCTGAGTAAACATTTTGCAGTAACCCTGGGTTATCTTAACCTAGCTTTGAATAACCCAGCCTAGGGGCCTGTCGTTGGACTCTTAACCGGACTGCATGAGCGGAATTGGGAGAGTGGAGAGCTGCTCTTTTCCCCCTCCCTAGTCCCTTTTTTACCCTTTCAGCCCCACCAAGAAGCCTTGTCGAAGAGCAGTAGAAAATTTACGCTTAATCTTGAGTTGTATGGGCTCCTGCTCAACGCATTTAACATTTCATTTGCGTCTCACTTGGAGCAAAATGTTGGGTTAGGGGAGGGGTAAGTGGGCAGTTTCCCAGTTACCTAAATTGATTCACCGGATCTAGGGGTGTAGCATGGTGTAGGGAAGACGTTTCCAGCTGGGGAGGTCCTTTGTCCAGGGCAGTACGTGAAATACTAGCGCGAGCAACTAGTCAACATGGTGGCTCTTTTAGTCCCAAAGGAAAATAAAGAACAACTTGTAGAAAAGTTCTAAAAAGCGCGGGGATTTTCAAATGACTAAGGAAACATACAAGACTTTCAAACCATTTTATTTAGCAAATAAGAGATGGTTTGTCGGCAGCTTTATTTGCCACTGTAAATAGAATAACCTCTACATTTATATATGAAAAATTAACTATGGAAAAAGGCCCAAGAAGGAGAATATAACGCAAAAGTCTCTTATTTCGACCTTTTAAGTCCCAAGAGCGACCAACATCAATTTTCTCTTAAGAATGCTCCTCCCACCTGAGATGAAGAGGTTGAGTCAGTGCTATTCATACATTTTCAAGCCAAAAGGTTATGAGAATTTAAAAAACAAAATGATCATCAAAGGCAAAATAGTTTGATCTTTTATCAAATTGTATGTATATTGGTCTGGAGAATTTGAATCTATGCTGATAACATCATTAAGGGAGGCCAGACACCCTCCCCCTCCTAATCAGTGGATCTAGCATCCCTAGGTTGACACTTTCTCCGATTTTTAAGGGTGCTTACTTATGCAAAATTTGACTTTTTCAGAAAATTCAAGCATGTGTACGGTAATTCCATGGCAGTAGAGCCGCCACAAAAAGCGAGAAGTGAAGCCATAAGGGATATTTGTGAATGGTAAAGCCAAAAAGTTTGACATGAGAGAAAATTTCAATTTGACCTGCTCCCAATCTCGTTGCAGCTCCGCTGCCAAAAAACCACAGCTTTAATTACTTGGCTGGTACAGAACACAGGTCACCAGTGTAGGTCACTAGTCTTTTATTATTAAATAACAGGGATAAGTAGTTTCCCTTAAAACTAAAACTCTTTTTCGGATTGTGATTAGGTCTAAAAGACACTCATTCTGATTGTTGCAGGGGCGGATCCAGGATTATCAACACCAATAAAACACATAGTTTTTTTTTTGCAGAATACCAGTTGTATTAGAAAACCGCAGGTCATCTCGGGGGGGGGGTGCACACCCCCTGCACCCTCCCCCTAGATCTGCCCCTGTGTTTTTTATCCACCGTAGCATGGTGACTGTACTCTAACCTGCCCTTGTGACCTGTGACGTACATTTTGTACCTGGCATTGGCTACCACCTAAATTTTAACACAGCTTTTCCATTTAACTTTTCTGTATAGTTTGTGATATCCTAAGTTAGACTAAAGTGATGCATTAAAATATTGTAATTTTTAATCTTTCATTCTTCACAACTGACTGTGAACTTTGGTAGACAGGCACAACAAATCTGAATTTCCTTCAGCTAGTTTAAAGACGTTTTTAGCTTGCAAGTTTTGTTTTCCCATTTCAGACCACGTGATGGTATCCCAGAGAACTGTTTTTTTCAAATTTCGTCTTATGCATGTGCATCGACGTGCCTATGTATGCATAATTTAATGACAAGACAAAAGGCAAATTCCCTCGAGATCATCACATGGTCTGAATTGGGAAAACAGAAGATACAAGGTAAAAAGGTGTATTGTGTTTACCTTTAGGGCCAAATATTCAACGTAGTTTAGCCAGTGTTTAACAAAACCGCATTCTAAGTCATTTTCAGTTTGCTCAACGATTTTATCTAAACATCATTTATTGTGAACAGTTTTATGAAAGCATAAAGAGAAGACTAGAAAAGCATGTATCTTCTTAAAACAACCCACCAAAGAAGAGATCTGGAGGTTCAAAGAATCGTTAAACCGCATCTTAAGCTAGACTTCGTTTAAATATTTGGCCCTTAAAATCCTGATGGTAATCAGAAGCATAATCCTCCTTGTTACAACACAAGATAAATACACACCATACAGGAGTGCAACAAAACAAAGTTTAATGCAAGAAGAGAACATTGTGAGCACAAGAGAACACAAGTGAATACTTCACCCTATGTAAGGGAATGTGGATTCTGGAATCTGGAAATTTTTGCTTGTAGAAACTGGAATCTGGAATCCGGGAAATTTTACTTGCGGAATCCGAAATCCAGGGCTTTAGAATCCGGAATACAGCTCAAGGTATCCTGAATCCCACCAACAATTGGAGTCTGAAATCCAAGTTCCAAAGACAAAGAATCTAGAGTCCAGCACCTGGAATCCGGAATCCATGGCATGGAATCCAGAATCCAAGACTGTCTTGGGATCCCTTACATGACACGAGAATCACTACAGTAAAACCCTGCGTATAAGAACCTAGGCTTGATTACCAGCCGCTGTTCGGGAAAATGAGCCCGGACCCGGGAGATGGCGGAAATCGAGCCTAATAAGAACCTGGGTTTTAAGAACCTGTTAAGCTAAAATTTTCAGTTTCAGCCCTCTCCACATAAGAACCTATTAAGGCTAAAATTTTAAGTTATCTTCAATATCAGTGGAATTGCCGTAAAAGTGTATCAACCTTGAAATGGCATTTTAGAGAACTGACTATGAGTTTGTTTGTTTATGTTTTGTTAACCCTTTAAGTCCCAATAGTGACCAACATCAATTTTCTCCTAACAATATCCATAGATTGTGAAGTACAACATCTATGAGAATTAATCAAATGATCATAAAGAGAAAAATCTCTGATCTTTCATCAATTTCTCCCAACTAATTCTGTAAGGAAATGTATAGAGATCAGTTTGGAGAATTTGTTTGTGGATATTTGGGCTTAAAGGGTTAAGGACATACCTGCACTGAACTGCCTTTAGGCATTACTGTATGGTATAAACGATTTATATTGTATTGTGAGATGATACTTATAATATACTTGAATGAAATTCATATGAAAATATAAGGACCTATTTTAAGAACCTTGGTAGTCTAAATTTGCTTGAAGTACCATTTATATAAGAACCTGTTATGGCTAAATTAAACAATCCAGGTTCTTATATTCGGGGTTTTACTGTATCTATAGAGATCACAATCTATGCCAATATTAACCCTTTAAGCCTTACGAGTGATCAGCGTCAAATTTCTCCTTGTAATATCACTGCTTAATAAAACAGAGTGGTCATGAGAATTAAGGACATGATCACACTAGATGAATCTAACTGATACTTCAACAAATTCTCCCCACTACTTCTATTGAAAACATATAGGGATAACAAATGAGAATTTGAATTTTGATGTTAGGGTTTAAAGGGTTAAGGTTCATGGGGTTCACAGAAATGCAAATAACAAGGAACTTGGTGAATAACATTGCACAAATTTATTAAAACCTTAACTCCTTCCCTCTGAAAAGGCGACACTTCAGCATGTAACAGCATAAAGCTGTATAGCTGCCATGCAACTTTGGTAATACTGTACCTGCCAACTTTTTCCGATTCAAATGCAAGAGATTTTTTGTCGTCATTACCAGGATTTCCGAAAACGTTCCAGCGATTTCCGACGATTTTCCAAAGACTTCCGAATGTTTTTGAAAACGTCTGAAGATGTTCTGACGACTTTTGAGCATTTCTGAAGCTGTTTAAAAGGTGACAATTTTAGTGTGCTGTGATACAGTTAGGACACAAAGTCAACATCAAGCACCTTTTTGGAAAATTTGCGGAAAATTGAACTGAATTTTCATTACTAATATTAAATGTGTAAAAGAGAAATATTCATCCATTTTGCCATGAGAAATTGTCCTAACTTGTTGTTTAAAATTACGTCTTTAGTGATGCAAGTTGGCAGGTATATAATACAAAGCCTGTGCAACCACTTACATGATGTCTGCAATATTAAAGAGTTTAACAGGGTTTGTACTCTTTTGAGTTCTTCAAATTCAACGACTTTTTCCACCACCTTTTCTAGTTTTCCATGACCTAATTAGGTTTAGCTGTCATTTTCGAAAATTTTCAAAACTTTACATGTTTCAACATATTTTTTTACCTCAAACAGATCAACAGAAGCAAACTATGGTATCCAACCAAATGCATGGCATTCGCGCTGATTATTACTCCTCTTTATCTTAGGTTATCCTTGCTTTGTCATCTGCAGTAACTAATCTACCAAACAAAACTTTAATTTTCCATGACTTTCAAGGACCAACAATTAAATTCCATGACTTTCAAGGCCATGAAAATGAAATTATAAAATTCCATGACTTTACGAACCCTGTTTAATAGGGTTCCCCCCCCACCCTCCCTTCCCAAAATTATGCCCTCTTTTTCATTATCAAGGGATCTAGAAAAACCCAATGAATACCACATAAAAAGTAGTAGTAAGAAGAAATAATATATAATATTATTATTTTGAGGTGTCTTAACATTTTTCATGTACATAAAATGTTAAATTGTATTTCAGTTTTAGGAATAATAATTAATTAAATGTGTTAATTCATCATCAAAAAGCCAAGAAATGGCAATAAGTAATCAACAACAGCAGTTTCCTACTATCTGAAACCAAGTTGTCTTAAGTCTATATTACCTTCTTTTTGTACAAAAAGACCTATTTATTGAGCTGTAAGTTGGTTCTAAATAAACTTCTAGTCTAGATAAAATCTTAAAGTGTGACCATTCAGCTGAAAGCTTCTGAGTAGTATTATCCAGGCTATGGTGCTGTTTATTATGCTTATAAGTGCACCTAACTTTAGGATTCTTGATGAAATCCTTAACTGTCACTACTCCAATAAAAGCTACTGAGCAGTACTTTCCTGTGGTACTGTTTATTAAGCTCTATAAGGGGTTTCTATCTGTAACTTTCTAGTCTGTGGATGAAATCGTAAAGATAGTGTGATTACTCAAATAAAAACTACTGCCCATTATCTTTTGGTACCGATTTTTGTGCTTTTTAAAGTGGATACAACGTTTAATATATGTTAAAGGTGTTTTGATTAAAATGACACCTCTCCATTTTTTTTTTTTTTTTTACATCAGGCAAACATTACTCTGAGAGTAAAAGGGTAAGAGAGCAGGAATCTTCTGCACAACAAAATTAATTTCACCTCACAAGAGGTGTGGCTCATAAATAAAGCATCATTATTTGTAAGAGATTTCCTAGAATGTCACCTATCTATACTGACCTCATTAACTTCCTTAACAGGAATGTATCCATTTACTTTCGGAACGTAAGATTTATCAAAGTCCTTATCATGATCTTGTGACGTCTGGCCATTTATCTTGGTTTCCTTCCCAGCAACGGGCAATTTTTCACTTTGTGGACTCTCTTTTGGCTCTTCAGAGCCATTCTGAATGTTGCTATCTTTTTCTACAGAACCGTGATCCATTCCATTTTCAACCGGCTTGGTTCCATTCAAGCTCTTATTTTGTGTCTGCCTGGGATGTGGTCCATCCTTTCTGTCCCTCTGCGCACCCCTTCGTCTTGATCCCCTGTCTGGTCTTTGAGGAAGTGCTTCTTTGACTGAAGTATCTTCTTCATGAGCTTTTTCACCATTTATACGCTCAGACGAATTTGTACGTCCAGTATCAGTCTCTTTTCCATTAACAACTGAAGAGTCCTGCAATTTAGAGACACCACTGCTGCTTTCTGAATTCTTTGCAGCAGGGGAATCACTACCTACTTCCATACCTTCTGCTTCCTTTCCTTCAGTTCCAAGATTTTGTTTCTCTTTCGGACCTTTTTCAGAAAGGTCTTTTTCAAGAGGACCATTTTTACCTTTGTCAGTTCCCCCTCTTGAAGGTCCCCTCTCATTTTGGCCCCCTTCAGCGCCTCTTCTTCCCCCTCTTCTTCTATTCCTGTTTCGAGGTCTGTCTTCACCATGATCCCTCTGTTCTCTGGCCTGGTGAGCCTGTGCATGCTCTTTGTTAGTGGAATCAGATTTTTGTGACTGCACTTCCTCATTAGCACTTTGAGAATGCTTTTCTTTCTCCAGTTGTGTGGTTTCCTCAGAGATTTGTGATGACCGTTCAGCTTCTTTGTGAGTTTCCTTCCTTTCATTTGAACTCCCTGGTCTGGTATCTCTTGAGTATGGTTGTCGACGTTGATTGCCTCTCCTGGGGTTCCTGTTTGACTGGTTACTATCTTTACCATCCTTCCTGGGGTTCCTGTTTGACTGGTTTCTATCTTTACCATCTTGCTGGGGTCCCCTTGCCTCACTTGCTCTGGACTCTTTATGCTGTGGATTTTGGCTTTTTCTTGGCTGTTGACTTGGTGGGTGTGTGGTGTGTGGTCTTGGTGATGGTGCTTGATTTTGGGGTGATGTGTGGGGAGCTGAGTTTGGCCTTCCTTTCCTGTTGTCAGATCTTGACTTTTGACCTGAATAAGAAACCAGCAAGTTTTAAGAGATTGAATAGCATAAAAACATCATGGGATGCAACATAAAAACGATGGAAGTGCTTGAAAAAAATTAATATGAGTGACCATTACACTCCTGCCATACGGAAGTTGAGCCCACAGAAACTGCGGCAGGTAAAATTTGGTTTTCTTACATCATCTATTCATGCATAAAAGTTACACTTCGATGTCAACTAAATGGTACAGTTATCGAATTGTTATTTACTTTTTCATCACTCGAGGCTGCTCGTTAGAAGCTTTTTTCTTAAACAAAATTTTAGACGCGCGTACCGTATGGCAGGCTATATCATAAAACATGGCTGTCCAAATCCAGGGTGCCAACACATAATTTTTATGAAAAAAATTAAGATTTTCTGGTTGCCCATAAGCAAAAATAAGGTTCCCAGGGTCACTGGGTGCTGCTAGAGAAAGTCCTGTAAAATAGTGAAGCTGCAATAGTTTCAATAACACTCCATTCTGTGCATGAAAACCAATGGTAAAGCCAATTAAATGAAACCTCTTTTGGACTACCAATAAATAAGTGTAATTAGGGGATTTCTTAAAATCTTTATTAAAATACAATGCAGCTACTGTCATTAATGGAGCCACCTATCAACAAAATTGATCAATCTGATTACATGAGACTAAAAAAGTAGCTTTAAATTTAAAGATTGAGAGCATTTAAGGTTTTAATAAAACAAAATGTCTGTGGTTGGCTGGGGATACAGAAGTCAAACTGTAAAATCTTATGTGAAATAACTTACCTTCTGATGACTTGGAAGAAGATAAACCCTGTAAATAAAACAAAATAGTCAAGACAATAGTCACTTCAGGCAATAAACAAATCTATCAACACTTTAAGTCCCAATATCAACATACAAATTCTCCAAACTGATCTCTATACATTTTCTTAAAAAATGAGTTGAGAGAATTTGATAAAAGATCAAAGCATTTTCCCTTTGGTGATCATTTTATTTGTTCATATAACCTTATCTCTTGACAATGTATGGATATTGTTAGGAGAAAATTGATTTTGGTCACTATTGGGACTTAAAGGGTTAAAGCAGCTGGCATGTCCAATCAGTCTTATTATACAGTAGATGTAATTTTTAGGGTGTGTAATGGGACAAGTTCACAAAAGGAAGAGCTGTTAGAATGAGATATATTGTAATATTATAAGACAGGTTTTAAAGAAACACCCTGCCGCTAACTTTTTGACCTGAATTTTTTAACTTCACAAACCGAAAATAATTATGAGAAAAAGATGCGATCATCATATCACCAGCGTAGGACAAGGAAAAAAATCTGAGTCACCAACAGGAATTGAACCTATGACCTTCCACACACCAGTCTGATAACCACTGAGCTACGAAGGACTTGTGGCAAGCTAAGCTAAAAGCTATAATAAGTGCTCGTAACATGCAACCACAATTTTTGGTGATGTTCACTTTAACTACATGATGGTATGCATCGATCATGCATACTACTTGGATCAGCAATGTCCATTGCATCCTGTGTGATGATAAATAATGCAAGATGGTTAATGTTGCTGAAAGAAAAATGTAAGATTACATTAACCATGTTACTCCTTTTCATATCACTTCACCTGTTGTCGAAGAGCCTCTTGCAGTCTGGCATGCAATTCTGCCACCTCTTGGAGAGCATTGTGAGAGGATGTTGACTTCTCTTCAGTTTGTAAGGAGATGGTAGGTATTGCAGCAGTAGTTGTCGATGTTGTTGCTGGTATAACTGGCTTTACAGCATCTGTTCTCTCCTTATTTGCCTTGTTTTCTTCTTCTTTCTTCACTGGTAGTGGAGGAGGGTTTAACGTCACTGGACTGTAACAGCTTTTGATTGGCATTACTGCAAAAGGGGAACAATAAATTTTAATTAACTAAGAATGAGGAAAAATATCACCTTTACCCAGGGCTGTCATTTAAGTTTTGAAGCAGCCGCAGCAAATGTTAGATTCACCTGTAACATCTCATAAAAATTTATAGTGTCACCTTTAGATTTCCACTTTGGTCAACTGTAACATCAAGTGAGCTCAGCCATAACAGGTGTTACAGGTTACGGCCCTGAATGGCAGCTCTGCCTTTACCTATAATATCCGAGGCTGCATCCCAGACGTACATATAATCTAATCCTGTTCAGTAATATCTGTGAAGAAGCACTGAGGTCCCTCTTCTTGGCCCCCAATGGACTCACCAAATTACCAGGAATGCATTTTCAACCTGATTGGCAAATCGACAATGGCATTTTTAACAGGCCAATCATGTCCCATACTCAAATCCTGATACACAGAAGGGGCTCAGAAAAAAGGATTTGGGAGCTATTTATTTTTTTTATTTTATTTTATTTGCCACACTAATTACAAAAAATATAGGAAAAGAAGAAGAAGAAGAAAAAAAAAAAGAAGTGGCGAGGAGACCTAACAGAAACTATAGGAGCTTATGAGAGGTTAGGCCTCCTCGAACTATGAGCTAGAGCTGTTTCACATCAATTGAAGAGAAGAAGGCGAAAAGTCGAAGATGGAAAGATTTATAAACTGTTTTCATACTTACTCAATAATTTAATCTTCAGTTTTTTCTTAAAAGAGGAGAGGGATTGAGAGTTGATGATCTTGTTGTCAAGTGAATTAAAAAACTTAGGCCCTTGAAAAAAGGGCGAGAACTTCTTCGTGTTTGTACGACAATACGGTAGACGGTAGGCCTGGGAATTTCTTGTATTGTAAGAGTGGAATTGATTGCTTTGAGAGAAATTGTTATTAAACTTTGGAGGTAAGAATGAATTTTTGCAAGAATACATAAATTGGCCCAGTTGAAGCAAATGGATATCATTAAATTTTAGTATACTGAGGTCCTTAAAGATGGGGTCAGTATGAGCATTAAAATGTGATTTATTAATAATTCTAATAATGCGCTGTATCACAGATGGACTTAACCAGAAATTTAGTTCCATCTGTGGCGCAGGCTAATAATTATATCCTTTAAGCTTGTGATTTCCAATCAAGCAGCCAGGGGAAATGAGGGGTAATTTGAAATCAAATCCCAAATCTTTCTACTTAACTTTATCAGCTTTACTTAGTGAATAAAAGTATTTGTTAGCACCGTCAAATGAACTTTACACTTGACTTACCTCTTCCAAAATTATTTATCATAGACAAAATTTCATCTTTTTCTCCTACAAAACGAGTTGTTTTGGCTAACTCTTCATCAATCTTCCTCTCCGTGACAAAATTCTAAAGATAATAACACGTATCAGTGTTACCATACAGGCACTACAGAACAGTATTAATGTCCTAAAATTCAGTGTAATTCTGTAAATTGGTGCTGTCATAGTTCAGAATTAAATTCAGGTTAAAAGTTTTAGCCCTACACTGTAGGTTGACTCTCAATTTCCTTTGTCTCTAAAATAGCCTTACAGTTTTAATAATAGTGTACTATTATTGTAGTATAAATAATATCATTATTATTTTGTCATTATTATTCATGAATTAGGGCTACGAGACAAAGAAAATTGAGAATTCAACCTTGGTTAAAAAATTTGAACTTTTTTATAATTTTGACCTGTAACACAGCACACAGTTTAAGACCACCTAAGTAAAGGATTGTTAGACAAATAAGATTAGACTAGATATAATGTCTGTTTGAAATAATAATGTCGCCCAGAATAGAACTGGTGGAGATGTTATAGGTCAAATTTGGTTTCATGTTAAAATTTTTTATAAACCTAGGTTGATTTTAAATTTTCTTTGTCTTCTGGGGCTAGGAGACAAAAAGAATCAAGAACCAATGTTAAATCAAAATTGACCTGAAATCAAATTTGACCTGTAATAGCTGAGACAGTAACTGCTCAAAGTGTCAGTAACATGTAATCAGAGTCAAACCTCTATAGTTAGCAGATTACTAACTACATGTAATCTCTCTAGAGGTTGTGCTGATTTCTATATGTTCTTCTCAAACTCATTCATAAAGAAAAAACAAAGGAATTAATGTTTAATGAGTGTTTAGAAAACAGATGAAAAACTGCTCATTTTTGCATCCTTAATTTCACCTTCTAAAATCATTTTGTTTGAGAAGTAATATCAAGCATTCGACACAGTGTTTCACCAGATGAACCACCTCTAAGTTTGTCAAAAATACTCCTCTGCGCATCGTATTTTCAATTCTCTTCTCAGTGTTTCATCTGGTGATGAAACACTGCATCTCATGCTTGATATATTACTTAGAAAACAGTGAGTACAATGTATAGTAAAAAAAGACATATAGCAGCCAAACATGAATGCAGTGATCCACCATTGCACCTGATATGCTTTAATTTTTTACAGTTTAAAACAGTAGAACCTTAATATAACATCCTCTATATAACGAAGGTCTTGGTATAATGAACCATAATTATGTTTTTCTATATCCCAGTAATAGTAAAATATATGAAAAAGAACCTTGATATAATGAACCTCATTATAGCAAACACACTTTGCCAGGCCCTTAGACCTTCTTCATTACATCGAAGTTTCACTAACTTAAGTAGTTTTATCAACCATAATTGGTCTTGTTTATGATTTTATTGGGAAAATGTCATAATTATTTCTGATAGGTATCAACATGTAGTGCTAGTACCTTGATTTCATTTCTCAACTGTGTAACTTGCGTTTCTGACATACCACCCACGCGTACTGATTTCAGCTTTAACGCTGCAGCATTCTCTTGTCTTTGTTCCAACAACTCAACTGCAATTTAGTACAAACACTTTAATCTAAACCTATGAAACTATAGTCACCAGCAAAATAAGTATTCTGCAAAAGCTACAGTCACCTCATTGCCCAGAGGCAAGAGGGCAAGAGTGAGGCATTTGGGCAGGGTGCAAAGATAGTCAGTTTCACAGCTTGCCCAAATGGCAAGCTGTAGCTCGCATGTAAAAAATCATGACCAGCAGATTACAGAAGAATTATTCTTTTTAATTATAATTCCCCCAAAAACCTAAGAACAGACAGCAAAATCCATTAGCCCTAGGCTATCGGACATGACTTTCTTTGCACACTGCTGGTGCCTCGGAGTGCAACTAAATAACAGTCCTGCCTCTATTATTTTTCAGCCGGCGACAAATTCAAAGAATTTTTAACAGAGGCTAGCTCTATGACACATTCTAAAGAGATAAACATCACAACGATGTATGTCATTGATCATACAAACTAACCTGCTTGCTTCTTGAACCCTTCCATTTGAGCAAGAAGTTGAGCTTCTCTATCATTCAAACTAAGAAAAAATGATGTCAAAAACATCAGCAAGGAAAAATTTTTCAGGTAACAGATAACATCCTATTTTATTCCATTGAGAATTAAGAACCAAAGATATATTATTTTTGTACCAAAAGGACTACAATAGCTAAGAATGGGGCACATTTCCTGAATAATGGGTTATGTCTAGTGACAATTGATCGTGATTTTCCATTCAAACATTCTCTACTTTTAAACCGAAGTCTTTGCGACGTTGTTCAAACCGTGAGCTGATTAATTTTTCTTTGCTTTTCTCCCTTCAATATTAATTACAAACTTCCAAAGCAAGCAAATCTATGAAGCCAATGATAGCAGAGAAAAGGGGGACAATACACACACTTATGGAAAATGTTGCTGTAACTAGACCAGAGGCGCAAATAATAGTAACTGCTGGCTGTTGGACAATGTCCAAATACATGTAAAATTTGCCAAGCCCTTGTGGAATCCTTCTTGCGGTCAGACATCAAGACCAAAAAGATTCAAGTCCACATGTACGTCCAACAACTTGTCTGTTCCTCCGACTTAAAGGGTGTCTGGTCAAAGATATGTCCAGTCTACTATATGTTTCACCTCAGATGATGAGCAGCATTTTACTGTAGGTATGTGCAAAAGGAAAACAGCTTGTCCAATCAATCTTACCTTTGCCTTAGCTCTTTAAATGTCTCAACAATTGATTTAAAAGAATTCTCACACTCCTAAAAGGGAAGAGTTGATTGTTGAAATTAAGTATGTACAAGATTCAGCACACACTGTACATATTTACCTGTAACAGTTATAAATTTTATTTTAATTTTCTTCTGGCAATCACGTCTTACAGGCTAGTGGGCTGCACAAAATACCAACACAAAAACTATTTCATACATGTAAGTAGGTTGAGTATGATCGTCCGGGTGAATGTACATGTAGTCCTGAATACAACTGACATTTCAATAACCTATGCTGTCAAGTCATCTTCAAAGACAAAGTGAGTTGTATCATGTCAGTTGAAGGTATTAAACTCTGGTTATTGATCTGCAAGGTCAATGACCAGAGATGTCAATAACCAGAGATGAATACCGCACAGGTTGTCGCAATGTACGTCAGTCACTGTCAACAACTGTCAAGTCGTATTCAGGGCTATATGTTCACCCAGACGATTATACTCACCCTACTTATAATGACTGTCACCTTTCATAGTTTTACAAAAACTATTTCTTGAATTATTCTATTGTGTTGCAAGGTAAAAATCAATCTGATAAGAGATAAAATTCTGTGTCTTGATTACTAATCTGACTGCTTTGAGCAGACATAAAAACACAATCAAATTTCCCAATGCACTCCAGGAGTTAAATGGTTTCAGCAGTTTGGAAGTAATTCTCTCTATATACTTCTTCTGGTCGACTCTCTGTAACTTTACTTTAAGCATGCATGATTATTGTCCATTAAAAGGTAAAAATGCATTTTTTGTCAAAATAATCTTTACCTCTTCTAAAAGAAGCTGAAATCTTGGAAGAGACACACTAGAACGATGCAAGTCCTTTACAGTCTTCTTTAGTGCATCAGGACCAGTGGACATCGTTCTTTCAAACTTCACGGGAGCAGAAGTCACGTTAGGAATGCCAGGACTTCCAGAGGATTGGTCGGGTGCAGACTCAGGGTCTTGTGTGCTTTCTGTTGGCGTATCAGAGTTTGAAGAAGGAAGGGATATCTCAGAACTTGATGGTGAGGGTGGATGGAGCAAATTTGTGGAGGATGGACATTCCAATGTCATAGATGCAATCGGTGTTGACTTTTTTGTATCTTCTTCAGTTTTGATAGTATCATCTATAAGAAATTGTTAGATTTAGAGCTATTAGGGCCATGCACGGGCTCTTTACAACTTTCTAACATAATGGCATAGTCTTGAATAATATCACAAAGTAATGCTTTTTATCAAAAGCCGTTACAAGAGTGATAGTTTAGACAAGGCATTGACAATGTGTCACTTCTACCTAATATAACCATCCCATTAATAAAACCACATTTTCATCGGCCCAACAGTAGATTAGTGTGGATTCTTGTACATAGTAACAACATAAAATGGTACACAATGATATCATAGCAAATAACATCAAGGCTTAACTGACAGACGACCAATAACATTGTGACGTAATTGATCAATCAGATCAATAACCAGAGTATAATACCATCAACTGACGTGATACAACTCACTTTGACTCTGAAGATCACTACCGCACAGGTTGTCGAAACGTCAGTCACTGTCAACAACAACAGTCCTATTCGGGACTATGTTCACCCGGACGATCAAACTCAACCTACTTTTGAAATGATATTATACTTTCAAGACGCTATGGATTGTCAACATTAACTGTACCTTCATGGCCATTCTGAATTGGCTGTACAGTATTTTCACTGTCCTTTTCTAAACGATCATCTTTAGCAGCATCAGGTTCACTTTGTTTTGCTTGTTTTTTCTTGTTTTGTTTCTTTTTAGCGGAGTTACCATTCTGGAAACAAAACGCAGTCAATAATGATTAAAAAAACTGAAGCAACATGTTTGATGTACTATATCATTCCCAGAAGTCTTAATCAAAGACCAATAACATTGTAATAAGCTTTTAGACCATGGATGCCAACCTGTTGCTGGACAATTCAAACAAGATTTCTCAAGCAATGACATTAAAATGGCTCTAAACTTCCCTCCAAATTTTACAAAAAAAAAAAACGCCTGCAGACATTTTGGCCACCAAATTTGCAAGTGAGAGGCTAAAAGATCTAAAATGAGGGTGTCAATGGGGTTTACCTATCTCATGTGTACAGCCAGCCCTATAAGACAAACACCTCACTAAAATGGACACCTAGAGTTGGTCCCTGCCTTTCTTTACTCCTTTCAGTCAACTCTCTATAAGATGGACACACAGTGCCAGTCCCAAAGGTGTCTGTCTTAGAGGGAGTTGATTACACAGTCAACTCTCTCTTAATGGACACCTCTATAAGATAGACACCTTGCTAAAATGGACACCTATAGTTGTTCCCTGCCTTTCTTTACTCCTTTTAATTGACTCTCTATAAGATGGACACACAGTGCCAGTCCCAAAGGTGTCTGTCTTAGAGGGAGTTGATTATACAGTCAACTCTCTCTTAATGGACACCTCTATAAGACGGGCACCTCACTAAAATGGATGCCTAGAGTTGGTCTCTGCCTTTTTTTACCCCTTATAGTTGACTCTCTATAAGAAGGACATCTCTCTAAGACAGACACAGTGCCGGTCCAAGAGGTGTCCGTCTTAAAGAGTTGGCTGCACATGCATAACAATATCATTTTTTTGGTTGCTGTAACTGTATAAATATAAACAAAATACACTCTATGGATTGTAAGAGGACTTCCTTTGTCTCCCAACCTTAATCATAATTAAGTCAGAAACAAAATTAACAAAACCATCCAAACTTAAGGATAGGTTCACTTTTTTGTTCCTGACTTATGATTAGGGTAAGGAGCTAGACAGGTTGAAAGTTCAAAGTTATTTTTAACTAAAACATACATGTATTGTATTAACTAAATTTCAGATTAGCTAAGCCCATGAGAGCTCCATAATTGTAAACTTAATTAATTTTTTGGCATATATGTGTTGCAGGTCAAGATTGAATTCAGGTTAAAATTTTTTTAACCTGGGTTGTTTCTGACTTTCCTTTGTCTACTTCTCAAAAACAAAGCATGAACTAGAGAAAATAAAAGTTTCAAGCGTTGTCCAAAACATAACATAATTTTATAGGGGATGTTCTCGCATGAAGCTCTTCAATTAATTTTTACTTTTTTATCTTATTTATCTCATTTTTTCATCTCTTAAAATTTATTTTAATATCAGGGATGTAAAAACTACATATACACTCATTCCTAGTAGACAAGTCCATAGAACCGTAAAACAGGTTTTGCATGACAAGAAAATTGCATGTAAAATTTGATTGCTTTATAAGTCATGAGGTCCTTCTTGGTAGGGAAGAATAATAATAACAGGTTTATGCACTCTGTTTTGGAGCGGAGCCTGTAAATTGGTTCTCTATAAGCAGTGGGTTGATGGTAAATGATCTCGACTCTTGCTAACAATTGAACCTGTTCTTGCATCGATTTGTTAACTTCCAGTTCCATTAAAAAGTGTACGGAAAGCTAAGAACAAATCATAGATGAAAATTTTTTTGTATTGATATAATAACGATACATAACTGAAGAATATACACAGCTTATCATAGAACATACACCTGTTTTAATAGCAATATTTGCTAAAGGACAGCTGGTTATAATCGTTGCACTCTAACAAGCTTTTTTCCCATGAATAATGAAACCGACCTATCAACACAGCTTTCAAAATAAGCTTTTAGGGCTTCTATTGCCCTGCTTAGTTTTTATAATATTTATTAGAATTTACATTAAAAAAAGATCAGAAACAACTTTAAAAAGACTCTGTGAGATTTCTTATCTTTTTTGGTGTTTTTACCCGATACTTTTCTATTTTCAAACAAGCCATTAAGGTTTTGAATTCAGTTTTCAACTTAATGAAGCATTATCAATGCTAATTTTGGTAGATAACTTCTTGAAATAAACCATATGTGGAAAACACTGGCATTTTACATTTTACCTTGCATGTGTCTGAACAAAAATTTTAAGTTTAACATTATAGCATGACATGCACATGGGCTCACATTGACAGCCAGTAGTCACAGCTATATATGACTTATTGGACACAAAATCAATTTTTAAAAAATAGAAAAAGGGTTGGATTCAGTTGCAGTATATGCGAATGGCCATCACCAGAAAATTTTGAAATCTTGAACTCACAAATACTATTTCTAATGTTCTGGGAGGGCAATTTCTGTCTAAAATGCTAAATTGATTGTCATTTTATGCATATCTTTTTGTGTGACTTTGCATACAAGTACTCAATTTTATTTTATATTTTGCTCAATAATTTAAATTTTTTTGGATAATAGCTCCAGTTGAGTATACTCTGTTGGGTGTTCTTGCATAAGAATCATAAAAATTCATTTGAAAATATCACCTATTTTTATCACCTAGGTAAAAATAGAAAAATTTTTGAATGCCTTCTCTCCTCTAAGCAAGGAACAATAAAAAAATAAATGAACGTAAATAAATATATAAAGTGAGGATTAAAACTTTGGTGTTGTAGTAGAAATAAGGCATGCATGTTGAACCTCTCAAAATGTATCAAAGAATCAAACTGTTATTTTCTTATTCCATTTTATACTCTCATTCGTACAAAGCATCTCACAGTTTAGTCGTCCTTCGATAATTTTATGCAGATTCATGGTACTTGGAAACGTACTACTTAGAAAAATCCCATGTCAATTACTCCAACAATAAGCATAGCCGGAAGTTTCTGGAATATTTTACGATTGCAATAGCCTGCGTAAAAAGATGGAAAAATGAGGACTATTTAGCATAATAAAGTGAAACAAATGTACTCCAGTGGATCTTGATAATGATACAGAAAGCGACAAGATTTTACGTTTAATTCTTCGAGAAAGTATAAAAACTGCTTCAAGTCGGCCAAATTTTCCCGTTGTTGAGTTTAACAAATCACTTCTCGGAACGTCAAACATTATAATTCTAACTAAGAGAGTAAGTATATAATTTCAAAACTTATAAGTTTTCTGCATTTTTCAACACAAATGCATGAAATTGGTTCATATTCCCGGGTATAGATTTTCGCCTTGAAATACGTTTAAATCAAGTGACCCATTTAAATATTTTATACAAACTATCAACGTCGTATCTCCGTGACGTGACAGATAATTAAAGGCTCGAAAAACCCAAGTTAATAAAGTGGAAAAAAGTTTTAGAATTCAAACCTTAGACTTTTTCCCTTGGGTTCTCCATTCCTTTAAGAGATTATCTGCTTCACCTGGTATGGTAAAAAAAATAAGGAAACATGTAAGTTGATGAATATTTGGTGGAATTTGACATTCTTCTATGCGTAGAAACGGGATGCATTTGTGTCCACAGTGATTTTATTACTCGAAACTTTGAACGACACAATATGGGACGTTCAGCAAAACACTCAGCTAGAATTTCAATTTTAGGAGGGGTAACTACTTCCAACTAGACCATGTTGAAAGAATAAGCTAGACTTACCGTTCGTGAAACAAGCAATCGCTGCAGCCACGTCGTAGTCGCAAGACTGTAGGACCAAGGTTATGTCATCTTTGCTTCGAAGGGGGACAGCTTCGCGAATGAAGGCAATCTTTGCAGGGTTGTGTAAAATAAAAATACCTTCGTCATCGATCAGTTAAACCAGATTAATTCACGATCAAGCGATTTTTTCCGATAGCAAACGAACAAACTTTACTTACTTGTGATTTAGGATTTGAGGAAGTTCGGTGATGAGCGAAATTCAAGTCTGCAATGACACGGCCGTTTCTACCGTCGAAGAAATCCTTTCCTAGAAAAGCGGAAAATAAAGTCTGGTTTCGATTTCTCTAAATTTCGGGAATAACTGTCAACTCTTCCATCAATTCAAAATATCACCAACCTTGTTTCCCCGAGTTTTTTCTCGCCATTTTCAGCGGCGATATCGGTACCGGTATAGCGGAATAAAACCCGCCACAACTGCAAAGGTGAGAAAACCTTCAATGCTGATTGGTGCTGCAATTCTCCCATGTGACAACTAATAGGAATATTTTTTTTGGATCAGGGCATGAAACCAAAAAGTAAGTGTAATCTTTTTATCTGCTAAAAATGTTGTTTATTTCTTTGCCTAACTACAAATTAAAAGGAATATAAATAGGCTCTAAGTACTTTTTTGTTTCAAAGTTAAACTTTTAAGGTGAACCGAAATTACACGTTCTTTTCGTCCTCTCAGATCAAGCACTTGATTCTCGTTACCAGGCAGGGCGGCTCTATCGTGATTCGAAGTCCTGATCTTGTAACCAACTGTTTTCCCCGCGTGCATTGTATTCCGTCCCAATGAGATCTCCCCTGCTGCTTGGATCTTCTTACAAACACACAGAGGTCCTTCTTTTCAAAATAAACAAATCCGTATTCACGATCAAAATATTAACAAGATCATAAGAGCTCTTTAAATTATTCACATGAATGACCTCTTTGTGCAAAATTTCTCCCCGTTTGCTGCTGACGTAGTTGAGATCGTTGTATGTGTCTGACCACCACTAAAACGTTTAGTAAAAGCAGGAGTAGGCTCCCGGTAAAAGTTTGTCTGTTTTCACTTTTAGCATGTCTATGATTCTATAAAAACCAGCGATCATTTTAAGACAAAACTGACGACCGTCGCGTGACCACACACGCGGATAAAAACAGCTCTGGTGGCCTTTCTCTTGAAAAGACATGTTTCAAAACATGCAACACACTTTTCGGGTTTTGATAAAGAATGCGAAATTTGTTTTTTGAACTATCATGGGAAATAATCCCATAAAATGGACCGTAGCAGAACCTTGTTTATTTAGATTCAACAATTTACTTAAATTTATACAGAAAATTTATTTTGCCCAGTCTGATATTTCTGAGGTGATCGACTGACAAGACACTGTCATCCTCTTTTTAATAATCCAAATCTACTTGCAACTGTGACTAGTTGTTTAAGATTCTGGGTATGTCAAACACATCGTTAGTACCAGCAACTTTATAATTTTTTCTATTTTTTTTCTTTTTTTTTTTAGATTTTGAACTCTTTTTGCCTGTTCAGTCAGTGATAATTAAATAGGCTATAAATCGGAGTTAGCAAATAAAGGATGGCAGTTTTTGCCCTGTGCAGTGTCCACGGTCAGTGTCTGACACGTTTCCAAAGCAAGCCGAGAGAGAATCAACATAAAAAAGAAAACTTGTTTGTGGCCGGGCATCTCTTCTAATCATAAACGGTTTTAAGGTAATTCCCTTGAAAAATATTATTAAAAACAACTCAAATAAAAGCCATTTATAGGAATTGAAAAACGGCCATAAAAAGATGGGGTCACCACGCTTGTAATCACTTTGCGTGCCCGTCAAAATCAAAGTTGACATTAAATATCGCTCATCATTGTCTGATAAGCTATTATCTTTTAATTTTCAGTAAAGTGAATCTTGCACACTCCCCTAAAACGAGGAGTTGTACGCTATTACTACTGATAATAAAACATCTATAACCCCTTTTTTTCTCCTTCATCTACCTTAAACGATTTAAAAAACACCAAAAAAAGGGAGGATCACCGGGCTTGTTTCATTGCATCAAGACGACAAAGCCCTTCGATTAAAATGATCTATTAATGAGAGGAGACTGGGGCGAGTTTTAAGACCAACTTGACATCATTGACCACTCCAGAAAATACCATGAGATACCATAATGCACTTTTTTTGTCACCCCAAAATTTTGCATAAACATTGTTTCTCTTGGGGTCTTTTAACTCCCAGGTAAAAATTCGTCCGTCCAAAAATTTGTCCGAACCCCTGTAACCGTTGTAATTTACAATATATAGGTGAAACTAAGAAACCTCTCAAAGACAGATTAATGGACACAAACGTGTAGTCGACAAAACTAACATTAAATCTAAACCCACCACTGTTCAGTTCTAAACACTTTCTCTCTCACTCTAACCATTCTCATACTGACATGCAGTTAATGATAGATAAGGCCATGACTCTTGAACCTCATGGCCTAAACCGCGGTGACGATTATTGTAATCCATATCCAGATTATTTTTGCTTTCCAGTGTTTGTATTGTACGTCATTTCCGCCTCTCCCTTTTAAACAATTTTTATTGCGACATTCTCCATCTATATAATATTGTGTTTGCTACATAAGTTCAGTAACATCGGTAAACCTGAAGAAGGCTGGTATGGCCAGCCGAAATATTGTTATAAAAAACAATACACGTTGTTCTGAATCAGCTTTGCAGTAGTCTTTGGACTTCTCGTTCTTGGTTCTTTATATTTTGGCTGATGAGATCTCTTTTTTCCAACGTTTACAACTAGCAGGACCTTCGTCCACGGTTTTTCCAGTTAATTTAATTCTAAATCTCTCTATCAGGGACCTTACTGGACGACGGCGACAGCTGACGGCGACGGCAGCGGGAACGGGACCGTCAAAAAAACAATAGGTTAAGATTTGCAAAACAACAACTTAAATAGGCTACTGAAATCGGAGTTAGCAAATAAAGGATGGCAGTTTTGCCCCATGCAGTGTCCACGGTTAGTGTCTGACACGTTTCCAAAGCCGAGCGAGAATCAACATAAAAGAGAAAACTTGTTTGTGGCCGGGCATCTCTCCTAATCGTAAATGTAAGATCTTCGTCCACGGTTTTTCCAGTTAATTTAATTCTAAATCTCTCTATCGACGACGGCGACGGCAACGGGAACGTCAAAAAAAACAATAGGTTAAGATTTGCAAAACAACAACTTTACACGTCCATCATGCTTTTCTGTACATTTCTTTGCCGTCACAGCACGACTACGACGTGAAAGTGCCGAATTTCACGTTTTATGGAGGAAGTAAACAAGCTACCGCGAAAGTTTCTTTCTCTTTCTGAACTTATTATGGTTTATAGGAATTCAGCGCCAGGAGGTTCGCCTAAATTTGACCAAAGTTAGTTGGAACTGTCGCGATGAAGATTGAAAGAATGCGAATTCACTTTTTAGGCGATGTTTTCGCTGCCCTCGCCTTCCTCGGATCTTACGGGGATGGCAATACTCCTGCTTCGTTCCCAGGCTCTCGCGATCGCGATTTACCTGGGGGATCGGGGAAAGAGGAGGGCGAAGGCAGAAAAATATGGTTAGGAATTTTGGTTGTTTGTAATTTTAGTTATGTGGAAATAGTTAATATATTATTTATTGTATAAGACTCCAAATAAAAAACATGTATCTATGTATGTATGTATGACGAGAAGGGAACATGCCTTCCCATCATTCCCTGCTCGCGCTAGCGATTTCCATGTTCCTCGCTTCACTTTGCACGTGACGAAAAGTATCGTCACGTGCAAGGTCAAACACGAGCTGCGAGCAAAGCAACGACTCTCGCGGTCTTGAAAGACAACTCTCCTGCTTAGCTTGCGTGCATGCAAGCGGCCGAATTTGCAACGACAATTGACGAAAAAATCTGTTCGGAATCGTCGAAATCTAGAATTTTCGGAACATTTGTTGTAAAAAGCCTCTCCTAGGATTTTCGAGCATAAAAATGGTACGAGCTATTTTTGAGAGCTAAAAAGTCAACGTCTCAAGCCTTTTTCGGTCACGAAACACAATTTTCGGATCCTGCTTTTAGCTTGAATGCAACAGATGAAAAATATTCAATAACGCTTTATCTCCACTTACGGCGAATTTAAGTGGGCATATGCCCCTGGCTTGTCTCCACTTCGGCGAGTCAAAAGCGCATATACGGGACTGGAGCTAATGGTTAGGACAATCAAGAGTCAGGATATCAATGTAAATGAGATCTTAATCATCACTACTTTCGAATTGTTTAAAACGAAGATTACCCCGCAACACTGGCTAGAAACACTTGCTAAAATGGCAACCGTTACACTTGAGATTTAGGGATGTCGCGCGCGAGGTCTTTGCGAGAGACGTACGCGAAAGAAGACGTTCGCACGCGCGTTTTCTCGCGGCTTGCTTGGTGCAAAGTTTCGACATTCCTCTGAATGCACTTTGTCATTTGCAATAGATGCGACTAGTACTTTTGCTCTCTGACAAGGAGAAATGTCTCTTTCAAAGGCATTTTTTCACAGCCCAAAGAAGAAAATAATACCTTTGGATGGAGACGAGGAAAAAGTCTGGACAATCGTGAAGTTTGGTTTTTTCACTAAATAAGAACCCGATGAATTTTGCAAAAATAAAGACAATAAGAAATGATAACTCAAAATCAACTGGAGCCTCTCAAGCCTTTAAACCCTATTCTCAAGACTGACCTCCTCACATTTCCCATAGAATGAGTTGAGAGAATTTGTTAAACAATAAAAGCATTTTCTCTTAAGCTGGGCTGTCAACCCCCCAAGTCTTCAAATATTGAGAATTGATGGGGAAGGATGGTAGATGACGTCATAATGCACGGCACATGACGTCATTTGTAAAAAAAAACGTGCGAAAAAGATGTTGTTGGAATTGTAACATTTGACCTAATTGGTTTACTTCCCACCACTCACATTATTGCTTATATCACAACGGCATACCGGAGTTTGTGAGGAGACGTTCGATGTTGACAGTGAGATAGCTCAAATAACGCAAAATATTTGAAATTTCATTGTCAGAAAGTCGAATCTACAAGAAACGGCAAACTTTGGCGATTATCCGGGAGATTTTAGTCTCTAAACTGGAGACCAAGAGAAACGGTTCAAAATCTGGGGTCTCCCGGATTATCCGAGAGAGGTGACAGCCCTGCTTAACTGATCATTTGATTACTTCTCATAACATTTTTTCTTGAGCGCATATTGATGTTGTCAGGAGAACACTGTTTTTGATCACTCTTGGAACTTAAGAGGGTTTAACATGACACCTGACAAATGGAAAAGCCTGCTTAACATAACCTATTAAAACAACCAATTCAGATTCATTTTATTTTCAGAAATGAAATATCTCTATTCTGGAGCTTCAAAGAACTTATTATGAAATAAAAAAAAAATAACACATACATTTTACCTTGATAAACCCATTAAAGAACATCTATTATTACATTTCCAGACACTGCTCCTGGCAATATACAATAAATATCTAGTAAAAACTAGGTATGTACAGTTTATTTATTCAATACTACTCTTTTAAAAATTCTGTAAGAATCCGTGGAAGAGGTAACTCATCTAATTTGTCTTTATCTTTCACCCATTTCAGAATTTCAGCCTTGCAGAGTTCTTCTAAAGTTCCCACTGTAGAAATGAATAGATCAATATTAAAAGAGTTTTATATTATCATGTCGACACAAATTATAACACTGAGCAGTTTAAGATGCCACACAAAGGCAATACGAACACCAAAAATCGACAGTTATAACAAAGGGGGGATGGGGGGTATTTCCTATAAAGGCCTATGCGGGAAGGCAACGAAAGGGTATACTGGGATTTCATTAGTTCAAGTAATGTGAAAGGGTAGGGAAATCTGTCATTTTAGGCTGTAAAAGGACCTTCAAGAGCTGACAGAAGGACTTGGTTTCCTCGACATGCATCTAAAAGCTTTCGCTGAGGTTTTGCTAGATAGTGATTTAATATCAAGTGAATAGCTATAAATATTATGATAGGCAGGTGGACAGCATAAATAAATAACCCTTGAGCAACTCTTGACCATGGAATGAAATTCAGGCTTAAAAATTAAAGGTTGCTTCATATCTTAGGTCCTTAAGCCGATAGCCTAAGAAAAGAACTTTATTTGAGTGTCAATGTATGCACAATAGTACTAATAGGGGAAACCATTTTTACATCAGCTACTGGAGATGGGACCACCATTTTACCTGGTCATCCCAGGCACTTGAAGGTCTAGCCACTTCCAGGGAAAATTAAGGCAGTACCTTCCTTAAGACCCTAAGTATTCAGGGCTCGAAATTAACTTTTTCGTTCGGGAGCCAGCTGGCGACTAACGGAAAAATTTTGGTCGCCAGATCGTAAATTTTGGTCGCCAGCTTATTTTATATATAACTTAGACCCTGTTTACATGGAGTGGGGGACCCCAGTCTAGTGGGGTAGGTTTCTTTTGTTTTGTGTCCCCCAGGGCGTGAAAACAAAAGAAACCAACCCCACTAGACCAGGGTCCCCCACTCCCTGTAAAGAGGCCCTTACACAAGAACACGATTTTATACGTTACTTTGCATGCAAGAAAAGTCACAACCGAAGAGCGAAAACAATTAGAAACAACATGAGTAACACTTAGTTATAAAGCTACCGTTGTTCTCAGGTGATATGTCTCAGGTCCGAGGGTGATGGTTGTCTCCATAATCATTTTAAATGAAGCGAAGCATAAAACGTTTAAGTCCGTGGTTTTCATTCTGAGACAAACACGGGTCCTTGCGTATTTGCCCTTTGCTACTTCTACGAAATGGCGTTCTTTATTTTCGACTTGCTTTCCTCGACGCCTTTCGCTGCAGACAAACAACGCCATGCTTGGCCCAGGCCACCACATTGCTCGTACCAGTCTCCGACCGGGAGGAAACATAAATGGGCTTAGTGCCGTTTTTAGGTCTTCGTTTCATTTTAGACAGAACGTTGTAGGAAAGTAAAACCTAAAATATTGCGGGAGTTTACGGAAGCACCGCTTGAATTGAATCGCTATCTCCTTACCTTAAAGTATAAAGAAACGTTGTTAAGAACTATTCACTCAGGTACTTTTTCTGTTAGTGATAGTTATATCCATTTATTAACCGCCCACTTTCCCTACATCAACAACTGATGAAGGATTCAAAGTTTGGATTAACCTTTTGGCTGAATCTTCATTCCCCGCACGTAAATACTCACATATTTCCTTCAACTGATTTGTATCTGCCGCCATTTTCGCGCCAATTGAAAAGCACATGGTGTTGAAGTGCTCCTGCGATCCCAGTTTCGGAAGAAGCCACTGAAACAATATGGCGCGTCGTGAACGCAGTATCGACGTTTCGAAATACATTCAATTTTTTCGATTATCTTGTAGTATTCAGACATTATTTTACTGGGGACAGAAAGGTGAGTTGGATACTAGCTACCATGTCCGATTGATTTCCTAATATAAAGATTTAAAAACAAAAGTTGTGTCGTGGTTTTCTTTAGCCATCGGACAAAACGCGAGTCGCCAGCTGGCGACCAGTTCTGAAAATTTAGTCGCCAGTCCTCAATTTTTGGTCGCATTGGCGACCAGTGAGTCGCAATGTCGAGCCCTGGTATTGGTCCAACCCCAGGAATCGAACCCAAGACCTCCTGCTCTGCAGTCAAACACTCTACCAACCAAGCTAATCCTGCCACAGTTAAAGAAAACCGCCAACATTTTGTGATGCCACCACTAGTTTATCTGCAAAATAAGGTCCATAATTCCATTATGATGAAGTGTCACTACCCAGATCTGGGTAGTGCTTTTGAATGCTTGACGCAAATTTCGCTAGGAAGACCAATCAGAAGTAAGGATGTGGGTAGTGACACGTCATCAGTATGAAATTTCTCTACTTGTTCCTCAGATGACATTTTGCACAGAAACTATTAGTGAAATTGAAAAATGTTGGCTGTTTTCACAGGCTACTAACAGTTTGTCATATACACACCTCCAAAGTATTTTATGGAGACTTGCTTTGTCCTACCGTAAACATCAAACACACCAAAAATTTCCTTTTTAGAAGGTATACCAGACATTGCAGTTCCTTGGTTGACTCCATTGACAAAATAATTTAAGTTCCCATCACAAGTCACTTGAACTCCGATAAGGTCATTATTTTTAAGTGTATGAATGCTAAATGAATATTCTTTTTCCATTTCACCATTGTGAATCCGAGTACCCGAGAGCATCCAATAGTCCTTTCCCTCCGGGGTGAATAAATCTGTAGCAGCCCTTACAATCCTTGTGTGAGGACAATTGGGATTTCTGGTTGTGATTCCAAATCTCTGAAAATATATGAATAAAAACATGGATTAAATTCATGAATCTATTTTAATTACCAGTAAATCCTCTATTAGGTCCCCCTCTCAAATACAGTGTAACTCCCCCCCCCCTCTAATAATATTAGCACCCATTTTCAGGAGAAGAAAGTTAATAAGCCCCCCCCCTCCCCCCATTAATAAATGATAGACTGTACTAACCAATCATGACTGTTCAACTCAGTCCCCAAATTATAACACGGGTGTGGCTCAGGACATTAAATACAGTCTCAGTCTTAATTATTGTAAAACACTATCAAAATACACTGTTTTGACAGAATAATCTTGATGGAGAAGAAATACATGCAAAAATGCCACTTGAATGTTTAGGGAAATAAACTACATTCTGGAATCTGAGGCACAGAAAACCTTAAATTTCAATTTTAGAGGCTGGGAGATTTGCGCTGTATCCAGGATACTCCTAGATAATCTGGGAGAGTTACTATGTATGCAGTGGTTTCCAAAAAGCCAGCTAACTTTTGCCCCGCTGGAGTTCCAAATCATATGCTGGGCACCCTTGATTTTGATTCAGAGGACTGGGCTCCCTTCAATTTTCCTTAGAGCACAGCCTTGCATGTATACATTGGTTTCAAAACAAGCCGGTGACTGCCGGAGTTCTGCCGGCTACTTGGTTGTACCTTCAGGGGCCTTGCAGCCCCTCGATTGTCACAGATGCCTACTTCAAAACATTTTGAAATCCCTGTGTATGAACTTGACAGATGACCTCTATGCTGCTGTTCACCCTAGCAATAATTTTAAATGTTCTTAAAATGAAACTCCAAGAAATGGACAACAAAGGGCAGTCTGCCAAGTGCCTGTATTACAGGCATCAATATAATGATTGGAATTATATCAAGTTAGAAATTATTGTGGGCAAAGGAGAGATTCATTTTTATAGTATGATTAGACTGGATAAATTGACTGAAGAATGCCAGGCACCAACTCTACAGTGTCCACTTCAAGGGGACTGTTATCTTATGGAGGTGTCAAGTGTCCTTTGAAGTTCCTTGTATTAAGTTGATCATATATACTGTGACACTCTGTGAATACTTGGCCTTCATAGTGATGAGTGTGTTGGCAGACATATTGGCCAACATTACAGCCACATATTGGCTGAAACGATTGCAAATACCTGGCCAAAATATTGGTTGATACGTGGTTGGTTGGTGCGCCAGCGGACACTCGTTTGCTAGTCTGCTAGTGTTACATTACAATGAGATGTCGGCAACACACAGGTGGCATATCTCTCCACTTTTGTATATTGTGCATTTTAATAATTTATGGTATGGTGCTGAAGCATGCAATGCTACCATTATGGTGTAAAGTAACGTTTGAACAGAAAACAAGCATGGACGCTGGCCTGAGTAGCAAGCATTTAGGTGCAAGTTTGCTGAGAATTGCTCAGCAGGCTATGCAGACACATGCAATACTCTTACATTTAACAGGTCAAAGCTGCCAAAGTCCCTTAACCCTTTAAGTCCCAATATCCACAAACAAATTCTCCAAACTGATCTCTATACATTTCCTTACAAAATTAGTTGGGAGAAATTGATAAAAGATCAGAGCTTTTTCTCTTTGTGATCATTTGATTAATTCTCATAGATGTTGCACTTGACAATCTATGGATATTGTTAGGAGAAAATTGATGTTGGTCACTATTGGGACTTAAAGGGTTAACAATAATTGCTGCCTTAGCAACAGAAACATGAGTAGACAGAAAATAATACCCAGAAGAAGAGTCAACCAGGTATCAGTAAAGTATCAGCCATATGTCGGTCACCTATCAGTAGACATGTGGACTAATAATAATTATTACTGGTCAACATGTCGACTATCGATATTTCGGCAGATAAGCAAAGGACACGCCCACCATCTCGACCAACACTCCACCTTCTAAGGTATACCAACATATCAACCAAGAGTTTAACAAGACAACATTTCGACTAATAGCTGGCTGATGAATGAATGAATGAAGAGTCGTGGATGAGAGGACAACAGACGTGCCCTCTTACAATATATTTTAACATGTGAACAGCAAGCTCGGACGTCAGCATACAAAGGCGCCAATGGCAGCTGCTCTCACTCCATTTATGAGCTTACTGTACCCACCCTACCCATGATGTGATGTATGAAGGTTGACCACAACACCAGGGTCTATGTCCCCTACTCTTTTTGTGGTGGTGGTGTGGGTTCTTTTTCGTCCCACAGGAACCAGATAAGTGTAAGTGCTGTGAGATGGGACCTACGGTTTCTCGTCCTTATCCGAGAAGACTAGAAAGTCTAACTGTTTGCAGATGTCATTACAAAGGCAGCACTTTCTTCTCAGTTATTTAAAGACCCTGAGTGTTGGTCCAGCTTGGGTTCGAACCTGTGAACTCACACGCTCAGCAGACCGTCGCTCTCCCAACTGAGCCAACCAGGATCATATTTATGTTGATTGAGATATGTTGGCCAACATATTGACTGTGTGTTGTCCAGTAATATTGAACAATATCGAATAATATTGGACAATATTTGTGCCTTAAGTACACAAGATCCAATTGGATTAAGAGGGTTTTGTCTGAGAAAGCCATAAGTGAGGCAGATCAAACCCTGCAAGATCTGCCCAATTCTTCTTACCAATTCAAAAATATTGTTTTATTATGATTAGGATTAAAGAAATACTGGGCAAAAAAGAAACAGCTTAGGTTGATAGAGAAAACCAAGAGTGGAGAAAACAATATGGCCAGCGTTTAAAAAATCACCAGAATGAAAATTTGACCTGCAACACATTTTAATAGAAATTCTATGGATTTGTTGTCTTTTTATCTCTTGTTTTCTGTCTTCTTACAGTTGCCAGTGAATTCAATATAAACCTTAATGTCATCACAATAGTTGATCATTAACACGAGCTACATGCAGTTGTATCAAAGTAAGATTAAGTTTTTGTTACGTCAGATGATTGTTTAAAATAATATGTTGAGCTTTAATCCTGTACGTGCAGTAATGTGCTAACAGTACAAAGCAGACTTTGAACGTTTCGCCTTCAAAGTTGTTTGAAATGTTAAGGAATGCCTTTTTAAGTGTATAAGCGTTTACGCCGATCGTGTCACACAAAAAAACATACGTACGTGATAGGAAGTGAGGTAGGTTTCCATGTAAATGATAATTCCTTACTTTAAAATTATTTCGTTCCGACGAAGTTGGCAGTCCTCGAAAGTAACATCCCTGCAACAATTATTATTTCTTACCAGCGACCCCGCCCATTTTGACTCCAATTCTTCAATTTTCAGCTGAAAAACCTCACCAACATGCAGTGGTCTGTCACTAAACACCATTCCATGATCGTAAGTATCTCCTTCTCTGATAGCCCGTTGGTTGTTGTCTGCTAAAGTTATATAGCGACCACGCCGTTCGTGTAAGGCTAATACCCATTCCACAGGAACTAAAGACATCAATGTCTTGTTTAGTGCTATAAATAAGCCGTAGAAAACATCAAAACTTTAGCTTCTCGAATGCCACACGCATTGAATACGAGTTTCTTGTTTACTGCACGTATTTCCACCGTTATGCAAAGGCCTGGGAACAAGTTATGACGTCATAAACCAAAATTAAGAAATTATCACAATGAAAATAATTTAGGAAATCGCATTCTTTTAATTATTGTTCTTATTTACTTCAAGTAAAATTTGTCAAAGATGTTACAGATTTTTAATGTGGAAAGTTAGAGAATCGATTGACATTATCCAAAGAAAGAGCAACAATTACAAAAATGTACTGGAATTCCTTTCTTCTTTTCGCAGAGACAGCGCATGCTCAGAGCAGAAAACCAAAATGGCGGACGGAGCGGACGAGGTAAGTGAAAAACTCTTTTTTTCTAATGAAGCCCTAAAATAATTCATTTTCTGCGATTTAAATAATTCTCCACAAAGAATGCTGAAAATTGATCATGTTTCTTTATTTTAACAAAATCTAGGACGATGAAGTGTTTGAAATAACAGATTTTACAACCTCATCAGAGTGGGAAAGGTAATTTTCAGTCTGTAATTTTTTAATTTTTTTTGCCCACATACAAAACTTCTTTTTATTTATATTAGTTAAAATTCTAATCATTTAAATCTAAGCTCATTAGAATTTAGGTTTGTAACTGGCCTGATGAAACTGCTCGGAAGAGAAGTCACCAATGGTGCGTTTCCCTGACTCCAAACAATACTAAAACAGTTGAAAGAATATATAATGACGTGTCATTGTTTCCTGCGACCAGTTAGGAGAGACCTTCCGAGCAGCTCCTACACTGCTCTTTTATAAGGTTGATTGGTTGAAACTTGTGGTCGTACTTTTGTGAAATGTCGTTGAATTTTATTTGTTGTTCTTGGAAAATTATGTGGTGTCGACCAGAAATTTCTCTGTTAAATGTTTCATTGGACATTGCAAAAAAAAGCAGAAGCATCGGAGCGTTTTGAAACGTGGGCAGGGAGGGAGGAGGGGGGCTTGTCTTCCACTCAGCCATGCGCATACCCCTACCCTACTCAAATTTTCCAAAATACCCTTGGCAATCTTCACAGTGTCTAGTGTGTCTGTAATCGAGTTGGGACAATGCATCTGACGGTAGGCAGTTGTTCAAGCTTGTTCAGGCAGTCCTGCTTCATGGTGCTTGTTGGGTAGTTCTTGAGTTGTCTGAGGGCAGAAAATGCACTCTGAAGTCGCTGATGTCACAGGTAATGTCAAATACATCGGTAAAGACATTTTTGGCACCAAAACGTGGGCCTCCCCAATTTTTGTTTGTTGGGCCCAGCCCCTCTGATCCCCTGCTCTGCCACCTGTGTAAAGAAAGATAATAAATTATTATTCTTTTTTTTGCAATGTCCATGTTATTTTATGGTTGTGTACAGTTGACTCTCTCTTAACGGACACCTCTATAAGACTGACACCTCTGTAAAACGGACACCTAGAGTTGGTTCCTGCCTTTGTTTATTCCCTTTATTTGACTCTTTATAAGACCGACATCTCTCTAAGACGGACCCTTAGTGCCGGTCCCAAAGGTGTCCGTCTTGGAGAGAGTTGACTGTATTATCTTCTCCAAAAGTGAAGAAGTATTCACAGGCATGTTAGAATCTGTCCAGGTGGATACCATATTTCCTTGAATAATAGCCAGGGGCAATTATTATTTTTTTCGCACAAAAAGGGGTGATTATTTGCGGGAGGTGATTATTTTAAACATTGCTCACAGGAAGTTGTGCCCTAAGTATTTTGTTTTATTTTCCCATTAGATTAAAAAAAATGATCACATCAAATAAACTGAACATGGGCTCTTTTAGTGCTCCAAATTTGGTTTCCTGATTACCTTTCAATAAATAAATAACTAAATAAAATATCTTTATTTCACCTGTTAAATTAAATGACAAACATTACATCGGACTCCTCTTCAACTTGACAGGGAGGGGATAAATGAAAGAGAAGATGGCGAGAAGGGTTGGGGGAGGGGGGATGATCATTTGAGGGACAGCTATTATTCGAGGAAATATGGTGCTTGCATGGATGGTGAGCCGGAAATTAGGCTATAAATTAAATTGATTAGAGAGAAATTTAAAGTCACATTTGTGGCAATTGGCAAATGTGATATTGTACCATGTGATCAAGTTTCACCTTTACTTGTGCACAGTTTTCTGTTCACTTTAACTACTCAGAAATCAGTGGATCCACAACAGTTTCATCCAAAAGAATAGTTGTTTATTTGATTTTCAAGCTATTTTTATCTGCTCATTCTCTATTTTGAGAATTTATCAAATTGATTGAGACGTTGTTTACTGTTTGCCTTAAACATGACTTCTAACTGGAGAAAAATTAAATTTAATGATTTCAGATTTTCTGCAAGACTTGAGCATCTACTTATTGAGTGGAAGTTAGATGGACCCCATAGAAAATCAGCATCAACAGAGGTAACTTTAAGGAAGTAAATAGACTATAGATTTAGCTCGTGGGATATTTCAAGAAAAGTCTTTCTGCAGTAATTCAATGTTTGCTGTAACCAAGAAGTAAACTGAGGTCCTTCTAAAAAATAGACCTTAGCACTGAGATCAGTTGGAAACCAATAACTGGTCAGTGGCGATATTTAAAAAAAACCACTTTACCTCAGTGAGTTATAAACCTTACCCCACAATACAGTCATGTGACACTGGTCAGTAGATATATTTTTTGACAGCTGTCAATTGACTATAACATGAATTTCAAATATCAAGTTTAACACAGACTGTAGCTGGACTCCAAGCTAGTACGTGTGACATTTCACATCTGCTTACATGAATGACTGAACATACATATGTATTGGTATATACTTCATGCTAGTATGCCATATAGTCGCCCATCACTCTCAATCCCATTCCCTTATGGGCGACTATATGGCATACTGGCATGAAGTACATACCTATGTATCGACGATTTTGTCAGAACCAAGATTTCTTGGATGCTAGATAACCAATTTTTATTACCCATGGTGCTCTGCTGCACATACTTCGTGTGTGTGAATGCTCCGCTATCACTAAACTAAACCCTCTCAGAAGGCTGGTGATAATGGATATAAAGCAGCTAAATTCCTAAGTTACGTAAATTTCATTTGAGTTAGCGCTACTACTTATACAGCATAATATAACCAATGTTACTGCATCTTTGATCACCATCAGCTACAGTGCTTACAGTACAATATTATCTTCTCAATATTTATAATAATATTTTTTTCAGGGAAAAGGATTTTTAGCAAACAGTGAGAAGAGCAAACTAAATCCCATTCCGAATAAAAAAGATGAAGTAGATGTAAGTGTGTTCACTTTAAAATGAAGTGCTATTCTATTTTATATGTGGCTAAATGTAATTTAGGCAAGGTTAATCTCAAGCTAAAGCTGCCAGCGGTCTCGCTCAGTTTGCACATGATCTGTGGGGGTGCCCCTTTCGAGTGCGCAGGGGCAAACTATGTACAGCCTTGCTCTCTAGCGATCATTGCGATCAATGCTTTTGTGCTCAAGCGAATCTTTGCGAATTCATTAGCCCCACCCTCCCTTCCCAGAGGGCTACTTGATTTCAGAGGTAAGTATCAGGTAAGGTAAGTATTTCCACTGGACTAGTTTCAGTGCGATGGTGCCTGTTAGCGGCTGCTACTGGGGTGGTTCCCGCTTGCCGGGTTGCCATGGAGACCTCCCTGCGGTGCCTGAATTACCTCGGGCCCTTCCCCGCTTACTTTTAAGGCACCAGTTCCCAAGCTCATCAATTGGCGACGAGTTTGAAGTGCTACAAAGTGAGCAGAATCACTCAGTTTTTCTTAGATTAATATTGATTCTTTTGGATAAAGTTTTTTTTGTCAAGAAATCATCTCCAACCCATTGCGATCACCTTCTAGGCAAAACCATGCTCATTGTTTGCTTCCTTCATGGTTTCTAAGAGGCATGATTGGAACTGACTGTCAGAGTTGTCTTGTTTGATGAATTATTGAATGATGTTTTGTGTTTGAATTTAAGTTTAAAAGTATAAAGTAAGATTTCTATTTACTGATTCTGCTTCTTTTTAGCAAAGAGAAGGAACATGGGGAGTGATTTCTGAAAGAATATCATTTGCCACCTTCAACTTTGTTGTGTCCTACCACCACCTAAGAACAAAAAAGAGAACAACAATCAACAAAAGTAAACAAACTGAAGGTTGGCATTTTGGTGGAATTTTTCAGTAATGTTACCAGATTCCGGTTAGCTCAGTTAATGTTACCATAATCAGGCCGAGGTTCAAACCCGGCTGGACCAACACTCAGGGTCTTTAACCAAGTTCAAGTGCTGCCTTTTCAAACAAATGGAAGTCTTCTGGTATCTAGTAATAAAAAATGTTTTCACTTTTTTTGGGGGCATCATCACTCATTCCTTCAGTACTTGTAAACTGCACCTTAAGCAGTCTGGCAAAGTCCCCCAACCAGTGTTGTAAATTATCCCTGAAAAGCCCTGTGGGGAGTGGATAATAAGATATTTACAATTTACAATTTACTGTAATCATAATAACATGCCACATACCAAGTTCAAAATTTCAAACAAGAAAACTGGTATCTAATAAAAAAAAAAATAAAATAAATGTTTTTTTTTAACAGTAGCAGGTGCCCAAAATTTAACAAGTTTGTCCCTTCCCTCAAAAATATAAATGGAAATGTGAAATTTGTAATATATATTTTGTTTGTGATTCTACACTTCTAATCCTTCTTGACTTGACTCAACTGCGTTGGCCAATGGAGAGGTCTTCATTAGGTGACACCCATAAAAATCCTGTCCTTTTCCTAGCAACCATCAAACTCATGCTGCTGTGGCAGTAATAATAAAAAAAATTATGACTGTATGATTGCATGCACTTTCAATGTAAACTGATAGAAAATTAAACCAGCTGCATTTAATTGTGTACAACAGCAAGAAAAATCTAATGAAACTAACAAAAATATTACCGGTAAGTTACAAGTTACATCAAGTTATTATTACCTTCATTGCGTGCACACAAGAAACAATATAAACTAGGTCTTAATTTAAAGTTCAAAATCAAAGACAAATGCAAAAAAAATATTTCTTATAGCTGTAGGTGTCTATTCAAGTTTATAAGTGTTTCTGTCAGTATTAAGTATGATTTTTTTTCAGATTTAGAAGATAGCTTACCTGATGCAATGAAGGAGATGTTTGACATGGAATTTGATTTTCCTCCCAGAACACACTGCCTCAGCAGATGGTACTATGCATTTGCAAATTATATTTTGTTACCAAAATATAATTCGCTCCATGGAAGTTTATTATTATGAGCCCTTCTGTTTACGCTGTTGAAATTTCAGTCAGATAGCATACGGTAAAAATTTTGGCCTTTACTCCAATCCCCATCAGAATTTCTAGTCAGAGACCCACCGTCAGAGGGTTCTAGATCTGGAGCCACCAAACCTTGCAGATTTGCTGAGAATTAACAGCAAGCTCAATGCCAAGGCCTAGCTTGCTCTAAAAAAATTCTAGGGAGCCTAATGCTCTGATCCTCTGAAATCCCAGTTTCCCAATAGCAAAAGTAAGGTGCCACAAGCCATCAGGTCTAACTAGAACACAGTTCTGAACACACCCTAATCAAACTTTTGGCGTGATAATAAAATGAGATGAGAGTTGAGCCTTTAGTCAAAGTTCTTAAAGATCATCTGAAATTATTATTTGTGTTTAGGTATGGATTAAAAGAATTCCTTGTGATTGCTCCTGCTGGAGATGCAGAAATCATAGATAATGAATCAAAATGTCATCTTCTTCTGAGTTCTGTCTCAATTGCAGCCACCAACACAAAATGGTAAGCAAGAAGTTCCTGATATGTTCTATTGTTTCCTTCTTCAATGTTGAGGTTAAAAAAGCTCTGAAAACAATCTTTGTTGAGGTAAAAGTACAATAACCTGTTTTTTCATCAATCTCTGTTTTAAACAAAAAGAAATACAAGATAGTAAGTTGTCAGTGATTGATCCATTTAGAGGTTTGTGTGCTGCTGACTACGCATGGAGGTGTGGTGGCTGAGTTGTCAACACCTCAAACTTCAGATCTGTGGGTAGGTATGGGGTTCTACCCATGCTATCACATTGCATCCAATGACTGAAGACCTAACCCCTCTTTGTGCCTCTCCACAAAGCTGTTTAAATGGGTATAATTAGCAACATTATAATGCTGCAGGTGACCCTGTGATGGACTACATGTAGCATCTCATCTGGGGGGAAGTAGCTTATAATTCATCAGTGTAGGTGCTTGAAGCTAACAGAAACAGGGTAAAGCTGTGGTCATGTCTGCCTCCTTGGCTTGTGCATACTTTTACCTTTTTTATACTACTATGTGGTGGGCAGAATTCTTTCATGCCCAATTTAAACAATCTGAAGATAAACATCTAAAAACTATCACTAATTACGACTACATGCATATCTAAATACCAACCTCATTCTGCAGCTAAAGTGTCTGTTGAAAATGTTAGTGCATAAAGTTAATTTTAGTAGAAATCAGCACAGACCCCAAAATGTAGCATGGGTAGGGGTGGGGAAGATGATGATGATCAGCTTTCTTTGTTTGGGGAGGACAGACTCATGAGGATAAAGAATTAGAGTTAAGTGTTTGGCAAATGCAAGCCTCAGCTCAAGCTCCTGGTTGATAATATCTCAAATAGAAATCCATAGAAATAAATAGTTTCAAAAATGAAAAGTAACAAATGCCCTCACTACATTTTCTGTGTGCCATACATGTAACAGTACAGCAATATTGAAAATATATATATTTATCATTGTTGCAGCACAGTGCCCATGTTTGCTCATGTTCTTCAGCAGTGGAGAAAAATCTACTATGGCTTCTGTATTGGTGGGGGATTCCGCACCGCATTTCAGATTTCCCAGCTTCGCCGTATTCCAAGTCAATTTCAACATTTAGCTGGACTGCTTGAAATCTTCAAGGACAAATTAGTGAGTGCAATCTGATTTGCCCATTCCCCTTCTTGTCTTTCCCCTTCAACTTATAGCCAGCATAGCTGGACCAATATATCAAAGAAGAAGGAGAATTCAAACACCAGAAAGCTGAGAAAAATTTTCTGAGCTCCAGGTGATAATTGAACTCGCAACCCTCTGAGTTCTAGTTTGGACACTCTAAGCACTGAGCTACTACTGGAACTCTAGTGGCGAGCAGGGTCGGAATTTAAATACAAGTACCACCAGACTTTAAGGATTTCATCGCGGACTTAATTGAAATTTGGCCATCCACCAGTGTACAAACCCAAGACTGTATATTTATATTAAAGAAGAAGGAGAATTCAAACACCAGAAAGCTCAGAAAAATTTTCCGAGTTCTAGGTGAAAATCAAACTCATGACCCTTCGAGTTCTAGTTCGGACATTCTAACCAGTGAGCTACTGGAACTCTAGTGGCGAGCACGGTCGGAATTTATATACAAGTACACCAATATAACAAGTGCAAAATTCCCAATCAGCATATCTCTTAAGATCATTGAGAGACACAAACTTTACCACTCCAACAAGGTAGCAAACCCAGGGTGAATCATTTAACCCCTTAGTCCCTACAGTATACCCAAATAGAATTTCTCCAGACTGGTGTCCTTACACTTCCTTAAGGAATAAGTTGAGAGAATTTGTTAAATGATCAAAGCATTTTCCTTTGGGTGACCATCTTATTAATTCTCATAACCTTTCCTCTTGATTATGTATCGACATTGTCAGGAGAAAATTCATTTTGTTCATTTTGGGGATTTCAAGGGTTAAGCAGCACTCTTAATGATTGGTTTCTTTTATCCCAGACATGCCCCATATCTCCAGTACCACCAGTTACACTGACAGTTCGGTTTACGTACATCCTGGATGAATGGACAGACTACGCATGGCCTCAGGAACCTCCTGATCCATCGTCGTGTTTGGAATGTAAAGTTGGAATAGACGACTTAGGCAGATTGCCATTTGGGGCATGTCTAGATCCAATAAGGTGAGAATGCACTTTCCTGAGGTACTTCTTTTTCTAAATGTCAGTAGTTGAATATAAGCATAGCTTGAATCCTCAAAAGCTTGGCAAGGGGAGTAGGGGTACTAGGGGTCACAAGCATGCCTGAAGGAGGTGGAATGCAATAAAATTCTGCAAGTAAATGTTTGGACCTCTTTGTCTAACTTTACTCTTCCACTTAGCACTAATGTTTCCTTCTTACATGTAGCAACACTGATTGTTGGAAGGTTCTTTTCCATAGAGAGCTTCATTTATCGACTACCTGGCCTTGCCTTTCAGAGGAAGTCATTGTTGACAATTCTGTTTATTCGTAAGTCTTTAAGAGAGTTTAAAATATGCCTTGTATGTTTAAAAAAGAAGTAATATCAAGCATCACCAGATGAAACACCTTGAAGTTCATCAAAAATACTCTGCTGCGCGTCGTATTTTCAACTCTCTTCTCAATGTTTCATCTGGTGATGAAGCACTGCATCTCATGCTTGATAAATTACTTAAATTCTCCCTTTGTTTAACAAGAGAATGACAAGTTGTAAGAAGCATCTGGCAGTTCGTTCCAAGTCAGTTGAGACTCTTTGCTAGGCGATTCCCCAGAATGTCATTGCATCAGAAGAAGGGGTGGGGGAGAATTTGTCAGTTTTACAGCTTGAAAGCATGTACTAACCCAGAAGTCATTTTGAGTAGCCCGAAAAAATTTTTGACAGGCAGGATTAATAACTAATTTATTATAATTAATTAATTGATTATGCCATAAGGTATATTAATTACTTGCTCTATTAATTCATGGTTGGAGTAAGCTTTAATAAAATGAAATCTTTAGGGCCACCTTACTTCAAGGATTTCTTAATTGTTTTTACCCAAAGGCTGTGCATATCACACAACGTTTATGTAATCTGATACAGTGAGTTGTTTTTGCAGATTTTAGTTTTCAGAGTAGCTTGGTCCATGTGGACTTACTTAATAATATTAATTATTACAATTATGTAATTTGAAGTCCATGAAAAACTTCACTTGCCTGTTAAGCAAATTAAGAACAGAATTCACTATCCCAATCGTAAAATCTACTAGCCCTAGCATTGGGACACAACTTTCTTTGCATGCTATACACATGGCCATTGTAAGAATAGCTAATCTCTAGAGGTTTTCCTTACTTGCAATTCTTGTTATTATTGCTTCATAGTGACCTGGACCCATGCCATGCCCCTCAGTGGTCAGTGAGAGCTAAAATGAGTGATAATCCCCAATGCTTACTTGGTTAGTACACATTCCTGTCCTGGTTATTATCAATATCATGGCTGAATACGCATGCGGTTAAGTCGCGATACTTACCAACATCAATTTTCTCATGCGGTTAATTTCCATGGAAAATTGATGTTGGTAACTATTGGCCGATAGTTACCAACATCAATTTTCTCCCACCAACATCCATTTATAATCATGAGAAAAGGTAATGAGAATCATAAAATGGTCACCAAAAGGTCCTAAGAATTTGTTTGTTGATACTGGGACTTCAGTGGTTTAAGATGAAGCAAATTCTGTGTTCTGATTGGCTCCCCAAGCCATCTTGCCTCTTTACGATTTGCCGATCACAGTATCTTGTCTGACAATAGTTGTATTGTTATACTCGTTTTTCAAGATTTTACTTTGTCAGATGAGGTTGAAAAAGAGCTTTTTGTACACGTGAATTTATGGGAATTTTAAGTGTGTCTTAAAGTACTTGTGTAATTTGAATTTCCTCAAACTTCAAGAACAGAATTCATTACCTGTATGACTCTATTGGGAACTTTTTTTATTGCATACTGGACATTGCGTTAAGGAAGGCAATCATTTTTGTTAAGGTTGAAGTGTAACTGAATAATGCCTGACACTCAAGATTATATTGTTGATTGACTCCTCTTGCTAGGTGAATATCTTAGTGGCTACATAACATTGTGCCACAGACAAGAATCTACTCTACAGCTTCTAAACAAGACAGTCATGGATGATGATAGTGAGCTGCTATTTTGCATTACCTTATCCCTTTAAATTAATATTTATTTTATTAATTTATTTTCACATTAAAATGAGGGCAAAATTTTATAGAGTACTAGCAAAAAAAATTAATTAGAATGTACAAAAATGAATGTTGCAAAATTTGATAATTTGATATTTTCATTTGTAACTTAAAACAACGCTTAAGTTGTGGGTTACAAGGGGAGTCCACAAACCTAATCTCCAGGTTGTTATTACGCATGCGTCGCATGTATGTAGCCAGCATTTGTTTGGACTTCGGCCAAGAATGAATGGAATGCACATTACACAATTTGATCACACCTCGTTTGGACCTTCTATCAATTGTCATCTGATCATGCGTGTTTTTGGCCATCTGTCACGGGAAACTTACATAAAGCACAGCATTGGAGAGAAAGCATTTTGACCTTCTATCAGTGTCGCCCGCACTCCATAACCTTTAAATTATTACTAGTTAACCCATGTATTCTAGAGTTGCTTCAGGTCAAAAACTTGAGGGCTAAAATAAAAAAACTAAGGAAGAATTTTTTTTACACATTTCTTAAATTGTTATTTTTGGCCGGGTTGTAGCTTAAAGGGCCAACTAGGTCATAGGCCTGAAAGCATTGATTTTGTCAAATTGTAAAGGTAATTAATTGACACTCTTTTCTTAGGTAACATAGCAGACATAACTCAAGCTCTTCAGCGGCTCACAGAGGGTCCTCATGTGGCATCCTTGTCGACAGCTGTTTCCAGGGCGACGTCAAGAATATCAGCCATGGGTGAACGAAGTTCTGATGAATATCCAATCCCTGGAAATCTTCTTAAGGAAATTCTTAAGGTAGCTTACAGTGGAGCTTCAAAATGATTTGCTACATATAACAAATTCCTTAGTATAATGAACAAGATTCTTCACCCCAGTAAAAATAAAATATATGAAAAGTAATCTTGATAATTATTATAAAGAAACCTTGTTATAGTAAACACATTCTGGTAGTCCCATTTTATCAAGGTTTCACTAGTTACAGGGTTCGCAATTAGGTTGAAAGTCCTTGAAAGTCCGTGAATTTTAAAATAAAAATTCCAGGCTTTGAAAGTCCTCGAAAATTGCAGTCAGTGCTGGAAAGTCCTGAAATTCTAAATGTTAACGCTTTGTTTTAAGAAGAACTCCAAAGGAAAAGGAGCAAACACAGAAAGACCTTTGGGATAAAATTACTCATGTTGTGGAAGAACTAAAAAAGACATAGACTCAAGGCTCTTTTTTTCACTAAATGGAGTCCTTGAAAAATGGGATTTGTGTCCATGAAAGTCCGTGAAAAGTCCTAGAATTTTTTGTTCAAAAACGAGTACGAACCCTGTACTTAGCTAATACATTAAAACGTCTCCTTTAGGACACCTGTTCATAGCCTGAGAAAACAGCCAACATTTTGTGATGGGCCTGGCTTCGCCATGAAATGATGTCTGAGGAACAAGAGCAGAAATTTCATACTGATGATGTCTCTCTCCCCAGATCTGAGTAGTACTTTAACCTATCAGAAGCACTAACCAGATCTGGGTAGTGACAGTATGTCATCAGTCAATTTCTCAGACATTACAGTCAAACTCCGTTAATATGGACACCATAGAAAGGCCATAGAAACTGTCCGTAATAACGAGGTGTCCATATTAAGTGGGTGTCCGTAAAGGTTTGACTGTATTTTGTAGGGAAACCATTGGTGGCTTTGTGAATGTCAGCTGTTTACTCAGGCTACTCTGAAAAACTAGAAATGAAGACCTATAAGTGTTGCGATGGGGGCTTCAATCAAAACTCTTCTCTTAGTGAGTCATTTTAAGGAAAAAGTCATTTTTTCACTGAAATAGTGGAAATTTGGTGTGAAGAAGTTGTAGCCCCATGTTGACTTTTCCAGCATAACAAGAATAATTCAGTCATCTGTTTTTTTTCTGCTCACAGCATTTATTTCCAGATGCTGATCAAGATTTAGAAAAGCTAGAGGTTGCACAACAGGAAATGCTGTTTGATAAAATGGAAAACAATGACACTTATAATAGCCAGGGAACACAGGTTTGATGAAACTTTGTTGTTCTTGTGTCTGTAGATACTTAACTGATTCTTAGCAGGCTACAATCAAAGTTCCATTTTGTTTGTTTGCTATTTCATTCACCAATTTATTCTCATTTCATTACCATCATTTCTTTCAATCATTCAGTCATTCATGCGCACATACATTAAGTCAATCAGTAAGATAGACACAAAACATTGTCAACTGAGTTGATACAGTCAAGTTACCGCCAAAAAAGATTCAAAAGTTGATGTTTCAAGTGCATATATTTTCCACTGTTATTTTAACCTCCCATTCTTTCTTACAGTTTGTCGCCTTTAGGTGTCGCAGTGCGCTTATCGCCTGGTTTTTGCGGTTATTTAAGCGGTAAATAATTTACGTTCGTTTGAGCGAAGCGAATGAGATCGTAATAACCCTTTCATACAGCAGATAAGCCATTCAATCAGGCCTTAAGCTAGCCTGAGAAACCAACTTTTTGCGGAAAAACCGGTGAAAGCAACACAAAATGTCGGCTGTGTTCCCCGGCTATTGTTTGGCCAGTCAGCCATTTATTTTTTCCCTCCGTCATTGCGGTAAATATTTGATTGTTGAATTTTAATTTGAAAAAATTTACTTTCCAGGACAGATTTCGTGGTTTGAAAACTGCACCAGAAGACAGCCTTACTTTCTTTCTTGCTGTGTGCATTTGTATAGTTTATCATAGTTATGGAGGTGAGGATGCTTATTCAAAGTTTAATAAAACTTATGTGTCACTATTTTAGTCGGGGAGAAAGAATTTTTTTTTATGCAAAACAAATTCTTATTAGAATAGACCATTCCACGATGGCGTCAGTTTACCCATTGTCTCCCTTAACCTCTTCCTCCTCCTCCTCCTCCTCCTCTTCCTTCCTCTTCACCCCTCCACCCCCTCCTCTTCCTCCTCCTCCCTTTTCCTCTCTTCCACCCCCCTCCTCCTCTTCCTTTACTCCCTCCCCTCCCCTTCCCCCCTTCCTCCCCCTCCCTCTTCCCCTCTTCCACTTTCCCCTCCTTCCCCTCCCTCTTCTCCTCTTCCAACTCTATGGAAAGCATATCTTTCTTTTTTCTTGGCAGGTTTAAGAGCCGTGGCGCATTTATGGCAGGAATTTGTTTTAGAAATGCGATATAGATGGGAAAATGATATATTTATTCCAAGGTACTGTGGAAAAAAATTTTCAGCTCTCACAGAAGTCACTTACCACCTCTTTCGATCTTTTGTACGCGGGGAAATAACCCTACTAGAATTATTAAGCCTTCATCGGGTCTCGTCTTACAAACAAGGTATATAATATATAGATTTAGCCAGAGCTAAAATCAAAGCTCTCGTTAATATACTTACGCGAACAAAAAATAAAATCGTGTAATGCGAAACGGCGACACAACTATAACGGCACAAAAAAAACTTTTCACGTGCAGCACACTTTTTTGTACATTTCTTTAACATTGTTTTGCTCGACTAAAACGTGAAAGTTCGTAGTTACACGTGTCAAATACATCAACATGTGTCCGTTTAATGCAGACTCGTACCCAGTCGCTCTTTATGTGTTTTTTGGAGTGAGAGAAGATTGGGGGTTAGGTTAAGGCGCGCGGGGTCTCATGGGCAGGTACGAAGGAAAAATAGCTATTTTCCTTCGTAGCTATTTTTTTCCCTTTGTAACTTCCCATGAGACCCCGCCCCTCAACCTAACCCCCAATCTTCTCTCATCCCAAAAACAAGTACATAGCGACTGGGTACGTGTCTGGGACGGACGGTCAGGTGATAACCAAAATTTCTCGGATCTAAAGGTCACCATTTTTTCTTACTCATGTTGCTCCGGTGCACGCGCTTTTGCGCGTGAGAGAACTCGATATCGTTAACTGCAGAATGCGAGCGTTAGATAACATCTCAATATTCATGCTAGAACTAGCTCACACAGCAGATAATTTCTCTCTGTATTTACACAGGCTAAACCTACAGCCACCTAATTTGGGGAGTTGTTTAGTTCATCAAAAATTACAGGTTAGTTTTCTTTTTTAGCTCACCCAAGACTGTTTTTTTGCTTTCCGTATTTACTTACGGTCTTACTTTTAAATTATTTCCTGTACTCAATCAAAAGTTAGGTTGAGAAATGTTGTTGTAGAAAGTATAGAAGCCGTTCAATCAATCAATCAATCAACTTTTTTAAAAGACGGTAAACACATAACAGCAAAATCTGACAAACCAGTGGCCCTCTACCAAACTACTTAAGCTAAAAATTACGATAATTATTTATAGTAAGATACCTAGGTTCTACTTTTGCAACAAAATCGGTGCTTGTTGCGCGTTTTACCGGCCCAAGGCAAACTTGTCTTGCAGCAGGCGACGTAACTCCAGTTGTGTATGGCGTTACTCGTGCGTAATTTTATCCAATCATAAATCAGTATTCACGCAACTTGCAACAACCTGATTGGTTGCAAGACAGGTTTGAACGTGGGTGGTAAAACGCACAATATCTCTTTTCAACTCATTTGGCAGCAATGTTGCAAAACAAGTTACACGTTTTCATTCCCCATTTTACCGTAACTTTGATCAACTATTTGTTTTTCTCATTCATTTGCAGATGTTGAACTGTTGTATCGAAAGAAAGCGGCTCTCTAAGATTCGAACAGCAAGTCTTCAGTTTTCAAATAACGTGGGCGGTAACACTGAATCCAGAACTAAGAACAACATTTCTTTTACGGAAAATCTCCGGAAAAGTAATTCAGAAGTTCAAATTGTTCAGATGGAAAGAGTGGAATCACAGTCGAGTGTTTCGGATGATGAGGACGAATTTTTTGAGGCTGTTGAAAGCCAAGATAACACTGTAAAAGAGACTGGAAAATCTTTAGTTGATTCGGAAAGTATACAAGGTGAATCCGAAAATGAAAGCGACAGGACTTCGGGAGTCGAGAAAAATATACAAAGGACAGATAGTGACTCTAATATAGATGATAATTGCGCTAAAAATAACTCGACTTCGTGCAGAAGAGAAGGAGCAAAGGAGCCTTTTGGAGAGGTAAAGCTTCTTGTTTCTGGCGAACCGTTGTTTGTTCCAGTTACTCAGGTATGTTGAAATAGATATGGACCACATCCTTTAACCTCGCTTTCGGATCCCCGACTCGAAGTACGTGTCTTGAGATCAGTTAAGGTTTCTAGAAACTGCCCACCTACCCCTCCCCTAAGCCATCATTTTGCCCAAAGTGAAAATTACGTGTTAATGTTAGCATGAGAGAGGGGTAGGTGGGCAGTTTCCTAGAAACCTAAATTGATCGGTTTCTTTTTGCTGTGTGGTATGAGTTTGAGCCCTAATAAGTGGTGCGAACAACCCTGGGGGAGATACCGTTCCCGTGCCCATAACCCGCCCCTCCCCCTCCCCCTCCCCCTAAGTCAAGAGCTTGCTCAGCTCGCAGGCTACCACAATGCTTAAGGTTGATAGGGGATAATGTCCGCTACCGACCGGACCCTAGTGCCCAAGCTATCGATTGCAGTTTACTAACGCTCATTTGAGTGACTGTAATTCTCTGTCCTTGTAGAAAAAAATTAGACTCGGTATGACTTGATCGCAAGCCCACTTATTGCAAAGCCTATGGCTAATGATAAATGGATGACCGTGACTCTTAACCCCATTATAACTAAGCTCTATATTGAGGACCCCAATGTAACGTATTCCTGGGCGAAATATTTTTTCAGTCCATTGGCACTTCGTTTTGTCGACGTTTTACTGTAATTTGACCATCACAAACTTGAAGATCCTGTTTGTCTTGTTTAATCACTGATTTTGTGACCAATGCTATACTAGGTGTTCTCCTATAAAGTAGTAATCGGGATCGTCACGCAATGCGTCTTCTGAAATATCGAGCGTGACAATCCAAATAATGTGGCTGCATGGATGAGATTTTTGGATGGTTCTAACTTTGAAAAAATCTTAAGAAAAACGTGGACTCGGGGTACTTGACCGGAGGCGATCATGCATCACACGGATCGAGATTGATAGGCGAAAATAATTCTGTGAAAATGTTTGGCTTCATTTCATCCCAACGTAATAAATGTTTTTTTTTTTCCATTTTTGCATGCTTTTTCTGAACTCAGGAGCCAACACCGTTGACGGAGGACATGTTAGAAGAGCAAGCTGAGATCCTTACACAATTGGGCACCTCTGAAGAGGGGGCTCGTGTGAGGGCCCAAATGCAGTGCGCTTCTTTGCTCTCCGATATGGAGGCCTTCAAGGTGGGTTAGTAAAAATCAAACTTCGACAAACTGCAGTCTTAACCGTTAAATCTATGGGTGGTGAATGTGACCATTCAAATGAAAGCTACTGAGCAGTACTTTCCTGTGGTACTGTTTATTATGCTGTACAAAGTGGCTCTAATTTTTGGGTCTGTGGGTGAAATTCTAGTTTTGACCATTCGAGTTAAAGTTGTCAGAAATACTCTTAGCAGTTTGTTTCACTCTGAAAGGATGCCCGTGTGAACAAAAGTCCATTAAAAGAAAAAAACCATTGATTGTTTGTTGAAAACCTTTTGTTGGTGGGGATTGACGTATTTTATAGTATGGAGTGAAATGATGCTTACTCTGAAGTGCTCTCCTGTACATGCCGTACTGCGTATTGTGCAGGGCTTATTTGGGAAGTTTTATGTTTTGTTATTTTAAAGAAAGTTTTAACTACCAGTGCACTATGTTAAACCTATGCTATGTTAAACCTCGTCTTTTAATATTGTGAGAACCGTGTTGAACATCTGTGGTGGACTAGCAAGGCTTTATACGGTTTGTTGAGGTACCTACCCCTCCCCTAACCCAAAGTGGACATTAACTTCTCACTTAGGGCAAAATCTTTGCTTAGGGGAGTGGCAAATGGGCATTTTTCCAGAATCTTGTACTGATCGGTAAGACCTACTGTACTTGGTACGTGGATTTAAGATTCTGGGCAACTGCCCGTCCACCCTTTCCGTAATCTAAAGATAAACACCAACTTCTCACTTATGCAAAATGTTGGCTTAGGGGAGGGGTAGGTGAACATTTTTTTTTCCAGAATTTTGACTGTTTATAATACTTACGGTGCTTGGTATGCGCTTTTGTCCCCATTAGGCTGCGAACCCGGGCTGCCTTCTGGAGGATTTTGTGCGATGGTATTCGCCATTTGACTGGATACCAGGTCCTGAGACAGAAGAGGAGATAGAAGAATTAAGAAGACTAAAGCGGGATAAAGAGAAAGAAAATAAAGAATCTAGCACATGTGTTACAAGTGAGTAGATGAAAACGAATTCAGAATTCAAGGGGCAGACATATGTAATTGTAACAGGACTCTTGATGATAACTTGACATGTAATAATACATATCATTAGTTTCAAAAGTGGAAAATATGAATACGGCTCTTAGCGCTAGTAAACATTAATCTGGTACTGGGCTTGGTTAGACACGAATCTGATGTCAAGCACAGAAACACGAGATGCCAGTGACACGCCCGGGAACACATGAATTCAAAGCTAAACGCGAGGAAGTATGAGCCCGATGCCAATCGCCTCATAATTTAAGTCGTATGCTAAGCGGGAGAAAGCAATTCCGCTGCCAAACGCGGGAAAACTGGAATCTGATGTGATGCTTAGCGAAAAGAAATATTGTAAGAGCGGAAAAACATAACTCTTTGCCAAGCGCGAAAAAGCAAATTCGATACCTGACGTAGAAAAAAAATGAATTAGCGCGGGAGAGCAAATCCCATACCAAGCGCGGGGAAGAAAATCTGATCCATACGTGGGAAAATATGACTCCAGTGCGAAAAGTTGAAAAACATGAATCCACTGCCAAACGCAGGAAAACATGATTTTGACTCCAAGCGCGGGAAAACACGTATCAAGCGCGGGAAAACCTATGCTAAGCGCGAGGAAGAAAAGGAAAATAAATCCGCCAAACGTTGCCAAAACGCAGGAAAACAAGAATAAGCGCGGTAAACCACGAAGCCCGTGAAAAAAACATGAATTTGATGCAATGCCAAATGCAGGGGACCAAGCGCGGGAAAACAAATGCGATGCCAAACGGGAAACGGATGCCAAACGTGGGAAAACACCAACTTGATGCGAAGCGTGGAAAAAAAAATCCGATGCCAAACGCGGAAAACAAGACTCTTTTTAAATATTTTAATATGCTAAGCGCGCAAAAACATGAATGAGATGCCAAGCGCGGGAAAACATTAGATCCAAGAAGCGAAGATGGGAAGAAATTAATACGATGTGAAACATGGGAATCTCGTTCAAACGAGAAAAGGGGATCAAACGGACGGTTTAAATAAGTTTCTTCACGTCATTGGCAGTTTTTATTTTGCTAATTTTCCTTTGCGCATTTGCCGCTGGCTAGAATTTGACATAACCTTCCTTTTCCAACCGTTTAATTGTTAGCTGGAACCAGTGGCGTATCAGTAGAGGAAGGCTGGGACACTGAAGATATCGAGGTTCCGGAAGAAGATTTGCTTTCAAGTGACGCCAAGGCTCTTATGGAAGAAGCGAAGGCTGGCAATGTAGAAGAACTACAGGTCCCAAATAAGGTAGATCCTCTTTGCCAATTAAACGATTAAAGAGGTTCTACTTACTGTGAAAAGAGACACGAACTTTCTAGTCAGACAGCTTAAAGTTAAGAATTCAATTGCTAACCACTTTAGTTACTTTGCAAGTTTGAGAATTTTCTTGAGTATTGCCCAAAAGGGCGGTAAAAGGAAGAAGACAGCAAAACGTTTGTTATGACAAACTTGACAGGGCTGTATCTTACTGATCTTACGAGTTTTGCTGTGATCTCTACTTAACATTACTGTGGCTGGTCTTGAAAGAAAGGTCTGTTTAAAGGAAGGTGAAGTTTGGCGGAAAACTTTTTTGAACATAATTATTGTCACGCTTGTCAGACAAGGGTTGCCGTCTTCTTTCTGTCGTCGTCCTGTTGCGTAAGTTCACTAATGTTTAAGTAAGCGACTTTTACTTGCTGTCGTAGACTACCATAGACGAAATATCGGCTATTTGTAAGTTAGAGGCGTTCAGTTTCTTGACGTGTAAATAAAATTAGCGTGTGGTTTTGATGCTATTGATATCAACCGCTTATCAATAAGGACACTGTCTATGGTCCCCTCAGAGTTTGCATTAACAGGGTTCGATCATTTTTTTTTCTTTTTCAGTGGAGAGAGGAGGGGCATCTAAGCCTTCGCATGCGCATTCCAGGCAACATGTGGGTTGAAGTGTGGCAGAGTGCACGTTCAGTCCCAGTCCGTCGACAGAAGCGACTTTTTGATGAAACTAAAGAGGCCGAAAAGGTATTAGGGTCACTCAAGGGTCACTCAAGTCAATCACTACACGAGCTGACAGTGCAATGAACCAATCACATCTCGAAGTAGTGAGATACGTGTCACCAGCGAAGCGTGGGAGAAGGCGTGGGGCCTGGGCACGTTGCATTTAGGTCTTACTTCTTATTGGCCGAGAAAGAGGCGCGAGAGTTTTTAGGCAGTCACAAAGCAATGCTACCTTGTGGATAAGGAGTGACCAAAACAATATACCCTTTTACCTTCTGTGTTTCGCTTTCTCAATCTAGGCCTCAATCTCAAGAGGAATTTGCCCTTTGTTTTTTTCGTATATTATGCGTACAGATGCACGTGAATGAGGCAAAATTTGAGAGAAACAGTTCTCCAGAGTATTATCGCATGCCCTACATTGGGAATACAAACCATACAAGCTAAAAAGATCTTTCACGAAATTCAATCTTCGTACTTGCAGTTGGAAAAAAGAATGTATACGCGCTTTTCACGTCAGTTTCAACTTTTTTACATTTTATATAAGAGATTTACAGGATCAATGGGCCTTTGCACCCTCATGACGAAATAGCACTTTCTGACTCTTGTGAATCAAGCTGTAAACACTTATCTTCTGGGAATGTAGGATTCGTTGATTGTGAGCCATCCTACAACAGACCACGTAAAACATTACCGCGCAGTTTTTATCCACAATGCTGCACCATGTACTTCATGAAACGCAGGTGTAATACAAGCGAGTTCTAAATTCTTGGAACAGTGGCACGGTTCACCTGTTTCTCGAATGTCCCGCCAGGTATCGGGCCCAGAAGACCGCTTTATGTTTGTCGTGTTCGCATTCAGGTTTGAGGTTTTATTATTTAACGTTTTGAAAATGATTCAATGATTTAACGTCATTAGATAAAGAATCAAAATGTACTGTTTTGGGTGCTAGAACCTTCAACAATGTTCTTTAGAGTTTGGTTTTAACATATGACATTGGGCTTAAAATACGACGTCACGCAACGCTCCTCCACTGTAGTCTGCTACACAGCCGTTGTTAGCGTCGTCACGCAACGACGCTAAAAGCGGCTGTGTAGCAGATTATAAAAACTGGGACTTTCGAAAAACGGGTCCATGGAAGGAGTTCAATTCACTCCTTTAGTTTAGCCTAGAAAGTGACGCGACAGTTTTTAACCAATCACATAGCGCGGTAACGCACCCACTTAACTCTTTACGAAATTACTCTTAACGCGCATTCAAGAACTCTGTTAATACCACTTTCTTTGCTAGGTTCTGCACTTTCTTGCGGGACTGAAACCTGCCGAAGTAGCCTTCAAGCTGTTTCCTGTTTTGCTTCACTCCGCAGTTCTTCGTATCGAGCAGGCAGGTAGGGCGTAGTACGTAATCATGGCTGATGGCTCAGTCTCTTTGGTGGCATTTGTCGTTTGTAGAAAACTACAGTCGAACCTTTATTCAGCCACCACCCACAGTCGGGGAATAACTAAGGTTCTGTTTTCAGCGATTTATTAGAGAGCTTAAGCAACCATTACAACGTCAAAAAACAATTTAGCCTAAGCCTACGTAGCAGGCGCTAGGAAGTAAATGGGCGCAAGAGAGAACGGGCGCGTGCGAGGGAGACACGAGAGGGGAGAGGGAAAAATCGCCCTCTCGTGTCTCCTTCTCGCGCGAGCGTTTTTTCATGCGCCCATTTATTTCCTAGCGCCTGCTACGCAGGCTAAAAACAATTGTTATTAGGAAACTTAAGCAAATACGTTTTTGAGACGTACGTCAACCGGAAGTGAGGCGTTCTCCCAATTAACATTCTTTGACGCTACCAAAACTGTGCTGCTAAGTGTCCTTTCTCCTATAAAGAAGATTTGCCGAAAATTTGGGTAAAACCACTGCCCAAGGATGCAAAAAGCCCACTTCCGGTTGACGGGCGTCGCCCAAAAACGAGTTTGCTTAAGCTCCTTAATATGAGCAAAACAGTTCTGCACGTGCATCACGCTTTTTAGTACATTTCTTTGACATCCACTGAACGGCTACGACGTGAAACCATCTAATGCGACGTTTTATGGAGGACGTGAACATACGACGACGAATTTTTCAACTCAAGTCGTCTGTATTTGACAAATTAAGCGGTCCAAATAGACGTGATAAAGTTTGTAAGGACGCAAATTAATTTTTTTTTAGTGACTTCTTAACTGCCGTCGTCATCGTCGTTGGTTAAGCTCCCTATTAGAACCTTTCAGGAGACGAACAAAACTTGGTAAGTTAAGTTCATGAAAAGTTCGACGTCTTGTTCAGTTAAGTTCGTCTGAAAGAGTTCGTAGTCAATCTTCACATACGACGAACTAAAAATTTCTATGATGATGTATATTTAATTAACATCGTTCGGGAGAAAATTTATCACTGACCGGCTAAAATTGCTTTTTGGTCTGATTCAGTTGATTGGTTCGACGCGTCCTCAGTTCGACGTCTGATTCAAGAGACGATCTTAACATAATTTAGGTCGACCCGAATTAGAGTTTGGTTCGTCTCATGTAAAGTTCGACGTTTGGCCTAGGCCTTGAGCAACGACGAAGAGGACGGCAGAGTAAACCTCACTATTAAAAAAACTTCGGGTTTTTCAAAGTTTTTTCGGGATTATGCTAGTAAGTTTTCCTGGAATTGAATTCTTGGGGACTGAACCCAAGTTTAGAGAAAGAAAAATCGGTCGTGTTCTGTTTATGTGTTCCATAAAACCTCTTGTGAGGGGATTTCACGTTGTAGTCGTGCAGTGACGGCAGAGAAACGCACAAAAAGTGTTCTGCATGCGCAGCGCTTTTGTTTTGCTTATTAAACCTATTTCTTTTTTGACGTTCTCGTTGCCGTGGCCCTTGCCGTTATAGTTGCTAAAGTTCCCTAAAAGCTCAGTAGAGGGTGGCTGGTCAGTAGGAGGTTGTTCTTAAAGGGGACAGGTTCACATGCGCTGAACCGTGAACCTGTCCCTTCAAGTTAACCGTACACCGTTTACCATTGTTCGAAAAAAGTTGCTGGGCAGCAGTAGTGCTGCTTCTCTTCCCGGTCCTCTGAGAAACAAATTCTGACAAGGCTTGTTTTTTTTCTTTTCCAGGTGCGCGCGATATTGCTGCTATTTCCTCTCTTCTGGACAAAGTTCTTGGTAAAGCCAGCAAGTTGTCATGGGAAATGCCGCGGGATTTGCCTCGATGTGAGGTAACCAGTGCAATGTCATTTTTAGTTAATAGATTTAGACGAGATCTTTAGAATGAGGATACGCAAAAACTTGAAACTGTATTTCAACATCCAGGAAAAACGGTTCATCATTTTTGCTTGTCAGGAATTTGTAAAACAACTGCAGCTCTGTGAGCTGGTTGTGGCTCGTGCCCATTCCCTCCGCTTCAAATTTCAAGACGCGCTCTCAGACAACGGAAGTAACGGAGCAGATAAGGACGTTGAACACTTCCTGTCAGCTCTGATGGAAAAACCGGAAGTGACGGTCATCGGTGCCGGAAGAGGTCCCGCAGGAAGGGTCATCCACAGTCTGTTTTCCAAACAAGAGGTTTGTTTGTAGTTTGTTTTGGTTTATTTTGGTTGTATCACTTTTTGCATGTGATGCGGTTGTTGATATTTACAGCGTTCACCGAAGAGTATGTTTTCAGATCTCTGTAAGAGTTTTCTTTTCTTTTCTCTGTCAGAATGCCAGAGTGCAATTTGCCAGTGACAAAGTAGAATCTCCAAATGAGCTGGTGAGTATCTCACTGGATGCCATCCACCCATAAACTTTGCGTAATACTTACCTCCTACTCCAGTAACGCACACAACACTGCAGCGATGATAACTGAGAAGAGAGTGGAGAAGTGTGACGTCAGGTAATACCGTGGTCGCAAAATGTCTGGATCTCAAAGATCTTTCTCGACAGAGACGGCGATTTGCATTGCCGAACGATGGAAAAAGAAGTATAGGCTACCGTTTTGTTCCTGAGTGCAGTCATGCACAGGAAAGTTATCTTTTCATTTTTTTGAGATCTAGACATTTTGCCACCATGGCAACGTGACGCGATGACTTCTCTCACTATTGAACGTGCGATCAATACACCTGTCGATAGGGTGGGCATAAGGCAAATGGATAAAGTAGCGGGGGGACTGTCTCCCCTGCCACCACTACATTCCCTTACTACTGTGACCCCAGTGTACATTAACACTAGCAAGTAGGCCATTTCCGAGCTGCTCCAAGCTTCTGTTTCAAAGCGAGGCTTAGTGCGAAGCTATTAATATGAAAATGTTTTTTTTATTGTCATGAAAATAAAACTCATTTCTCAGAAAAGGTTCTGCACTTAAGCCTGGTTTCCATAAGATCGCTGTGATGCTGCGATCGCTGAGAAAGCAACGATCATAGAGATCATATGTAAACCACTTTCCGATCACAGCGATCAAAGCGATCATATGGAAACCAGAGTTTTTGCAACTCGGAAATGGCCTACTTTAGAGCTCACCTTTTCTTCCCCTCCCCCCTAAAAAAACCTGCACTGTAGACAACGTTTTGGCGCATAGGGAGCTTAAGCAATAATAGCGGCAACGGTTAGAAAACGTCACTTAAGAAGCGAATTTCCGCTACTTCATCATCGCGCTTATTCCATCTCGTTTAAATTCGCCACCTAGAGACTGTATAGAAGTTCGGGAAAAGGAAAAGAAGGTCGTTGTCTCATGTTCACGTCCTCCATAAAACGTGAAATTAGGCAGTTTTTCGTCATAGTCGTGCAGTGACGGCAAAGAAATGTACAAAAAAGCGTGCTGCACTTGCAAAGTTTTTGTTTTGCTAATCTATACCTTTTTTTTTTTTTGCCGTTTTAATTGCCGCTGCAGTCGTTGTTACTTAGGGCCTGTTTACATGGAGGTGGGGGACCCCAGAAAGGTGAGGTAACATGTGGCTGGTCACCCCACCTATCATGTAAACGTGATCAAATTAAAATGAGAAATTATATGGACAGGCGGGTTACCTCACCTGAGCGGGCTACCTCACCTACCTGGGGTCCCCCACCTCCATGTAAACAGGCCCTTAAGCTCCCTAGTGTTAGAGTTCTCTGGGCTTACCTTTTTCCTTAATTATGGGCTGGGCTATTATGCTTAACTGTACGATTTTTGTTTATTTTAAAGCAACCTTCACCAGCCTCTCTAGTGCAAGACTTCCCACCCCCTACCGGTCGAGAGTATATCTTAAGAACAACGATTCCCCGTCCTCACCCGTCTTCGCGACCTTGTCCACAAAGAATGTATTGCGTGCTGACGAATGACGAGTTCAGGCTGGCGGGCGCGTTTACTGATGACGTCATTTTTCAATGACGAAGAAAATTCAAGTCTTCAAGTTACCGAATCATCATCAGCGGAATAAGTTGAGACTTTTCTAGGAAACTGCGACTGCAATTGTAAAAACTTTCACTTTGACGATAGGAGAAAGACAAACAGCTCAGGTCACTAAATATATTGCCTTCAATAACACATCTCAGAAATGTTAGATACAAAAAGATTTTTGTAACTTTCTATCAGTTTGGATTACTATTAGTAGAAACTTTTTAATTAATGATCAGATAATTCTGCGCAGTTAAATCGACGAATATCGGTGAACATGGGCTGTATTCTTTAAGAAATCTTAAATACGAAGTTTCATTTCGAAAAGTAATGGCGCATCAACGGATTTATTTTATAGACTCATAGTTTATAGCCACTTTGCACTTTCTTGTATAGACTGGTTAGTACAATGAATATATTCTGCCAATGGGAATTATTTTAAATTTGAAATTGAACAAAACAAAGAGAGACCTATTTTAGATTATTTGACCATTAAACGCGAAAAACGACTTATTGCCTGTGAATATATCACGTCACATTTCCTATAGCCCCGTGCAAATGGGCGCAACATTGTTGCGTCTTTTTGCACTCGGGGAGTCGTTGCGCAAAGCTTGAAAACAGTCAAACTTTTGAGGCAACAACTTTTGTCCCGTGATCGCCGAAGCGTAGTGCAATAATGTTGGATCCGTTTGCACAGCTCTTCCTTTAAGTTCTTCTAACATTGTTGGGGCCACACGCGCATTACACATGGTCTCCAAAGTCGTATAGGTTGTATCGTTCCCAAGATTGACTGCAGGTCCCAATATTGTTGGAACTTGGTGCATTCATTTGCACAGCACAGACAACACGGACGCAACAACTCCCAGCATTGTTGGCCCAACTATGTTGGGAGTTGTTGCGTCCGTTTGTACGCAGCATAAGGATCAAACGTTCATTCTTTCTGTTGGTCCTCAGGTTTCGTCCGTTCGATTAGTCTCAAAATGTTTTCAGGTGGTGATCGAGACCATCTGATAATCGTTAAATCTGTCCTTGAGACGTCGCTTAGTTTCACCTAAACTAAGCGACGTCTCAAGGACAGATTTAACGAACACAGACGTGCAGTCGACAAATGTTTCTAAACACTTTCTCTCTCACTCTGACCATTCTCACGATTCTGATACTGACGTGCAGTTAATCACTAGAGAAAATTTATTCTTCACGTGACTCAGTTCGTAAGGCTAGGGAGTCGCATTTGATAGATAAGGCCATGACTCTTGAACCTAATGGCCTAAACTGTCGTGACGAATTAATGTAATCGATATCCTTACTATTTTTTTCTTTTCCAATTTTTGGTGTTGTACGTCATTTCCGCCTCTCCCTTTTAAACAATTTTTATTGCGACATTCTATATCTATATCGTATTGTGATTCCTATCAAAAGTTCAGTAACATCTGTAAACCTGAAGAAGGCTAGTATGGCCGGCCGAGATATTGTTAAGAAAAAACAATACAGTTACACGTTGTTCTGATCAGCTTTGCAGCAGCCTTTGGACTTCTCGTTTTGGTATTGTAACCACAGCTATTGTAGAACAGTGTTTGGCAAGTTGCAGGGTGACAAGAGCCAGACACGTTTAGACGTTTAGCCTGAATTTTGTCCCTCCCAATGGCTGATAGGGCTACCCTGCCTAGATAAAGTTGACTTGACTTGAATTGGCATCGCAATAATATTGCAAATACTCCCGGGGGGTGCAATATACACAATATAAGCCGTATAGCTACCGTAAAATTCCGAAAATCAGCCCCGGGGCTTATAGTTTTCAAAGGCCCTTTTTGAGCGGCTTATTTTTGGAGCGGCTTATATTCGGAGGGGCTTATCTATGGAGGGAAATTTGCGTTTCAAAATCGATTGGGCTAGCCTTATAGTTAGAAGGAAATTTACCGTTTTTGTTTTGTTTTACTATGTATTTGAGGGCAATTTTCAAGTACAAGCCCCTAAAGACTTTATTTGGAGGGACTTTTGGTTTTTGCGTTCTGGAGTTTGGGGGCTTATGGTTTTTTTCAAAGGGAACTACGGGACGGTATACGAACGTGCCGCCCAAAGGGTAGGGTTTTTCGAAATGGATTTTAAGAATTTCTTTTTTGAATTGCTGTTCTAAGGGAACTAATGATACGAATAATTTCTAAAAGGAAAGGTTTTAAGAAATTTTTTTGTTGCCTGTTCTGAAAACGGCTGTAAAAATGACATTATTTCTAAAAGGGAAGGTCGGGGGTGAATGGGTATGGATTTAAGAGGCCAGGAATACCCCGGGGCAAAATGACATTATTTTGATGAACGGAGCTATATAACCTGGTCCTAAAACGATCGATTTAGGGACACCCTAATATTGAAATACATGACTAAGAACCTCGAGGATTACCCCCCGAAACCTCGGGAACCTGGATGAAATTTTGCCAGTGACTTTGCCCTGGTTCTATAGCTAATGGCGAAATACACCATCAGTGGTACAAGTCAGGGTAATCGGCTCCTGTACATGTACTATGTAAGTTTACAGTCATTCCCGAAACAGAAAAAAGGAAAAGTCAGTTCTTTTTCTCTCTTTTTTTCCAGAAACTAAAAACATTAAAGGTCTCCCCAGTACTCGGCAAGCTTTGCTCGGACAAGCAATTATTTATTTTATTTTATTTTTTAATTTATTATTTTATTTTATTTATTCCTCCAATTCCTAGCAGATACATAGTTATGTAAATATAACTGAGAAAAATAATATAGTACAAGATAACATTTCCCAGAGGATCGTTCCTTAAATAAAATTACATTGTAAAGTTATGTATAACTTGTTTCAACTCATTCCATGGGTAGGTACTCCATATATGGATTTGACCCGGGAAAGCAATCCCGAGGGATCGTTCCCGCAACTCATTCCACTTCCCAGAATCCATTAGCATCGTTTCTACCAAAAAAAATTGCCGGTAGACTAAAATGGCGGAGTTCCACGTGTATTTCCTGTCTCTCCTAGTTTTATCTTGCTGTTTGCAGATTTTAGCGGGGTATGGAATACGTTGTCTTCAGTTTTGGTATGTATTTTCTTGGCCTATCATGTGTGATGTTTTGGTTCTACTTTTGTTTCTGCAGGAGAGATTTTTACACGATTCTAGGCGTCCCTCGAGACGCCAACAAAAACCAAATCAAGCGAGCTTACAGAAAATTGGCGATGAAGTGGCACCCAGATAAAAATAAGGATGACCCTCAAGCGCAGGAGAGATTTCAGGATTTAAGTGCTGCATATGAGGTTTGTTATCAAAATATGTATTTCACCAGTGTTAATCTAATCCTTCAGACTTCCAGAAATTCAATCCGCAATGGAAGCCATGCAGTGAATTATTCAAGCAGTCTTCTATATGACTGCACGTTTTTTAACGGAAAATCCGAGATGCACAGAATATAGATCCTGTTTCGCAAGATATTATGCCTTCAAGCTGGATCGGTGCAAAAGTATTTTAACTTTAAAAACAGGGCTAAATGAAAATGTTTATGTGCTCGATACAGGTGGTTGTCAGCTTGAAACTTGAACTTTTATTTTTATGTACAAGAAAACTTCAAGGTAAACCATTGAATATTTCAAACGACAGCTTGCTTTCACAGCTTTCATATTTTTAATGGCAGAACGAACTGATTTTTCATTTATCTTGCTGACGTTCTTAATTCAAACCGATGAGTTATTTTTTCTTTCGCACAATCCATTTGTCAACAGACGTCGTATTTAAACTGAAGGTTTTTTTCCACACAATGCTTGCACAGTATATGTTGCACTGTATCCAATGAAATAAACTTACTCAATGTTTCAGTATTATTTATCGCGAAGAAAATTCAGGCTTTTATGTATCAGTTTCGATTTTTAGCATCATAAAATTCTCAGAGAAGTGAGTCAAATTATGTCTATTATGCAAATCGCTCAAGGTGTCGGTCTGTCATTGGCCCACCTTGTTGCAATGTGGCCTGTACGTGTAAACAAGATGTCACACACGCAAAGTCTTTCAGTTGGTTTCATGGAAAAGATACAACATGGCTTTTAGTTTCCTGGCACTTAGGAAATTTTAAGAACTGTTTTGAATACTTGTTGACTGAATGAGTGACAGTGAGTTACTACTGTTCAGCCTTTTTGATTCTCATGGAAGAACAAAAAAATGATGATACTGCAAATGCCCCAAGCAAGCAAGCATGTATAGAAATATAAGTTCCATTTTTGTTTGTGGTTCTTTTGAGTAAGGAGGTTATTAACTGTGTGCAAAGGGAACCAAAAGTGGACAAAAGGTCTTTATAAAGAATCATTAAAGAATGAAGTCTCCTACATAACTATTCTTTGTGTTTATTGCTGCAAAGTGCTTCTCCCCACCCAAATTGTTTTGGGCTTGTAATTTTGAGTAACAAATGAAAATTAGATATAAGCTAGCTAGTCAGAGCGTGTGCGCAGCATTTTCCACTTACTCTACCGTCTATGTAACAATAAAATTATTAGAAAGCAAAATCAATATACTTTTTTTGGCAGATAGGAAATTTGGTATACCAAAGTTCCAAGTTAATTATAACCTGACAAAGCCAACAGGTTGTAAACAAAAATACCAGAATTTAACCTAATGAACGGGCAGTTTTTGATTGTTTTCTAGGCATACATTATTGTATCTTAACATAAAAACCTCAGCTTTTCTCCACTTGATGTATTGTATTGAAATCCATTCTCAGTTATAAACTGGAATTTTCCTTGTCTTCCATCAATACTTAGGGTCTAAGAAATGGAGAAAATTTTGAAACAAACTAATTTGAATTCTTATTTAACTGAGAACAGAATTTACCTTCTACAAACATATCAGCTAATTAGAATACTGGATTTACAGTAAGAGTATTTATTATAGAATTATGTCAAAATGAAAATTTTATTATTGGACTCAACTGAACTGAATGCGTGTCATATTGTACCTGAAGGTGTTAACTGATGATGAGAGGAGAAAGGTGTATGATAATCATGGAGAGGAAGGACTTAAAAATATGCAGAGTGGTGGAGGAGATCCTTTTGACCCATTCTCAAGGTATTGTAGTGTCAAGTTCTATGACCAGGGTTTTCATTAAGATTTCTAATAGCAGGAGAGAGGTGTAATGTTACAGGAGAATATTTGAAAGAGGCCCACATCTTAATAAAAAATAGTCATAAGCTATTAAAATGAATTCTCTGGCTAACATTTAATGTTAGCCAGAGAATTCAGCATAGTAAACGGAGAATTCTCTAATCTCTGATGCCTAATGAATACCCTGTATGACATACAAGATATATTGTGGATGTTGATGCAGAGTCGAGGAATGATGGGGACTGACTGAATCTTGGTCTTGTGGACTGCAATATTACCAATGGCGTTATGCAAATTAAAAGATTAAAAAATTACCGGGTTTGCAAATTTTATTGATGAGTGGAGTCAGTGTGACTTCTGCTTCACAAATTTTGGAGTCATTTTGGAATATTTGGAGTCAAGTATCACAACGAACAAAGCCATTTTTTCAGACTTCCCAGCACGTGGTCCTGGCATGTATACACTATGGAGAGGGATACTCATGATGGGAGTGGCTCCCTGTTTGTTACCGAAAATTTCTGGGGTCGACATGACTCCCTCTGTAACCTCAGTGGAGTCATCTGAACAATTTTGGCGTAAAATACGCCAAATTTGGCGTATTTGCAAACCCAGAATTAATTCAAGAAACAATACGAGCTCTCAGACACAATAAACATTTTTGGAACAATTTTGCAATGCAAGGCCAAGGAATTGCTCACAGGTCTATTTATTCATGTCAGTTATATCATACTATTTTTCATTTGGCACTCATAGTTTCTTTGGAGGGTTTGGCTTTCATTTCGATGGCGCGCAACATTCTCATGAAAGGGAAATTCCCCGTGGAAGCGACATTGTAATGGATCTGGAGGTCACGCTAGAAGAGCTTTATAATGGCAACTTTATAGAGGTGATTTCTTTAGTCAATAGAAGAGAATTATACCATAAATATCCTTAATTTAATGCATTTGACATCGAACAAATGGAATGCTAATCTAGGGGCATTTTTTGGGATGCCTGTGTTTCACTGTGAGTCGAGAAAATTCATGTGTTTCTAGAAAGTTATCTGGCCTCTTTGTTTTAGAGTTGTCCCTTCTTTACAGATAACAACTATCTTATTTTGCTTTGTTTCTTTCAAAATTCTCTCATTTACCATGTTTTTCTGCCAAAAATGGCTTTCCTCTCTTGTTTCCTTGCTCTGCCCTCCCTTGTAAGCCCTTTGTATTCTACTGCACCTAATTTTCCCCTTACCCTCCCTTTTGAGTGTCTGCCACACAGGCTGTCATTTCTCAAGAGTTTCTACTGTTTTTGTGGGAGCAGCATAACACTTCTAACAACATCTGATAGGTAATGCCCTTGCAAACACACTTTTTAATCAGCTGATTGCTCCTTGTTGAATCAAAAAGTGCATAATGCCATCCACCAGATAAATCTCTATTCAGTGGATAGCGCAATTGGTTCCCCTAATACTTATCGGCTGGGTAGTGATTTGTCGCGTGGATAGCACTATCCAACATTTGATCAACTGGGGCCTGATTGCTCCTATTTGAATCAATATATTGTTATTTAAATTTTTTCCCATGCCACCCAGGTATTGCGATTTAAACCAGTTAAACAGACAATTCCCGGAACAAGGAAGTGCAACTGTCGGCAAGAGATGAGAACAACGCAGCTAGGGCCAGGGAGGTTCCAAATGTCTCCAGTTGATATCTGTGATGAGTGTCCTGCCGTCACTATGGTTACAAAAGAGAAACTCTTAGAGGTTGAGGTAGAACCTGGTATGCGTGATGGCCAGGAGTATCCATTCATTGCAGAGGGTGAGAAGATGATATTGTTAAGTTACTCTTTAAACCTTTAAATTTCAAGAGTGAACAACAGCAGTTCTTTTCTTAACGATATTAGAAAATGTTATGAGAATAGAGAAGATGATCACCAAACGGAAAATGTTTTGATCTTTTGTCTCAAATTCTCTCAGCTAATTCCTAGAGGAATTGTATGGAGGTCAGTCAAGAGAATTGTTAAGTGGATATTGGGGCTTCGAGCCATAAAATAAAGTTTTTAATTAGGAGAATTTGAAATTCAAAACATTGTCTGCATTAAGCATCCACAAAATTCAAACATTTTCAAATTCCTGTTTAATTGTGAAGTATTAAGAACTGATGTTCAATATCTCTGTTATTTTGCAGGTGAGCCTCACATTGATGGTGAACCTGGTGATTTGAAATTCATTATCAGAGAACTAAGGTATCAATTGCACGCAGTTTTTTTTTATTGTTTAATTTGTAGTGCATAATTATAGATTTTTCTTGCTGCATAATGTAGCCTCCTGGAAACCTTGGCTCAATTTAGGTTTCTGGGAAACTCCCCACCTACCCCTCCCCTAAGTCATCACTATTTTGCCCTAAGTGAGAAGTATCTGTTGATGTTAGCCTAGGGGAGGGGTAGGTGGGCATTTTCCCTAAAACCTAAATTGATCCGAAACCTTTTTATTGTAGCACTAGCCCACAAGTAAGAACCTACATTTTTGTGCCATTTGGGAAATTTGCTTCAACCAATCAGAAGCACTACCAAGATCTGGTAGGAAACACTTCATCAGTATGGAGTTTCTGCGCTTGTTTCTGAGACGTCATTTTGCAGGGAAACCAGTGGTGGTGTCAGAAAATGTCCGCTACAGGGTGGCACTGTATCAGTTTTGTTTGGAATGTTTCTTATTTTTTAATACTGCTTCAGGCTTGTTGTTGTTGTTGTAGAAATTAGTGTTATCTTTTGTCATTTTGTGGTGTAGACATTGTTCAATGTCTTTTCAATCTAGTGGTACAGTGCATTTCATCTGGTGATAATCGAATCATCAGCAAAACCAAGAAACTACATATTTGTTGAAGTGATCATCAAAAATTTATTATAGTTATGTAGAACCCATCCCCTGTCAGAACTGCCCAAGTAAGAATGCTTAAACACACTGTTTGTTTGCCTCAACAGACATGATAGTTTTAAAAGAAAAGGGGATGATTTATATACAAATGTGACCATAACTTTACTTGATGCTTTAAATGGATTTGAGATGGACATACCTCATTTGGATGGACACAAGGTAAAACTGCTTATAATACAGCTACTTCAATAAAAGCTGTCAGAATGCTTAGGTTACCAGACTGCATTTGCCTTTTTGAAGCAAGAAGAGAACTGAACAGAAATGCGTCCCGTTATTGCTCCTGGAATTGTTGCTGGAGATGTGCTTGTCAGCCATTGGCTAATACCTGGTAAAAGACCCAGAAGTCCTTGTGAAAGTTAACTTGCTCCAGTTTCTTTCTTGTTTCTTAAGTGGCGAATAGCAATAAAATTACTGTACTGTGTATCATCAGTTTTAAAATTTGAGGCAAAGCAGCTGAGAGTTTCTAAACCTGATAATACACGACTGCGAGTTTTTAGAACGGCTTGAAAATCTCTGGTATAGATCGACTCATTCTTGCACTAATACAAAATTTTTATGGGTTTGGGGTTATTTTGGTCTTAAAAATTGGATGTTAAGTTTGGCTGTGTCCTTATCACATATAAAGACCCTCATTAAATATAAATTTCTTTTATTTTTTCTTTCTGAATTATTAATGAGATTCTGAAGTATTGGGTAACTTCTTTGAAAACTTTACCAAACACAGCTTTAAAGCAAAGTATTATTCTTCTGTCATGAAATCACAAAATGTTTAATGTTTGGTATGTTTCAAACCATCCTATGGCACTAAACAACCAAGAAGGAGGTTTGATTTCAAAATTGAAAATGATCTCCCGCTACCCACATATCCTCTTAGTCTTGTTGGTTGGGCTTGAGGCCTTGAAATCTTGTCGCTAATACAGGGTTGTCACTAAGATTTTAAGTTGCCAGGTGAATACAAGAAGTAGGCAGGGAATCAAACACCTAGGGGCTTCTTTTGGTTCTACTTTTCTTCTATTTTCCTTTGAAAGTAGCTGGGGGCCACATAATAGAAGCCGGAGAAAATCCCCGGCCCACACCTCTTAATGACAGCCCTGTAATAATACAACCACTATAACCTTTGCCATGATTATGATTGAAGCTTGAGTTAAAATAGTGTAGCGGATAGGCCAGTTGCCTACATGTACCAACGAAATCCCACTGGCGATGCCATATGTGGGTTGAGAATATAGTTGGTTCTTGCATTTAAATAGCCCCCAGGAGATTTTTCCTTGGGTTCTCCAGTTTCCCCTACCCTCGAAAACCAACATTTTCAAATTCCAATTTGATGCATAAATATTATGGTCAACAAAGAACCACTACAAAAGTCATTTATGCAGTACCACTAAATGATTATTTTTGTTATTTATTATTGTTATTATTATTTCATTTCCTGTCAGGTACACTTAGTGCGAGAAAAAATAACTTGGCCAGGAGCTCGTATTAAAAAGAAAGATGAAGGAATGCCAAACTATGATAACAACAACGCTAAGGGTGATCTTTATATTACATTTGATGTTGAATTTCCAAGAGGAGGCCTCGAAGACAGTGAGAAAGAAGGTATGTCCCACCATATTTTTTGGGTTACTATGTCAGGATGGTCTGCATTTACATTTATTACTAAACATAAATTAAAAACATGAGAAGGAAAACTATAGACTAAACAGAGTGAGTGTTAAACACTGTTCACTAGACTCATTACTGGTATTTTTCATATCCAATGTATTTTTATAGTTAGTAAAACAGTTAATAAAAAAATTGTTTTCTTCCTAAGAAACTACAGCGGAACAAAGTTTAAGAAATGTCAAGGTAATTGCAAGAAATAAGTTGGCCAAAGTTTTTCATCGTCCAAAACTAAAGTAGCACAGCTCAGCTTTTCACTACCAAGTAAAGAGAGAGAATTATACTAAATAAAAGAAAATACAGTAATTATTGAAGTTGAATTGTTAAATTAAGTCATTAATGTTGTTGTTATCTGCATTTTGTTTCAGCTCTCAAGACTATTTTGAAGCAACAATCTCAACAGAAGGCATATAATGGACTTTAGAGACTTGCATAAAAATAATTTTATGTCTTACAATTTAAATGACTGTAATCTATTTTCCAGTTTTTCAATAGCTTCTGAAATACTTTTTAAAATTGACCACTTTAGAAAAAAGGATACAAAAAATTACCATTCATGGAAATATTTAGGGCCTGAAAAATGTAAGCAAAGCCTACAAACACTTCACAAGGAAATGCTGATATAACAATGTGTCAAGGGACAGGAAAAATATGTTTAACTTTACATTAGCAAGAGAGCAGATTGAGTACAAGGGCTACAATACGATACACAATATGACAAATTGTTCTGTAGCTGGAAATTTTTTCCAACAGGGCATGCTGTCATTGGTTACTTAAACGGCACATGACATCTAACAATGAATCTGTTTCCCACCAAAATATCTGAGCAGGCAACATTGCAAAATCTATGATGTTCGAATGTTGACCAACAACCGTCGTTGCAATGGGGTTTAATGAATTTCCAGCTTCAAAATTTTCAGCTATAAAACAAATGACTGATCCCTCAGCAAACAGTTAATTTTGTTTCCCTTGAATCTCAATATTTCCCGAGGTAGATCCCAGGAAACAAAATTAAATGTTTCCCTCGGAACCAGTCATTAAGTGTTTATCAATGTTTTTTGGCAAAGGAATGGCAATCGCATTTTGCTTTACCACAAGGACTGTACAGCTGGCATGCCACAAAATAAGTGCCAATGCTCTTGTTTGTCACTTTGAATAGCACAAGAAGCAGGGATTGTTTGCTTTCATATTATTTCGTTACAAGGATGAGGGGGGTGAATAGGTGAACGGATTGGCGGATTTTGAAAATATTTTTGCCTGGATTTCGGATTGCAGATTCATCTATTTTTTTTGCCCGGATTTCGGATTCAGGGCAAAAACTGAAGGGCGGATTTGCATACCCCTATTCACCCCCCTTAAGGTGAAAATGCAGAGCTTGATGCGCTAGAAATGTTGACAACAGTGAATTCACAAATTGTTGACGTAGCATATTTTTTTGTTAGAGTAGTGTAATGTTGACAGTGACACTCTTGTTCAGAGTATTGATATTTGTGTGTCATGGGAAGAAATATCATGGATCACCATTGCCTTCACTGTACTGTTTAAGCCCTAACTAGGGTCCTGTTCCAAATCTTTTCCTCTGACTGGAGCAAAGAATATTATATAGGGGTTTGTTTTATTGACGTCTCATTATACGTTTATTTTGCTCTTTACGTTGAAGGTACCCCAATGATTTGCAATCAGGCCAATTCTTCCACACTTCAGTTTCCTACCAGATCTGTTAAAAAATCTCAGTCAAGGAACAGATTTTTAGTAAAAGGAAAGTGTATCCTGATGTCATCAATTTTTCATTGGTATGGTCATACAACCGTTTTGAACATTTGAACAAAGTTTTGTAGATTATAAATTATTACATGTATGAACATTTTTCAACGTTAAAACCCTTTAAGTCACAATAGTGACCATCATCAATTTTCTCCTAACATTTTCCATACATCGTCAAGACAAAAAGGTTAGGAGAATTGATACAGTAGTCACCAAGGAAATGCTATGATCTTTGATCAAATTCTCACAACTTATCCTTCAAGGAGAAGTATGGAGATGAGACTGGAGAATTTGCATGTAGATATTGGGGATTAAAGGGTTAAGGTGACATTGTGGGTAGCACTGAGACATGAACAGTGTGACTTGTTTGTACTGGGTTATTGTTGTAAATATAGCAAGAAATTTATCAAAGAAAAAGTAAACAAAAAGTTGTTGTTTTATTCAGAAAAAAAGTGATATTTTTCCTGTCTCTTGGAACAATATCATCATTACAGTGTATTATTATTATTTATTATTTTAATTACTTTAATTCCTTTGTATGCACCTACAGTTGTATCACACATTTTGAAATCAATGTCTTGCTACTGTTCTTATTCGGTTATTAACCAAGCAAAGACTTAAAAGGACAGAACATCAGCTACAGATTTGGCACAAACATGTTTCACTTCCACTGGTCTGAACTACAAAATACATGCCACTTTTAATCACCTAAGAAAGATAACAGCTTGCACCCTTTGCAAAGCCAAATGAGCTACCCAAGACATAGACCACACATAGATGCACATCTAAATACATGATGTTTCCAATTTAAAACCAAACTAAACTCGTAGTAATTTTTTTGGTATTTTGTTCAGATAAGGCATTTTTTATTATAATTGAAGATGAAATTTTTTGTGGATAATGCAAATACTGGAGATCAAGTATGTCAAATAGTGCTTTGGTATAATTATCAGAAGTTCATACATTTTTCACCATAATTCTAATGTCGGCTAATATTAACTTTTTGCCTGGTGAAAAACCTTTAAAATATTAACCAGTGGAAACATGACTATTGCACCGATAAAGGAGCCTGTCTGTATACTGACGCCACACCAGAACAATGCTCGGTAACCATGGTTGCGCATTATTGTACAAATGGACAGTTTGGTAAAGCTGATTAGAATACCACTTATGATGCTGACCAGAATCTGCAAGGACAAAAAAAGTGCACAACATTTGTAAAAAAAGTACCAAAAATTACCTTGCTTCCAAGCAAATTAAATATGAAACATAACATTGATTAATTTGAGTCCCAACTGGCAGGAGGCAAGACAATCGGCAATTTACAAGTGTGGTCAACGAGTTACTAAAATCCTCCATGGTGGGGGGGAGAGTGGGGTACTGCCATATTTGGGTATTATAGGTATGTGCTGCTTTAAAGGGTATGGTTTTCCCAAAGGCAAGCAGGTTAGTCTGGGATGGGGTATACAAATCAGAGAGTTTAAGCCTAGAATAGGCTATCATTTTCCAGGAAACTGATGAAATTATATTGCTTGAAGATTCTCGTTAAGACTAAGGAAAACAGGAATTGACACTTACCTCAGTTTAATAGCAAAGAAATCATTGATAAATGGAAAATAGAGACTCTTCTAGGCTAAGGAAAGATTTGGGGAGTTACGTCTAGTAGCACAATTCAGCCGAACTAGGTCTGGTATAGGCAAAGGTTTCCAGGGTTCCACTGGAACAACCTCACCCGAAAATTCCTATGATACCCCCTTCCAGATTAATCAAAACAGACATTAATATCCATACTTACTATAAGTGCACTTCCCACATCTGAATTGTAAAGTGGAGGGGTTGGGCTCAGCGAAGCAAGTACGAGGATGTAACCACTTAGAACTGTATAAATACTGGCCAATACAGTTACTAGTGTTGGTGAAGAACATGGAATCCATAATGCAGCAAAACAAGTCAGAGCACTGGCAATACTGGACAGAGTAGCAACTGTTGATGAAGGTTAATAAACAAGTGTCATTCGGTAAAACACAATAACTTGGTTTTATCAACAGCGAAGGTTGAAACAACAGATTATGCCTATTGCAGCTAGTCATTCACATGGTACAAAACTGCCACGCTGGAGAACAAGGGACATATTGGGAGGAGACAACCAAAGCAGATTACAATATTTTAGATTATATGAGCTCCTTGTTTGTCTCTTCCCAGTGCGACTTTTGCTTTCCAGCATGGCATACCAAAACACATTTTTGTGGAGGATGGGGAGTAGGTCAAGTAATAATAATAATAATAAATAAATAATGATGATTTGAAGGTAGCACATCCACAAAGTGGTTCTTCGTCTACCTGATTCCTGGTCAAACTGGAATTTGGAAATGTTGGTTTTTGAAGAGAGGGGAAAACTGGAGTACCTGGCGAAAAACCTCTTGGAGCAAAGGAGGAAAACCAACAACAAATTCAACCCACATATGGCACCAGCTCTCTCACCACTGCGCCATCGCTTGCTCCCCAAAAGTAACTAAAGTAGGTACCAAGTTATGATGTTCAAGTAGTGTAGCCAAGGATAGACTACGAGCAGTCTCTCTTTTTTCTGTAGTCCGTCGAGCAAAACGCGAGAAACGCAAATGGCCACGCGCGTGACTGATGGCGCGAGACGGGAGAGGCACGAAAAAAGAGAGACTACCCGCAAAGCCAGAGAGAATGGTCTTTCACGGTCTAGTGATTTTTTGGCGTCAAAACTAAAGTGTTGACAGGCCAGGCACGTGAAACGTGACTTTAGAGTTTGCTTGAGCAACAGAGGTTTTTCTACTTGTCTTTTTAAAGCGCAGCTTATGCAGTGCATAGAGTTAGAGTCGATTCTAACTGACGGAGCAAATCTTAATTTTGGCCGCTGGTCTCACATTTAGAGGTCATGAAGCTGGACTATTTCTCTTATATGAATAATTCATTTCCTGTGCTTTATGTTTTGAATGAGATCACCCGTGGCCTAGTTTTTGTTTGCAGGATGTTGAATTTTCACGGGACAGTGTTCTACATATCCTAATTGTAGCTTAACTAAAGCTAAGCCAACGCTGCAAGTCACTCAAGATCATTCTTTGGGCGCCTTTTTGATTTGTTTTTTCTTCCTTTCTTGAGAATCTTTGTTCTTTAGCGCGATGTTCTCTAGTGCATCCTTTGGTAATTACTATTGTTTTAGCTTTATAAAATAAACAGTCTAATGCTACTTTCTGTTTTAATTTCCAAAGTAAGACAACCGTTTTGGAACGAAAGCGTTCCTTGACAGTGAAGAAAGGCTTTGAGCATTTAAATTGCGCGATCACGTCACGTACCGGGAGAGATGAGACCTTCTTATGCTTCTCTTTGCTCCGTATCTAATGTTTTTTTTTTCGGGAAACGTGACAAACTTTCCTGCAGTGCTTCAGCCACCATCAACTTGTCAATGGTTTCGATTGTTGACAGTTTGTTGTCAACGCCTCACAAATCAGCCAATCGTATTTTGCGTTGTGAGGCCAACGCTTAATTCATTGGCTCTGGCTAAGCGGGCAGTCTCTCTTTTTTCTTCTCGGGCTGCCGCCCTCGTTTCGCGCGTCTTGCGGCTTCGCCGCTCCCGCGCGCGTGCATTGCTCCCACTAAATCTGAAGAAAAAGAGAGACTGCTCGCAGTCTAAGTCAAGGACTAAGGTATAGAAAAACTGCCACTTATAAGCCTCCCCAGATCCAATCATAAACTCCCCCAGTTATTAACTCATCTACCTGTAAACAAAAAATAGATCCGATTATACCCCCCCCCCTCCACTCACCCCTGGATATACGCCCTCCTCCAACATATTGAAATGAATTTGATTTCACCTATTACCTTCAAAGCTTTTACTAAAAGCCAGTAAATGCCAAATGTATTTCATAAGCCATGCTATAGCCTGTTTCCTTACTTCCTCCCTGGAAGGTCACTGGTGATTCTGAGGGGGGGAGTGGGCTATAAAGCTCAACACCCCAAGGGGTGCGAGTTATACCAATTAAATACAGCATTTCAGTAAGGTAAAGATGTTTCTGGAAAAACATCTGAATCCACTAGACAAAATCAAAACCTGGAATTTACCTAAATGATATGTCTTTTCACCATATGGCTCACTAGCATAAGCTTGAATTGACGACAATACACCATTTGACAGGCAGTTTATCCATGCTTGAATACACAGGAGAAAAATGATTTTCAGGTTCATTTCATCCCTAACTGACTGGCAGCTGCTATGTTTAGGATTTATGTAACAGTCCTGAGTTGTAGTTGGATCATGACAAGTCCTAGCGGATTTAGGAAAATCCCCACAGAGAGGCTGAGTTTCATCATCACTTTCTTTTGTATGTGCATTTCTTAGGGTGATTTTCATCACATGTTGTCTTTTAGCTACAGGTAAATAAATTAAAGCCAAAAACGCCAGACCACAAACAATCATGATTGAAAACAAGAAAAAGAAAAAACCTTCCGGACCAAATTTCAAACCGTCATCTTTGGCGGTGTTCTGGTGGGATGAGGAATTGGTTGCATTCGTCGTGTTGTAACTTCCGCTTCCGCTGCCTATACCTTGACCAAGGGCAACAAAAGCGGGTAGCAGACCACTTGATGTTTCTCCGACAAATAAAGCGCTCAAATAAAACGAAGGGAATAACGACATGAAAGTTAGAAAGACCACAGAGGAAGTACAGTCAACGATAGCCAAGAAAAATGACAGGATAAAGAGAGCTGTACTGTGTCTATCGCCGCCGATGTAGCTTGTTTCGTTCCAGTAGAATCCAAGCAAAGCACAAGCAACAGCACCGACTGAAACGATGAACGGTATTGCAGTTTTTTCGTGAACTTTCTTCGGAGCAAAATGATTACCTATGGCGTAAATCAAAGGGCCGACATTAGCGAGCTGGACTATTACCGCCAGATACGATGGAAGGTTCCATCCCTCGGGAGAATCTTTGACCAAAACTGGAAGTTCGACCCATAAGCCGTTCACAGCCACCCAAGAACCCAGACCAAAAAGGCAAATCAATACGTAGGTTGGCCACGAAACCTTGTTATTTGAGAGGACATCCCTCCAGCGGGAAATAATAGTTTCTGTCTTTACCATGTTTCAAGTTAGAAATTCTCTTCCGTGTGTTGGTTACATAATACAACTGACCAAAAAGACACTCTCACGTGACGTAACATATCACATCAGCCAGCGGTTCACCTATGAAAGATTTTTCATCTGTATAAAAAACACGAAAATTAAACATAACATGCTGAAGAATTTTTCTGAGGTTTCTGGAGCCAGGCCTATGGGGCGCCGTTTGTAAAAATAATGATTTAGCTTAATTTTGTCATTTTTTTCGTTATTTATTAAATAAAGTTTTCTGATATGATATCATACGTCAATGATTTGATATAATAAATGTTGATTTAAAATCATGCGTTTATGATTTGATATAATAAATTCTGATTTCAAATCATACCTTTATGATTTGATATAATAAATTATTTTTTCAAATCATACCTTTATGATTTGATATAATAAATATTGATTTCAAATCATGAGTTCATGATTTGATATAATAAATCCTGATTTCAAATCATAAGTTTATGATTTGATATAATAAATCCTGATTTCATATCATTCGTTTATGATTTGATATAGTAAATCCTGATTTCAAATCATAAGTTTATGATTTCATGTAATAAGTTCTGATTTTAAATCATAAGTTTATGATTTGATATAATAAATCCTGATTTCAAATCATAAGTATATGATTTCATATAATAAATAATGGTAATTGAACTGAGTGGAGTGCAATTTGGTCTGAAATCATACGCGTGATTTCAAAATCGAACGAGCGCACAGCGCGAGTTCGATTTGAAATCACAAGTATGATTTCAGACCAAAATTGCACGACACGAAGTTCAATTACCACTTTATTACATCCATTTTGAAATCGCAGAATTTAGTCAGTACTAATATTTTATTGATTGAGTAGCCGGTTTGTTAAAAAGCCGAGACAAAAAGGCTTTTACATCTCATTTTGTATTCGAAACAAAAATGATGCGATATAGAACAAAAATGGTGCGATTTAAAACAAAAATGATGCGTTTTAGAACATGAATGACGCGATTTGGAACAGATGCGATTTAGAGCAAAAAATGGTGCGATTTAGGAATAAATCACACTGCTGAGAGCCAATCAGATTGCACGGATAGCCAGTGATTTCAAAGTGGATGTAATAAAAATCATTATTTGATATCAGTATTTGATATCAGTGAAATCAGGATTTACTATATGAAATCATAAACGAATGATTTGAAATCAGGATTTATTATATCAAATCATAAACTTATGATTTGAAATCGGGATTTATTATATCAAATCATGAACTTATGATTTGAAATCGGGATTTATTATATCAAATCATGAACTCATGATCTGAAATCAACATTTATTATATCAAATCATTGACGTATGATATCATATCAGAAAACTTTATTTAATAAATAACGAAAAAAATGACGAAATTAAGCTAAATCATTATTTTTCCAAACGGCGCCCCATACAGGCCGAGAGGGTTGTACTGATTTAAGTTCAGAGAAGGAAAAAAAAAAGATACGTGTCTTGAGTTCATGTCCTCCGTAAAACATGAAATTAGGTAGTTTCAAGTAGGTGTTGTGCAAAACTGCAAAGAATGTTGTAAACAAAAATGTACAAAAAAGTGTACTGCCCGTGTAGAGTTGTTGTTTCGCTTATGAAACCTGTTTCTTTTGCCATTGCCCTTGTAGTTGATTTCGTTGCTTAAGCTCCCTATTCAGTACGTAAGTCTAGCAATGACAGCCACTGCAATCAGGAGACTGCAACAAGAACGCCCAATAAATAATTAGAGGTTTGTTGAGCAAAACAACAACAAGTTGACGACTCTGCACGTGCAGCACACTTATTTTGCACATTTCTGTACAGTCACTGCACGACTTCGCACGTGAAATTTCTTGAAAGGTCGGATACAATAGGCGACATGTAGCTGCAACACCTCGCGTAGACAGTACACTCTTTGTGTTCAGCCGTCAACACGGCCGTTGCTCGACACTTTACAACGACAAATTGCTTGTCCTGGATGGAACTGTAGAATTTTTGTGCTTTCGTAACGGGATTCTTTTGCCCCAGCAAGTTGCACAATTTCAAACTGATTTGAGTTAATAGAAGCGTTTCTCGCTGCCGTCGATCGTCATTGCCGAAGCTCCCTGTGCGTGACCTAATAACACTGTTTTCCTGGCTGAAGATGACAGCAAACATGACGAAAACGTTAAGGTTTGTTTTTTTAATTCTTCAGTGGCCAGGAAGTCCGGCTTTCAGCAATAATTTTCTAAATTACTAAGTTTTCAATTTCTTTGTCTGTCTGTTCAGTGATTAACATGCATCATGTCACACCGCTTTTCAAAGCCCGGAAGGGAACTCCCTATAATAACCTACAAGGGGAGCCAGCTCCGCCAGAAAGGGGTACCATTTTCAGGCTTCAGTTTTATGAAAGGGTAGGGATTTCACTAGTTGAAGTATATGAAAGGGTAGGGAAATGTGTCATTTCGGTCTTTAAAATGACCTGAAAGGGCCAACAGAAGGATTTTATGGCTATAAAAAATCCGAGAAAACGTACTGGTGTGAGGTTTTATCAAATCTTAAAGACAGTATATTCAAGGCAGTTAAAGGGATGCAAAGTTCAAAACTTATAGGTGTGTGAAAGGGGGTACCATTTGCCAATGGAAAATATACAAAAGGGTTACCTTTTCTGCCAGAATGCTATATAAAAGGGTAAAGGGTTGGACGTCGGGCGGAGTCTCCCAGTATAAAACATTGCTGATTCCCCCCCCCGCCCCTCCGGGTCTAGAGTCACATTTGTCAATGTTTGTGGAGGGGAAAGCGCCCTGCTTTGTGGGCTCGATTTCCGAAGCTCTCTCGGGAGGAGCGAGGGCTTATTTCCCGAACAGCGGCTGGTATTCGAGCCTACCTGCTTTGAAACTGATTGAAAAGCTCGTACTGCTCTCTAAACCAATCACAGGTAAGAGTTTTTTCACGTGCGTTTTCCTACCCTCAACGTCCGTTACACTGATGCACTTTCCTCGAGTTGTGACTGGTTCACGTGATTGTGTACATCGTCTTGCCATTGTTCATTTCTTTGGCTTCGATTTTACAGTATATACTTAATGCTGCGCTGTAAGGCTGCATGGCTTTCTTCCACAGTTACTTTAATGGATGGCTTTTCAATATAGCTGTTGTGGTTCAATTTTATCCTTGGTTCAAATTTTCTTTTCTTTTGTTTCAAACTCATTATCATGTTATTATCATACATTACCACACCCAAAAACAAAAGAAAAGAAAATTTGAACCAAGGATAAAATTGAACCACAACATAGCCAAGCCTAAAAGCAGAGCTCCCGCCTAAGACTGACTAAATCAACAAAACGGGACTCTTGCTGGTGTGCGAAACCAGTACTATGGGAGTGGAGCTCTTTTCTTATATCAGACGCTATCTTTTGTTCTAATAAATTTCACCGTCGCTCATGTGATTGAAATCGCTCCATACGTAGAGAACGTAGGACTCATTTTAAACCTTTGTGAAAAAGCATCAGTTTAGCGTTCGGTTTTTCTCAGGAATGCCATTCTAGTTTACAAGTGCGATGCCAACAGGCGCACAAGAACAAGAAGCAATCTCCTTTTTCTCTTCTTCATCAGTAGGGCTACACAACCATTGTAACAATTGCAAACAAACAAAACAAAAAGTCTGAGTATTTGACCTCTATGATAAATTTCAGATCTGATTTCCAAAAATCAGGCTAAAAAAACGTTTGTACGATAATCCATCTTTTAAATCTCTCTTGACACATTTTGTTTGTTGCTTTAAACAGTGAAATCCTTCAGTTGACGTTGAGGATATTTCCAGAAGAGATAAGGTGGGTTTTATTAATATATCTGCTAAAGGTCCTCCGTCCAGTTCCATCCTCTTTTTCTCATAGTTCAACCCACCCTTAGTTCACGATAGAATTGATTGCAAATTTGCGTAAATATCCTTATGGTTTGCTTATATATCATGTATCTTAAGCTAAGTCTGTGCTGAAATAGAGGTTCTTAAGGCGTCAAACATTTTGTCAACATGTAGACAATTATTGCAGTTATACAAAATTCGCTTACTGCTAAATATGCAAATTTAAACAATAATAAGTCATTTCCGAGATGCCTTAAGCCTCTGTTTCAAAGTGAGGCTAAGTGCAAAACTATTGATATGAACTGTTTTTTTTTTTAATTCTCATGCAAAGGAAAATCATTTTTAGATAAAAGGTTTCTCACTTACTCTCGTTTTGAGAGTGAGAATGTTTGGAACTCAGAAATGGCCGCTTGGTCACTTTGAGGTTGCGCGTGGATTGGCACGGTCTCGAATTGCACTATGGGAACTGCTTTGGGGACGTAAGCGCTTCTTTTATTGGCTATTAGGAGTATAACGTTACGTCACGCTGACGTCACCTATTGTTATTAATGAGGCAAAAAGAAGCGCATTGGTTCTTGAAACAGAGGATTTTTTTTGTTTTACTCGTAACACATATGAAAAACAAAAACAATCTTAGTCAACAGTATCATTACGGTACACTGATGCAAATGATCCCGAGACCTTCATCGAATGATCCCTAAAGAGAGTGTACACAATCAAGTTTAAGTGACGTCACTTTGCAAGCACCAAAAGAGCGCATGACAAGGATATATAAATTATATTTTATTCTCTGTCTGGTTAAGCAGCGTACAAGTCTAGATATAGACAATATTCTCTAAAATTAATTGCTGATTAAAAAGAAACCGCCGCTCTAAAAGTGTAACCACTGACAGCTTTATTTGACACGTATCAGAAAATAAATCTTGGGGTGAAAACGGCACGATCTGTCCGCCAATTTATTTACACCCTACGATTATCTGAATAGATCTTATTATCTAAAGGAAAAACAACGATCAAAATCGTCTAATAAACTGGCTTTTTAACTACTTGAATATCTAACGAAGTACAGAGGGTAACCATGGAGATAGAGAAGGAAGATCTTTCTGCGGTTCTAGCCAAGCCTGAGTTCAAGCCGTTCCAAAACGACGGGAAGATGGGAAATTCGAGCACGCAAGAACATTCTTCGCGCGGTCAATTTTTCTTTTCTTTTGTCTTGTTCCTTTCTTCTTCTTCACGTGACTACTGCTAAAGGGTTAAGGATTTATAGCAGAGTTGAACACGTGCCGCTAAAGAAGAAATGGTGTTAGCCACGTGGGTAAAGTGGTAATCGGATTCATGCGTAGCGCTCAGTATGCATGCAGATGAGAATGAACTGGGGCGATCAACAACCGAAGAAAGACAGCTGCAATAAACTGACCACGCAGCATAGAAAGGTTTAGAATGAGTTTCGCAAAATATACTTTATCCAATCAGAACAAGACCAATCAATCAAACAAGCCAAGCAGATCTCCAAACGCGTGTGCGTAAGTCTCGTTTGTCTCTTATTTGTGTTCCGGTTGTTTTTGAAAGTGCTCTCGATTCCGAAGGCTTGCGAAAAAACTTCGGGATCAAGAATGGTACACGGAGTACCAAGCAATTTTTCGCAGAGGATGAAAGGCATGAATGCAAAAGCAAACCGCTGCGAGATTGATTACTTTGGCTGCTCGAAAGAAAATCACTCAAAAACCTACAGCTGTACAACAATGTCGTAAAACATTCGTCGCGTACTTGGATTTCCAGGGGATCTGAGTACGTGTACAAAATTAGTACACGCGCGTATGAGGCAATGTGCGAGGCACTGTATGCGTTATAAGTTAAGATAAGATCGAGAAATTAAGCTCCTATATAAAATTCTTTCATCAAGGCTCCTAAAGATCTGTTAAGGCTCCTTCTTCACTCAGCCAGGTGAACTTTAGCAGACTTTTTGACATCATCATTTATTCTCTTTGACTGGATAGACATACTCTACCACGTCCTCACCCAGCGCATGCGCGTCGATATCCACAATAGGAACTAGGAAAAGAGGGCAACAAAATATCAGTGAGCGATAAATATGTTGCTTGTGGTTAAGTGATTATAGTAGTCATGACATGTCAGATGCTAGCGTTGCGCGAGTGTGACCTATAGGAGGCGAGTATTGTATTGCACTGTTTTGCTATTGAGCCCTCTATATAGAAGAAACGATTAGCCTTGCGGTATTTGACAGCGTTTTTGTAACTGACTTTGCGAGCAAGGATGCGAAACCAAGGTAAATTTGTGTACCGTGGCGGCTTTCTAAGAAGCCTTCTGCAACATTAACAACTGAAACGGTTGAAATTAAGACCTGCGAATGGAAATGGACTTTTTTAAACAACTTCGATTGGTCACATCTTTTCAGCCGCAAAAGTTCACATCTATCACTCAGCGGTTTTATCCGAGTTTACTGACATACCGTAAACTGCCGCTCATCAGGGGTTTTACGAGGGCTTATAAACGGAGGAGCTTATATCCCAAGGGGGATATAAGAGCTCCAAAACAAGATAATAGTAGTGCTCTTTGAAATACCTTCTGCATTCAGTATTGGTTTTATATTAAGCTTCAAAACTTTATAATAAATCGAGTATTCCAATACAAGCTAGAGGGGGGCTTATTTCTGGGGGGCAGACCTACTTTTTTGAGAATCCGTTGGAGAAGTTGATCGCGACCTACTTCTGTGTCTTCTGCAAAAAGAAGATGGATGGAGAAACTGCATGGTAAGTCACGCGTAAAACAACAACACAAGAAACAGTACAACAACAAGTTCGACCGATCATTACTAAGGAAAATTATTTCACTATTTTGCAAAATCAGTTTAAAAAGTGTTAAAAGATGGTAACGTTATATAATGTAAATTTCAATCTTTGAATTTAGCTGGAATCTTCAGATAATTTGTTTCATAAGGAAAGGGTTACTTTTCTTTTTTTCTTGATACATGGAACTGGGAATTTTGCTATCATACTTTAACTGCATTATACCAACAACAGATTGCTTGGGGAATTATCTACAACTTTCCCTATGAGAGCAGGCCAGGTGTTTAATCCAGAATAAAACGTAATGGAGGAAAGATGGTTTGGCAAAAAATATTATCCTGTAGGACATTTATACGATGACTTCATACGACTAAAGCTAGCAGAATGCTTGTTTTTCTTTTGTTGCGCAAATTTGGTCATAAAGAGGTTTTCAGTTGAGTGCGCAAAGGCGTTGGTCTTACACAACGACGCTTTTTGATTGGCTGAAGACACTCACGCCACTTTCTTAACCAATCAGAAATAGAAGTGTAGAACCCAACACCGACGGGTTTTCCCGCGCATTGGCACATGGCATCAGCTACATGTACTGGCTTCAAGCTGTGATTGGTTCCTTTGTTCGTCTAGTCGAATTGTAATTGGACAGAGTAATAACTGACTCTGGCTCAACTTTTACCGCTCAAGTCCGTGACATTTGAGGATTCTCAACCAAACAAACAGCTCGCCATTTCTGGCTGATATAAGCCGATTAAAAAGGCTTCATACCTCCTGGGGGGCGATCTAGACACACTTCTTCGATGTCCTGCAAACAAAAGAAAGCAGTTGCCTTTATGAGCTGTCATTTCCGGGCAGATTCTTCTTACAGTGGTGCTAAATGTTTCAAGTAAAAGCTTCGAGATATAACACAAATACTTCACAAAAGTACACGATCCACAACACTTTGAGGTCTATTTTATTACTGAGAACCACAGGCACAAACGTTACAACAACAACATCAACTTTATTGCCAAAGAAATAAAAGCAGAGTGAAAAGGAAAAAGGAAATATATCACGCAACCCGTAATTAACTTAAGCTAATCGAGGCGGGGGGTGAAGTGGAAAAGAAAGAAAAACTAGACGTAATAACAACTTTATGTAGGGAGCATAATTTGAAGTTTAAAATGATACCCTGCCCCGCGTAATTATTCGCTAAAAAAGAAAAAAATTATTAAACAAGTTACATCTACTTTGAAGTCCTTAGTCGTCGGTTTTGAGAAGGTCTACGTTGAAGTCGCCATAATATGGTCATTCGCAAAAAGGATTCTGGTCGTATTTGCTCGCTAGTTAAGCTTGTCTACCAAAAGCCATCGTAAAAGATAAAAGAAAAGAAACGCATATCATTGGTCAATTGGAATTTTTTCAGTCAATGAAGGTTCTGATTTTTTGTGGAAAAAAATTCAGATACGTCTTCTATACGACTGGACTAATTACTTCTTGAGAATCCCATCGACCTAAATATAGATATTGGTATTTCACTGTGTAAGGGTATCTAGGTCGGTGTCTGTGGATTCAAGCACCAAGCCAAGTATAGAACGTGACGGTCATGCTGTGGATTACAGTCAACGTTTTATTTACCTCGTGGAGATAAAGATCTACTTCTCCTGTCTCTATCTCTGCAAAAGATAACAGTGAGAGTGACTCTTTTTAAGTAACGAGGTAACTTCGGGAAATGATTTAAGTGACAAACACTTGCATAAATGTTCTCAATTACAGTGTTCAAGAAGAATCAAATCCGTTCGCGTCCACCTTACCGTTCGCGCCATTTTCGCTGCATCTCACGTAAATCATCCTCTCGTTCCTGTAAGTTTAAAAGCAGCAAAAAAAAATCAGCTATTTTTACTAAACGAGTACAGAATACAGCATACACCACACTTAAAATTCGCCACTAAAGAAACAAGACAGAAACTGGGTCGAGTTAACTTTCGCGCAGACTTCTGGGATTGTTACTAGAGACAGGGAGAAAAATGGCCAATAGCTGACCGGCGCGTTACCAGTAACGATCCCGATCCCGATCGGGACGCATTTCGGCTCCAGTTTCCTTCTCGTTTCTAAAAAGGGGAATAGTTACTTATCAGAATCAACAGTTCCCTCTTACAAAACAGAGCCCTCAACACCCTCTCGGTCAATCTTGTTTCCAGGGTCTTTCATCCTTCGCGTTTTCTAGAGGACGAGAGGCCCTGGTGATGATACGCCAAATATCACATCTCTCTTAAAGGAAAAAAAAATTACCCTTCTTTCTTGTTCTTTTATTTCTCTTTTTCTTCTGTCCTCCTTTCTGTCTGTCTTCACTGCAACCAGAAAGAACAAACGAACAAACAAATGAAAGAGGCAATCCTCAAAATCATCTTCCAGAAGTTAGTTTGAGAAACCGAAAAACAACGGTGTAATAACTACAAGGCCTTACACTGTTTGTTGAGCATCATCTGCATTCGTTTTTTCATCTTCTCCTGAGCGGTCATCTGCGAATAAAGGTCAACGTTGCAACACAAAAACAGGTTGTAATAGAGCAGGCAATGTAATGTGCTAGACAATAGGCAACGTGCAGTGTCAATGCATGAGCATTCCATTATGCAATGCAAATGCAATGTAAGCTGCATAATAAGTCACACGTAAAACAACATCAAAAGAAACAGTACCACAATAAGTTCGACCTATCATTACTAAGGAAAACTATTTTGACATTTTGCAAAATCAGTTTTAAACATTTAAAAAGACGTTAAGGTAACCTAGTTTATCGCATAACCTTTCGCGGCGGCGTTGATTTCAAATTCAGCCAGGTAGACCCGGCGTTTCAAGTTGTGATTGGTTCTTTCGTTCGTTTGGTTTGGCCTCATAAAATATAGCATGTCCTGCAATCAACTTCATCAACAATTACGTACCTTTTCTTTGTTGCCCGACGAAGGCGTTGTTTTGTTTTTCAACAACCTACGTTTGACAAATACAAATACAAGTAAAGTCAGGGCTTAAGGTTGCTGAAACTAGCCAAATATTTGTGCCTTACACGAGGATTTTAAAATATTTCCCTCTACATTAGTTTTACACTTGAGGAGAGAACATTTTAGCGCAATTTCAAAGACGTTGATAGTCGACAAGACAAAGAGAGATCTCGTAGAATTAAGTGGCTTACCCAAGGGCCTTGGTGGGTAACACTTTTTTCTGCTTGCTGATATTGTCACGCCCATTGTCACGCTCCCGTCGATCACGATCACGATCACGATCACGATCACGATCACGATCACGATCACGGTCACGGCTTCGGCTCCGGCTTCGGCTTCTGCTTCGACTGTGATACTTATGCCTGTCACGCCCACGACCACCGTGACGATCTCTATCACGCGAGTTGCTTCTGTTGCGTGATCGACTTCTGTCACGTGACCGGCTCCTATCACGTGATCGGCTTCTATCTCGTGACCTACTTTTCTCGCGGGATCTATCACGTGATCTCCCATGATAACGTCGTCGTTCGCGGTCCCGTGACCTTGAACGTGTTCTACTTCTCCGTTTCTTGTGTGACTGGGACCTGTCACGCTCCTTCGACTTCTTCCGTTCTGAAGTAGTACTATTGATGATTTGTACAACAAGGTTACATCACGTTTAGTGATACACAAAAAGTCAAAATAGAAGCAGCAAATCACAGATGGACGTTATTTTTACATACCAGGGTTTGTGTTTGAAGAGCAATCATTGTAGAACCAAGAGATCGTCATCAGAAAACAAAGTCAGACGGGCAACAAACGGTAAGAGGCGTTGATCATCGTACGGTAAAGTTGAGTTGTTCATCACAGATGAAGGTGAAGGAAAAAGAAAAGAACAAAATCAACTAAAATAGAAAACACCAAATCTTAACTGACAAAAGTTTTCACAATTCTCGGTGTTTCTCGGCGTTACAGAAACTATTTTGTGCATCTATTATGCTTGGTGCTGAATGGTATAGGTTTGCTCAGTGCCCTGTTAATGTTTTGTAATTTCGTCCCCTCTTGATCATGCTGTCAGCAGCACCCAAAAACCACAACTGTTATCACTTTGTGCCTTTTCTGGGGGGGGGAGGGGGGGAGGGGGGATTTGTAAGGAAAAAAAATCGGAGAAAAATTAGTTCCAAAAAGTAATGTAAAATGATTATCAAATATTAAATTGTGATGGTGAGACAGCAGGAAAAATTGCTTAATTCTGTGAAATTTTAATTCCTCAAAAGGTTTATTGACTTAAACACCTGAGTAGCTATCTCAGTTTAACACAAAACTACGCCCTCGAAAAAACAATAACAGAACACAAACGAGCAGTGAAATAAAAATACTCAAGTATTTTTATTTTTAATGAGTCGGCTGAGGTTTAATCTTAAAACCCCAGACGTAAAGATGGATAGTGCTAACCCCAAGATAAATCTCTATCCAGCAGATAGCGTTATTAGCTTTCTTTAACCTTAACGATCGAACAGAAATTTATCCTGTCGATAGCGCCATGCCATTTTTAAACAGTAAGGGATTACGATAATAAGCAAAGGCTTAGATGTTCGTTACAGCAGTGAGGTAGCTTATGTTAATTACAAATTTTGACGTTGCACCTTTCGAATTGGTTAGTGGGAATGGTTTGGAGACGCAATCGCTTTTTCATTGGCTGTTACGGGTCTGCGCGGGAAAATGGGCTCAATTCGTCGGTTAGCATTAGATCCTATCGACTTAAGACCCCTTGACACCTTATGAACAACAACACGTAGTATTTCTTCTCGTTTCCATACTACATACAGTATCTAGAGTACAAGGAAAACAGAAGCCAAAAAAAATACTACGTCATGTAAACTTCACAAGCTGTCCAAGGGGTTTTAGGCAGATGGAAAAAAAATGCTAACTCAATTTCACCATGCATAACAGTCCCACAGTGCAATTTGACACAACACCAACCCAGTCTTCCTCGGCCCACATTCGACACTTAAGAAGCAAGAAGAGAACTGGGCCGAGTAAACTTTCGCAAAGACATCTGGGACTGTTACTGGAGACAAGGAAAAAAATTGGCCAATAGCTGACTGATGCGTCACCGGTAACAATCCCAGAAACAACTGCGGGACGCACTTCGGCTCCAGTTCCCTTGTGATTTCTAAAGAGGCGAATAGGCGTTCAAGCAATGTAAACGGTATACTCAGGGCCCAGTTTCGTCTCTTACAATCGACCTAATGCTGGTCAGATGGTTCTAGCGAGTAACAAAGTAAAGTAAACCGACCGGGAGGAGGTTGAATGCGAATGTGAATCACCGTCCGCTTTCTTGGTCGTCTGTTCATCAGCGCCTGCATGGCTGAATTCTGTGATGTACTCGACCTTTCCTGCTATTTCGGGAGACGGTGATCGCGATGACGATCGTGACGACGACCTATTAATTGAGAAAGAGAAATGTTACTCCTTGGAACGTATTACACGCTAGACCGTTCTTATTTCCTGGGCAGTTTCAGACTGGACATGTTCTTACGGATGTTCTTAAATTTCAACAACGGGAATCTGATAACTTTTAAGCTACATATAGACAAGATAAGACAATGATTATAGTTTTCCATTGATGAATTGTACAAGCACGATGTAAATGAATTCTTGACCATACACTAGCTTGCGTAGCAAGCGTTTCCTTGCGGTATCGAAGCAACGAACAAGGAACCAGAGTCAAAGACCACGCGAAAATGGCGCGAAAAAAAGAGCGGGGACGGGTGGCTCTTGTTCCATTTCTCGCGCGGTCTTTCTTTGCCCCGAAACCAAACGGAAACGCTTGCTACGCAGGATAACCATACACAATGGAATGTATTGAAAGAAGAAAATTTTACGTGCACTCTGATTCCATGCAGGTAATTATGGAATTCAGATTTTCTAGATTGCAGTGAAAATTATATCGTTCTTCTCTGAGCCTCGGGTATGTTCTCAGCATGTTCTTGTTATTTTTGAAAATTTCAGGCTGAACGTTCTTATAAGAAAAGTTAAAAAAGCAGTGTAGATGAGTTTTAATTCTTTACCTTCGGTATGGTTCATATGTAGGACTCGCTTTCCTGGCATAGCTATACAACAACAAAAAGGTCAAACATAAATACCAGTCTAACGAAAGAAACAAGTTAAACTCAAAAACCGCGGCTTTTACCAGCCAAAAGATAGCGAAAATCGCAAGCGTTGCTCGGTTGACAGAACAACGGTAGCTCTTATCTGGACGATGTTGTGTTCGATTCCACCAAAGTTCAAAGACTTCTTTCTTCGCTTCGTGTACTTCCCTGATTCCCTCTATAAAAATTATAGATCACCTCTATCACTTCTCTGTCCCATAATCAAGTTTCATGGTATTCTATCAACGGCTACATGTAAATACGATACTGAAAACTTAAAAGGGTATATGACATTTAGTTTCGTCATATTTGTTTGTTTGTTTGTTTTTTTCTTTCTTTTTTAAGATGTGTACAGTAGGGTTATATGTAAGCTTGTGCTTAATGATATTCTTATGTCCTTTTTTACATTGTAAAGCGCTTAGAACAGCGATGTATAAGCGCTATATAAATTCCATTATTATTATTATTATTATTATTATTATTATTATTATTATTAACTTAAAAAAAAAGGGATGCATGCACAATACAATTTTCTACCTTGGTGGTGACTGCTCCACATCATGGTGGCCGTGGGCTTTCCTTCGTTGCTTTTCTCGCAGCGAGCGTCTTTCACGTTTTGCGCGTCGACCCTAACGTAGAATGGCGCTCAAAATAAGACCGCGACCACACTTATCCGGATATTTTTTAAAACAAGAGATTTTTTCTCCGTTTTAGCCTGCCGTCCACACGCGAACGGCGTTCTTTTAAAAACGGTCCCTGAAGTGGAGATTTTAAAAAACGCCGGCTTCTCGTTTACGTGTGGACGGACGCAAACGGAGGTTTTCGAACACGATGATGTTACACATTATAATTTATACTACTAGCATCATGATGGACGTTATCGTATTTCCATCGTTTTAGCGTCTTCATGTGGACGGGCGAAAAGGATTCAAATACGCTACGTTGGGACACGTATTTTTTGAAAACGGAGAAAAAAAATCTCCGTTTTGAAAATATCCGGATACGTGTGGACAGCGCCTAAGCTTGAATTGTTGTTTCAAATTCAGTTAGAAAATCAGTTTTCAAAGACTGTGTGTTGTGTTTAGAGTCTCCTCAAAGTAATCTCTCCCTGGCTTGCGCGGAAAACAGAACATCAAAGATTACGAAGCCAGATGGCTGCCACGGGGAAGAGCAACTTTCAATGCGAACCGTAACTCTTGCTAGTCTAAGAGCTGTTTTACAATAAATGAGCAATTTTTCCGCGTGCTCTTGAACGAGAGCTATGGTTTATGAGAGTTTATACAATGCACTGAAAGCTACGCGCGCTGTGTTTGGTTGTTGCCTGTGGTCTAAAGAATGAACTGGCTACCTACAGTGACAAGCGACCGTTCTTCCTCTTCTTGTCGAAGTCTCCTTTGCTCTTCTATTTCTTCCTTATCTTCTTTCAGTTTTCTACGGGATAAAAACGTATTAACAATATTTTGTAATTCAGTTTTAAGTGGTCTAATACATTTTAGGTGTCCTCCTAATTGAAGAATGAAACTTAAATGATTTTGAATTTTCATTACAAACCTGCAAAACTGAGCTGAAGCCATTCCATAATGCAGTCCTCGAGTATCCAGGGTCTCGCGCTTTTGACAGACAGAGAAGATACAATAAAACCCAAAATTTAAACAATGTTCATATAGCAAAAGGACAAAAAAGGCAAAAGCATAAAGGTCATTACCTGATTTGCATCGATTTCATCAATGTCCACTGTAACATCTGCAAAAGAAATTGTCCTTTTCAGTTAAGGTACGTGCAAATGGACGCAACAACTCCCAACGTTGTTGGCCCAACAATGTTGCGAGTTGTTGTGTCCGTCTGCACGTTGTGTCCGTCTGCAAGTTTGACCGGTTTCAAACTTTGCACAACAACTCCCAACAACATGTAACAGGGTGTACAGGAAGATGCAACAATGTTGGGAGTTGTTGGCCGACAATGTTGGGTCCGTTTGCACGGGGCTTTACAGGTGTAATAAAGCGATTTTTGTTTGACTGATTTCCTAACTGTTCGTTGATTCTTTTACCAGTCGATAGTTAAAAAGATCAAATCATGAACTTGTCTGCCACCAAAGAAAACCTTAAAATGGCAAAACCCTCAGTTGATAGTCCAATCGGCAGCCCAGTTTCTTATTGGAATGATTCCCGAGTAACATAGTCCTTTTACTTTTAATTAAAAATGGAAGCTGGAGAGTCTACCTTAACATCTGTTGAGCCAGATGTGCAACAGGACTGTAAATTCTGCTGGTGTTTAAATATGGGAAATTTGTCAGAAAATTAGTGTAAACACACAGATAGAAAAATGAATTAATACGCGACCACCAGTTACACAAGTAGCTCGTCAGATAAGACTTATCACCAACAATTCCGTTGCCCATAATCAAACAAATAATGATGTTCAAAGATCAGGAATAACTTCTTACCAATGTCACTAAGAACACTATCGCTGTCACTGTCATCATCATCATCTTCCTTGTCGGAGTTGCCAACACCTCCACTATTGTCATATGAGAAGCCTATGGTTGCCTTGGCTTGACTTCTAAAACATAACAATCAATACAGGAAAGAAAGCACATTACACTGGTTGTTGACAACTTTTAAAGTTAGTTGGTGCAGTTGGAAGACCAAGGGCCTGTACAGAAGGATGTTGCAGATCTCATGCATCGAAGACATAATTTAACCCTGGTAAGTATTGTCTGCGAAGAAATACCGAGATCCTTGTTCTGGGCCCGCAACAGACTCAATGAATTACCAGAAGAGTGTTTCGAATTTCCTTTCACCCTAATTGGCAATCAACAATGGCATTTTTAACAGGCAAATCATGGAGTGTACTCAAATCCTGGTACACCTGTGGGGCCCCACAACAAGGATTTCGGCGCTGTTTTGCAGATAAACTTACTACGCTGATCACTAGGAGAGGAAAAAATTTAGAAACTGGCACAGCCTTTGAACAGATCTGTAGCCTGTTCCATGCACCAAGACAGTCCAAAATGGGCTCAAAAACAGTAGCATTGTTTTTGTTTCCGTAAGCATTGTTTTGAATACTTCATCATGGTATACCAGTTCCATATGATTGGTCAATTTTGATAGTATACATCATAATTTACGTCAATCACTTGGTTTCATGCACACAGAGTCAAACATTATGTGAAATCCTCGAACACCACGTATTTTGACATTCTGACATGAGAACTGGTTTTTTCTGAAAGTGGGCAGAGTAGTGGGCAAACTGAGGCATTTAAAAAGATGCTAACAGCCTCTTTCCTTCTCTCTTCCCTCTGTTTTTTATATGCTTGGTTTTTCACCGCTTGCACCTCTTCTTTGACTTGTCTGCACTAATTGAGAGCCTGGTGCAAGCTAATAGTTCTGGTAACCTGGTTTAAATTTTATTTTCCTTTGTTTTGGGATATGGTAATGTATGACCACAAGTTTAAAACAAAGAAAATTTAAACCAAGGATAAAATTGAACCACAACATATACATGGAGGTCCTGAATACTTTTCTACAATTTACAGAACATGGAGAAACCAGACGTTTTAACAACTGGAAAATCAAAAGATTCACTCCATTTCATTTGGGAAGCTTCATAAAAGATGAGCTGTCATTTGAGGGATGTATTTTTCCCATTCTTTTAACATCTTGAGCTGATTAGTTTGGCTTTGTTTTATAGCAGGTCCATCTTCTACAATGTTTTTTTTTTTTAATTATCATGCATAAGATCTTTAGCCAGATGGTTTTTTAAAAATAAATGGGAAGTACTGCCTGTCTGTGGGAGGGGAAATGACTAATAAAAATAGCGTCCTCTTATTAATTATTAGCAGTACTTCAATATTTTTATTAGTGGTACTTTATGATTGTTTTTCTTACTTCTCTTTGTCTTTCTTGTCATCATCTTTTTTCACCCCATACATCTCCTCTATTTCCAACTGCCGAAGGTAAGATTCCTCTGAAGCTACAAAGAAGAATTTAAAATTTAAAATGATTAAAACAGTACACCCATCCTTTGCAACAAAAAGTTACAGGGCTATGCCTGTGTAAAAAAACTTCAAGCTGTGACCAGCTTGGTCACCATGGCAGAAAGCGTTCGATACGTCGTGTGCCAAGCCATAGTGAATTTATTAGTTGTGTTTATAGTCCTCCTAAAGCTAAAGCAGGCTAAACATATGCAGGAAATAATAATTTACCATGCCATTTTCTTTATAATCTCTCTTTTACCCAGGTTGCCCAGGGAATTAGGCCTTGAGATAAGGCTTACACCTACAATTTCAGTTCTGATAGTTTGGCAGCCGTTGTCATTATGTCAATATGAAGGAGGGTTGGTTAGCCTGTGTACAGCTGCCCTCAGAGAAGGGGGTAGCTGTACATAGCCTAAAGGCAGATGGGTGGGGCAGGTCAGGCAGTGGCAAACGGCAACTAAAAAAACTGAAATTTGAACTACAATGTAACCTAAGAAACCCCACACACTGGAACCCATAGTCCCTGCTGTGTGTGAGAAGAAGGTGTCTGCTTCACAAGTTCCTCAGAACCACACTTGGCCTGACTCCACTGAGGGATATAAGCAAGTTAATTACTGACCTCCACTAGCATCTATCATTACCAGTGTTCTGTATCTCTCATAATTCAACCTGTGTTCCTCAGGATCAGTCTCCATCAAAGGTCTGAAAAATGAAATAAATAAATAACATTAAATTAATTAGAAGTACTAGCACATTCAAACATTATGGTAGTGCCTACCATTCCTGGTCAAATTGGAATTTGAAAATGTTGGTTTTTGAGGAGAGGGAAATATTTAAACCAGAGTACTCTCAGAAAAACTCTCAGGGCAATAGAGAAAATTGACAACAAACTCAACCCACTTTTGACGTAGACGCCTGATTTGAGCCTGAGCCACACTGGTGCCAGGGAGGTGAGTGCTCTAGCCACTGCACCACCCTTGCTACCCAAGAAGAGATGAAATTAGATAAAAAATAAACTAAGAACCGCATTCCCTTTGCTCTTGCCATTGTAGTTTCATAAAGTGTTTGGCATCTGCCTTAAAGAGAGTTGTTAACTGTGTATTTCAAGGCTACTGGAGAAAATGCTTCAAGTACAATAAAGAAATAAAACAAAAGAGATTTGGTGTTTTACCCAAATGTGCTTGATGATGGTTGCTCTGGAATAATATCTAAGTGCGCTCTGACATCAAACCTGAAATTGAAAATAATCAAATATTATTGTATTCACATTTATCTAAGACTGTCAAGGACTAGTGGCTGAGGATTTCCACTTAGTGGCTTTAAGCATGAACCTGGAATGATTCCACAGGAAACAAAAGGAAAACAGAACCAATGGAACTTTCTAGCCGTTCAATTCCCTCCCTAATAATAATATTGTATACACCTGATAACTTGAAATCTTAGTGACAACCCTGCATTTAGTACTAATATCAGTGTCTTCTTGTTTTTTAGGTTGATTCATGATAGTGTTTTGTCATAAACTCACTGTTGCTTTTAATGATGGTCCTATAAAAGATGATATGACGATGATAATGAAGACAATATTAAATTTAAAAAAACGTTTTCTTCAGTCAGTGACACAGGTGGCTCATATGAAAAAATACTGGTAGTCAAACCTATGACCTTCTGGCCCCAGTTGTTGAAACGTTAGATAGCGCTATCTAGCGGATAAGTATTGGGGAACTAATTGTACTATCCACTGGATAGAGCTTTATCTGGCCTGGGTTGTTCAAAAGATGGATAGCACTATCCATCGGATAAATCACTATCCAGTGGATAAGTATTTGGAAAACCCGAATTGCGCTACACCAGAGGATAGATAGAGATTTATCCGGTGGATAATGCTATCCAGCCTTTGAACAACCAAGGCCAGGTTACCAGTCAATCAGATGCTCTACCACTAAGCTATGAGAGACCAGCTCGCTGGACCTGAGGTCACTAAACTAGGTTCACGTAACAAACACTCTGCGTACTGCTTGGATTAGGATGTCGATATGCACTTATGTGCCATGATTAAGATGAGATGGTGAATTTTGAGCCTCATGAGTAAATGAGAATGATATTTATTCAGTCAGTGACACAAGGGGCTCAGAGGAAACACTACAAGTACCTCCCAACAGGAGTTGAACCTATATAAAAATTAACTTTCCAACCCATAATAACTTACCTGTCAATCATATTGTTCGCATCACCTTGCCAAGGCATCCTGAAAAAAGAAACAGTAACAGAGTGTAATACCATCAACTAACGTGAAACAACTCACTTTGACTCTGAAGATGACTACCGCACAGGTTGTGGAAACTTCAGTCACTCTCAACAACAACAGTCCTATTCAGGACTACGTTCACCCGAACGATCAAACTCAACCTACTTTTGAAATAATTCTTGGGTTCAAACCTTTCACAGTCTAAAATCGGTAAATTGAGACAAAAGTAATATTGCTTTACTACATATCAACAATCAAAAGGTAGAAAGGTAGATCTTAATGAAAAAGTTATAAGCAAACATTTTCACTGAAAAGTCTGAAGCTAGACAGGAATTTCCAGAGGGGTGAAGGTTCCAGGGGGAGGAGGGCTGGGGTCAAACCAAAAATTTCCTTCATGGGGGAGTATGAATTTTTTTTTTTTTTTTCAAGCTATCAACTTCAGAATTTTCCACATCTAGTCTATTTTTGTTTTCACTCACATTACAGATTTGCCATCCCCTGCTGCAGATAACTGTGGATCAATGTGGATTTTACACTTTTGTCCATAGAGTCTAAGAAACTGGGTTGGATCTAGCCTCTGTGGAAATGTCAGTAAAAAGAAAATAATGTAAGTATTGATTCATACAGTACCAAAACTAGAAAAGTGGTCTTGTGAAAGGTTGTGAAAACTCACTCTTTTACGACAAACACAATTCCACTACAATGTCAGGGATGTCGGTAAGATTATAAGTTGCCAGGTGAATACAAGAAGTAGGTGGGGAATCAAACAGCTAGGGATTTCTTTTGGTTCTATTTTTCTGTGAAAGGAGCTGGGGACCACATTCATAGTAGCCAAGGGGAATCCCTGCCCCCCACCACCGCCCCCAGCCTGTTAATGACAGCCCTGCAATGATAACAGAGAATTTTATCGATACAAATGGAAATACCGGTAAGTTAATAAAAAGCAGTTGTATCCGTAATATCATTTAGCACCATGCAAGTTTATCAGTCATTCTTCTGACACAAAATGAGTCAGTGTTTACTAAAATTTAGTGAACATTTAATGTTCAATGAGTATAAACTCTAAGAAGTATAGGCTAAATTTGATTTTGATTTTTGGGCGATGAGTCCAGTTCCTCCGCGGAAATGGTCACAATGTTACCTTCCTTGCCTCATAATCCTTCATCTACGATAACAAGTAAAAAATTAAATATAATCCAACCATCTTCTCGTAGAAAGCCCTCCTTCTTTCTGCCCTTTTTCGATAATCCACCATCATTCCCCGCAACTTTTTCTCCTGTCTTCTCGCTTCTTGCCACATCTTTCTTCTACTTTGTTCACAAGACCTCAACAAAAGTAAGTTTATAAAACCATTTATCAACAATCTAAAGCTGCTACATCTCTCGATTTCCCTATATAAGTTGGAAAACGTGAAACTTATCGCAAGAATTAAACTTAACGCGAAATTTCCCAATGCCAGCGTTCTTTTTGTCAGCGTTACTTGTCTTTAGCGCATAGTCTCTAGTGCAGAATATTAGCGGGAATTCAAAAGAAAGACTAGGGACGGGAGGGTAATAATGAGACCGTTGCCGACTAATGAATCTTTTGAACATTTTGATTAGTTTAGGAAGTAAATCTACTCAAAATAAGTGATATCTTCAAAGAAATTCTCATCTCAAGAGAAAACTAAACGTTGAAGAAACATTTTTTCTTTTAATAATTCTTTTCTGGGGACCCTATTGCTGTTTATATATGGCGAGCTTTATCACGCATTTCGCGCGTGACATTAGCGCGAAGATCATGCGGTTTCTCAAGTGCATTCAGTGTGGTGTGTGATGGCGAACTCTGCAAGATCGCTGGCCGTCTGTTGATGGAAGCTTGGCGTTACAGTGCGTTAAACACGCAGTTCTGTAACTTGCAACAGAAGCTGTTGTCGACGATGCAATCCTCAAAGTAAGTGAATTCAATTGAAGGGAGAAGTTTGAAGAAAAATACGGAAACTTCAGCGCGCAAATCCAGGCTCGCCGCTCGCGTTTCTCGGCACGTAACGGCTTCGACTATGTACACACACTTAAACACGCTGTTGGTTTCAAAATAATTTGTTTATCTTTTCAAGAGGAGATTTTTTCCGTGTTTTTCAACAGATATCAATCGTAGTTTAGTTGTAGGGTAGTGCTAAGTCGCAATGAAAGTCTTTCCAAAACTGAAAATGAACAAAGAGTTCAAAGAGCCCTTTTGGCGGTGATTAAATTTCGCGCAACGGTACACGTTTATAGACTATCGCGAATCATATTAGTTCTCTATTCTCCCCGAACAACTGCACCACGAATTATTATCACAGTTGCAGCTTCTTTGAGTTTAGTGTTCGGCATGTATTGGCCGAGCTGTGATTGTTTCCTCTTTGCTTCAGATGTGAGAAACCAAAATTTTATATCCAGAAAGTGAAATATGAGACTGAAGCTTTGTTTGGTTTCCACAGCAGGGGAGGGGCTGGGATGGAAATTCGTCTGCAACCCCTCCCCGCTCGTCCTATTAAACCACCATCTCCTGAAGTCACCATGACCACTTTTTAGTATCAAATGACAGTTTAGAATTTTCCATTGTTTTTACCCTTTTGTAAGTGACTAGACCACTTCCTTCATGCAAGGCTTGATCTCCGGTGGGGGAGGGGGGGGGGGGGATTCTTTCATATGGCCTATACAGGGATATGCTGCTGGTCAGTAGGCCTGTTCCAATATTGTAGGCCTGTTCCATTATTGTGCTCAGCAACTTTAGATCAACTTTTGGTATTAGGAGCAACATTTTATGGTTCTATAGCAACCGTTGCCTGCGTGCAGACGTCTCCTATTTCCTTTGCTGCGTGCGGAAAAGGGAATGCCGTGTGCAACAAAGGAAATAGGAGACGTCTGCACACAGGCAATAGCAACCTCAACCTCAAGCAATTTTTGAGCAAAATATAGGTTTAGAGCACATATTAAGCATGAAAAAGTCCACCATCTCATAGGAAACTTCAATTTATCGGAATTTTTTAAATGTCAAGAGAGGATTGTCCTCTCTGGTAAATATATAGCAATCTTTTGAACAAACACAATCTCTCACTTGTCCGAGTTTAGCAGGCCTAAAAGGACAATTATTGTCCTATGAATAATAATTTAATAATATTAGTATCCTTAAATTTTTAGCCCATATTTGCGAGCGATACTTTAAAGCTTAGTTTTAAGCTAAATTTCTGGACCAATATTAGTAATTATTGTGAAGAAAGAAAACTAAAGCTTTAAATTGATGTTTAATTAAATTTATCCAGAAATTTCAGTAGCAACTTTTTAAATTTTTGGCATTCTAGTTAGCAACTTTCCAGCATTTTATGAGCATAATCGGGACAGACTATTGATCAGGGTATAGTTTTTACCTCTCTGCCCTAAACAGGACATATAATTTCATATGGGTCTGTCCTAAATAGGGTACCGGTATGTAATTTGTGTGAGTCTGTCAACAGGGTTTTGCCGCACAATTGATTTGATTTGCTAGATGAATTTTGTTTGCACTCCAAGTAAACACAAATGTACAAAAGCAATGACTATAACATAAATTCGCTCTGTTGCAATTGCCAGTAAATGGCTTGGAAACAAGACGGTGTGCATTTTGTCCTTTATGCCCTAAACAGAGTACTAAAATAATTTTACTCAACCAATATTTCAGTATAGGTGAGTTGTGGATTCGAAACCCTGACCCTGTTTGGGGCAACACTCTCAATTATTGAGGGTGTAATCTGCGAGAGGTTTGACTGTTCTGTCTTATTACAGCTTTAGATAATAGGCTGCTTTAGCAACATCAGTTGACAACAGGAAAACGTGCGGAAAGGACCAAACACAACTTCCAGTGCCCAACTTGCTGCTCTGCCATTGGTCAAGCCAGTTGTTTGATTTGCATACGTCGTCGTGAACTGACATTCCCACTCTGTTGCACTAAATCAGCTTAATTTATGTTGTGATGACTGCCACAGTTTTATTAATTTTATATTGTTCTTTCCCAGGGATCTCAATTCAACTAGTGGCGAGCCAATGGACAGTGATTTTTACAATAACAATGCAACAAATTGTAAGTCTGGTGTTAAGCGAAGAGCAGTGGATGATATACAAAACAACATTTCTCAGGTGATTGAGTCTGTTATTGCAACCTCTGTTAATCTTGTTGTTTTGATTTTCTCATGTTTCTCTTTTGAGCACAAATTTAATGATGGGTCAAAATAATTTCAAAAATCAGTAGAATGTGAAAAAATTGGTATGTGTTACAGGTCATAATATTCAGGTTAAACTTTTTTAACCTAGGTTGATTCTCAATTTCCTTTGCCTCCTAGCCCTGATGGATTCATGAATAGTTGGGCTAGGAGACAAAGGAAAGAATAATTGTTAATCAACTTAGGTTAAAGAATTTTAACCCGAATTTAATTGTGACCTGTTACATAATTATATTCTTGTAACTTCCAACTTACCAAAAATCAACTTTTCAGCTCAAATAGTATTATCTACTTCAAAATTAAAATGAATAAAATTAATATAGGATGTTCATACAATCATGTAACTAGTTTTAATGTTAAGAATTCAAAAATTTAGTATAAAAATAAGTAAGCAACCAAATGTAAAGATTTCAACAAACTATCCACTATTAAAAGGTACCGATAAATCCTTGTACACATCTTGTAATTAAAATTCTAAAATTTAATATAAAAACAAGGAAGCAAGGTTATCAAATGTGAATATTTCAACAAACTCTGCACCATTAAAAGGTACTGATTAATCCCTGTACACATCTTGTCAAAATTTTAAAAGTACTGCACTGTAGAATCCCAGTTTCGTAACTTTCCAGTAATTCAAACCAAGTGGCCTACCTTCTCCAGTCAAATGCTATAATCTTACTTGCCATTTTTTATTGTTTTAATGCTCCTTATAACTTGAACCAATTTCCTTTTCCTCAGGGAGTTTTGAATATTAGGGATTACAATATAAATATATCAAAAAACAAGTTTAATTTGGTGGCACTCAGCCAGTGTCTTTATGACTGTACCACAAACAGAATTTTTTTAACGAGTTTTAATCTTGTGGATCAATAAGAAATAAATCTGTACGCTGTTTTCCCAATAATGAAACAAAAATTCTCAACACAACTGAGACCAACAAGCTAACAACATTTTTTCCAAACTCTTAAAATTTCAGAAGAAACAAGCTGTGAGCATGATGTATTGAAGAAGAAGCTGTTTGACAAACCAACAACAAGAACGTCATAAATACATGTACTTGCCATTTTGTAAACTTTTTGAACTAAAATGCTATCCTTTTCATACTAAGAAAATGTGTTGAATAATCTATGCCAAATCTGTAACATAGGGAACATGAACTTAGATTTTAATATATAACATTTTGTATGTACCTTTGGCAAGTCTTCTGTATAGAAATGACTTATAATGTTAAACAATAATTAAACTTAAACCGTATGAAACTATGCTTAGCTCAAAAAATAAAGATAGGTTTTCCATTTGCTATTTTGTTGCTTTTTTATAATTAATATATTTAAAAAATTGTCCAACATTTTATTTTTTCAGCAGACATTTTATAAAGCTACATAAAGGCTTTAACAGTCAGTTTCTATTTAAGAACACCAATATTATTTTAGAACTGACTTCTAGTGTAGGAAAATTTTCAGTCATATTTACATGTTGTACTTCATATTATTTTATTTCCACATAGACTGGTCAGATACTTTTTATATTTTTCTTTGCCTTGATATTCAAGCGATTTGTAAGATATCTATTTATCTAGAGTGTTCTAAACTGAAACAAATCAGCTTGTGTATTTGTTTTTTTACTTCAGTGTGGTATATGTAATGAATTTTAATAAATTCATTTTTATTTTTAACTGGAATTGAAGTATGCATTTTTTAAACTTCCTTTTTGTAATACTCTGTCCCAGACTAAGGAAACTGTTTGAAAACGGTACCCCTTCACATAGGCTTTTTTTTTTACCCTTGACTGTGTATGTAGTGGAAAGAACCCTTCCCCACTCCCTCACATGGCTGCAGAAATATATAACAAGTAACTACTTTGTGGGTCTTGTACAATGTGTATGGCCCCATCACCAAATTCTTGCTATGACTTGTATTAATAATGGATGTATACCATCACTCACAGAGTTGATTGCAAAGACAAGCGATGTAATGTTAATAAAAGTGAGGGTGGACAGAAACAAATAACACCCCTTCAGCAGCATTTTTATGGGGTTCAATGTATTTTCCAACATTTTGCAAAAAAGGAAATTTGGGACTTGTGGTGAATTTGATATTTTGTATGTGAAAGGGTTTTAACAGCAACAATGTACGTAATGCTGGTTTTAGGAGAAAATTGGAAAGTTAGATGAAAACTCCATGTGGTCCAATGATTTCTGCCTGAAATTAGATGTGTACACACAGACAGAGGCCTCATATGTAAAAGAAAGCTGCTCCAAGTCTTTGGTAAGTCCTTTTGTCTACCATAAATCTTTCTAAGGTGGCCGTTTTGGAGAGATTCAGCTGTATAAAGGGTATGTTTTGCCCCATCACCCCTAGTCTGCTACACAGCCGTTATTAGTGTTGTCACGCAAGGAGGCGGGGGGAGCATTGCGTGACGACACTAATAACGGCTGTGTAGCAGACTACATCACCCCTGCCTCTATGATTGTCTAGTACCCTTAATCTATGGTACATGGAGGGCAAACAACTTATACTTGCAGCTGCTTCTTACTGCTAAAACTGAGTTCTGCTTGATTTTTTTTAATCATAAAATTCTTATCCTGAATAATAATTTTGTAGTAATAGTGACACTGAATACCAAATATATATTTCTCTTATTCAGTCTTTTGTTAGTGACATGGTTCAAGCAAATAGTAGAAAGCTTGAAAAGATTGAAAAGTTTTTGGAGACGCTTGAGTGCAAGATTGACAGTTTTCTTATGGCAAGTGATCCAGGAAGTGAAATCTTTACACCTAACAAAAAGAAAACAGATTTGGTAAGCATTTTTTTTAGGCAAGTTTATTCATCTGAGAGAGGATGGTAAGAAAAATGATAGAGAAGTTGTACGGGATTTCCCCCGGCTACAATGAGCATGACGCGGAAAATAGAACCAAAATTTACTTCCAAGGTGCTCAATTGCCCCACCTACTTTTTTCTTATACATGGTACATTCAAATCTTAGCGACAGCCTCAAGGTTGTGAATAGGACACTTTTCAGTTAGTTAAAGACAGGATTGTAAAGTTTAAATGCAAGTTGACTCTTTAAAACCTCTAATTTCCTAATGCAAGCTAGAGGGAATGTGATGAACAATGGACAAAACAAGTACAGTTGCCTGGTTAAATTTTGAGACCGTGAGTTAACTGCCCAAATCAGGAGTGTCACGGTCAAACCGTGAGAGTTGAAAGGTCTGCAAACTCCGGTTTGTTACTGACAATAACTTTGAATGGTTTTTCAGATGTCCTTGAGGCACCCACTTGCACCAGAGGCAGACAGTGGGATGACTGTGCCCGCAGGCATCGTGATATCACCAAATAAAATTGGTGGAAGCCCCAGGGATACCAATGTTCCAGCTCTTGCAGACAGCACCAAATCACCTAACACCTGTCTTTCGCCTAGCCTGAATCCTTTTGCCTCTCGTGTAGAGACCTCAGATGTTAACAGTACTGCTTACTGGAACCAGGGCTTTCAGCAAGGGCTAGAGGTAGCTACAAGACAGCTGCAACAAGGATCACAGCCCAGACCTGTGATGTCATCCGTGCAAGTAGCGGAAACAGCTGCTAGACCTGTTGTCTTGGAAACAAAGTCGGATTCACTCTCTAGAGGACTGGACAGAGATGACTTAGTGGGTGATTCTGATCGCGTGGTGCCTGTTATAATCTCTTTAGGGGATAAAAGCAAGAAAAGCGTCACAGCAGAAATTCAAATCCAGGATATAGCGAATGGGGCTATGTGCACATTAGAAGGTAGGGGAGCCAAAGTAAGAGTGGCCTGCGAACAGCAGACGCATTTCCGGTCGTCGCTTCTCTCCCTTCGCAAAAAATTAACGACGACCGGAAATGCGTCTGCTGTTCGCAGGCTAAAGTAAGAGATGTAGCTCTCTCCTTTTCAAAGCGTAGGCCACGTTGCGGTGTGGTTAGACTGTGCACAGGCTACTTTCCAGTTTGTCTGTTAATCAACTAAAAATAAGCGCTATATAATAGAGAACTGTGAATGTCTATCTGTTGCAAATTAGCTGCTTACAAAGATCGTTCTCTTAACGACCAGATAAGCTTGGGTGGCAGGCGCGAAATAGGGGAAGGGAAGGGAGGGGAGGGGAGGGGGAGACTGGGAGTAGCCTAAGAAAACAGCCTACATTTCGCAACGCCACTACTGGTTTCCGTGCGAAATGACGTCTGAGAAATGAGTGCAGTCATTTTGGCAGGAAAACCCAGCGTCTTCAATGGGAGCTGGTGGCCAGCAATATTTGGCGGCTATTTCCGGTGAACTCGCCGACTACTTTTCTTTGGAAATTACCCCAGGTTTAAATAGATTATTCATGTGCTGTCACTGAATAACAACTCCAAAATTTAATGATGTCTGTATTCTGTTCAAACACTCTAATTTTTGCTCCAGAATGCTGAAAGTGCATTCTAAGAAGCCCAGATTTCAAAATTTTCCAGAAACTCGCGCCTCTGCGGCAAGTTTTTTCCTTTTCCACCTACTCTAAAGCTTTTGCCACCTACTTAAAATCTTACCAGCAGGGGAATCACGAAATGTCGGGTGTTTCCTTAGGCTAGGGGGAGAAAAGCACACTGAAGATTCCATATTCTAGTAGACTGTTCACAGTCCTCTATTTTTCCGTAAGATCATCGACATCGAGCGCTTTGCGTTACGGGCTGCCATCTTGCATGAGTGTCAAACCCCCTAGATACATTTGAAAATCAAGATCGCCGCAATTAATGGTAAGATGCACAAAATCTCGACGATCTCACGAAAAAATAGGGGACTGTGTACAGTTTAATATTCAAGGTGTACAGATTCCAATCACATCCCCTGAGTAATTAAAGGAGCAGGACACATGTTATGGGGGGAGGGGTAGGGATCAGGGAAAAACAAAAAATATAGAATCTTCTTAATTTAAATTGTTTGTTTTGTTTTGAGTATATGTATTCGGGCTTGAATTGTCCCGAACGAGGTGACCTCAATTTCGTATTTATCATTTGTTCATAGGGCTCCAACACGTTTCTTATTCTCAGGGATGTTGGCTTGGCGACAAGACAAACCCACAGTCCCGTGTGTGGTACTGTGGGGATACAAAGATGCTGAGTCGTGCCGAGGCCTCTGGTTCAAACCCGGCCAAACTTTCTCTCAATCTTCTTGAAGCCTTGTTTAGTAGGGACGAGATGGCCGCGTCAAATATTAACGGGGCACGTGGTCGAGAACTGCTTGATCCAATCAAAATAAAGGGCATCCAAGGTGAGTTTTGCAACCGGTGCTCGGCGGACTGCCCGGCGCGGGAAAAGGTGGGATAGGGGTCAAGTGTGAAAAACAGGAGGTTACAACCTTTCCGATCACGAACTGTTTGAGCACATGCAATAGGTGCCACGCAAGGGCAGCAAAACATGAAACAGTCCCAGACAAAGAAAACGTGATCTTGGTAGGGCTGGGTCCGTCAAATTATGCCGTCATAATTTTGAGCATAAATGCTGTACAACTACTGTATTGCAGTTCTGAATAAACTGTAGGCTAATTTTTGCAGCCAACGCCAGGTAGAATGTGAACTTCAAAGAAGTGTGCCCCGCGCTTTTTGGCATACGGGTTAATTAACATGAATGTCAATTATTTAAACATCGCCTATATTGTTATTTTTTTTTCTTTCTAGTTCACATCAACCATAAGTTTCCAATTGAGTCAGATAAAGAAGAAATGCGATGGCGCTTCATTAAACCGCGAATTGACAGCAAATGCCGGGCGCAGCGCAGGATGCAGCGGGAACAACAAGCCAAGCTCGATAATTCCCTCCGGTTGGGTAGTTCCGAGCGGACGTACCGTGGCACTCGCCCCCGTCTAGACCCCAGGGAAAAAGACCAGCTGCTGTACGGTTACAGCAGAACACCCGACCTCGTGGTCAGGACTTCTGAGCCGGAAGCAGCCGTGGGTAGTCCACAGGGGACTGGGATGGATGTCGATGAAAGCCAGTTAAATGGCGCGAACCACCTGGAGCAGTTGTCAGAGAATGAAGCCATCGTAGAGATAAGTGGGAGTCCTGTGACCGTTGAATGAGTTTAGCCTTTGGTAATGAGATACCTGTAAATGAACACAACGAAGCTAATTAGTGTTATTCCTGTGAACATGCGCTCATTAGTGGACGGGATCGTCTTCTATACTTCTGCAGGAGCGTATAGAAGAATATAAATTTCGATGAAGCTTAGTATTCTAGCTTTAAAGACTATAATGGGAATGCATGGCTAAGTTTAAAGCCGCGTGAAAAACATATTAGCCTGGGGTGCAAGTGGTATTGCATCTTTTTAGGTTATGGATTATTAACCAATCAGGGCTAGCTCTGACTTTCCCGCCCTTGGCAACAGCTAGATGACGTTTCCCGCGATTTTTATTATATTTTAGTTTTTGGATTTCAGTAAGTCTGTTCAATTTGTTTTGGTCTAATACAGCTTTTCAGCTTTTTTGACTTTGCAAAAAGAAGAATGAAACGAAAATTACCCGTCTTATTCAGTGCTTTCTGCAAAACCTGAGCGCTAGACTTAATAAGAACGTGACAACATTGATCATCCTTTAAAAAAGCCCGACGAAGTTACACTCTGTTAAACAAATTTCGGACGCGACTTGAAAACTAATGAGCTCTGAATTGAATTTAATATCCGGCCTATTTAAGATCCTTTCATGACCTTGACTTCCTCCCTGATTATCCAAGTATCGAAAAGAACAAAGAAAGATAGAATAACTATGATAAATGAGATTTCGTAACCTTCACGGAATGCTTGAATTAACAATAAGCGAATAGCTCCTTTTCCGCCATCTGTTATGTCCTTAGTCATAATCAGTGATTTATACTTTGTTAAATGATTCCAAAGGAAGCCAGCTTCCTGCATTGTAGACATTTTAGTGGTTTTTGCGGACGAAATCTTGTTTAAGCTAGATCAACTGTTCAAACTAACGTTCCATAGTACAATGTGAAATTACTGCTGAGGAGGTTTCATTTGAATTGTAACACCATTGGATTTCGTTCTAGGTTCAAACATAAGAATCACAAATCATGTCCTTAACTCGGTCTAGGGGCTAAAGACCTAATAATAGAGCCTTAGAGTTTTACCGACGAAATTAAGAAGTCGGCCGAGCTCACGTAATAATGATAAATGGTATACCAGCTCTATAAATTTTATCTTACTGGCCTCTAGTTGTTTAAAGTACAGTAGTCTGGACCTTTGAAGGATTTCAGTAATCTGCAAAGAACCTCTAAATAGAGCTGAATACTGAATGCCATCAAGTGTCACAGGTAAAGAGTTGCTTGCCGGCTATGGTCAATAAATTTGAATAGTAAAGCCCAAAGATTTTGTCCTCAAAAAAGAAAAAACAAAACAAAAAAAGGACAAAGTAAGCCAAAACAAAAACAAGAAAGAAAAACTGACACCTTGTAGAGAATACCTTAAGTAGCCTAAATAAAAAGCCGACAAACCGAAGGCTTTCATCGGCGTACTGCCAACCGCAAGAAACAGTGAAAAGCATGCAACCGAGAGTCTGCACAAGAAACCTCTGCTCGCCAGAGGCAATGAATAGTCACCCTTATTAATTTCGTCTGCACTGTGTACAGAATGCTAACATAACTGACTGAAAAGCACGGCCCACTGAAGGATTTTACCGGCATAGAACCAACATGTACAGAATACTGATAAGCTAGAAGTAGTAAAAGTATCGCGAGAAAGTTCTGCTTGCTATTTATTTAGTGTGGTGTTCTAACTTTTGAGTCTGTGGGTGAAATCCAATGGTGTTACCATCCAAATGAAACCTCTTCAGCAGTACTTCTACATGGTACTATTTATTCAGTGTTGCGTGCTAACTTTTGAGTCTGCGGATGAAATCAAATGAAACATCTTTTGCAACACTTTTGCCTTGTACTATTTATTTCTTGGGTGCACAAAAAGAACTTGGAAACGTTTTGTGAACTTTCAATTTCGCCTCTGTTAGCAATGAAAGGGTTAACGTAGTCTACCTCAGACTACAGTTTTTTAACAAAATTGTTTCTGAAGGGATTCTTCAGACAGTTTCAGTAAATGACAACAGCAGACACTTGCTGTTCCTAAAGCTTAGTTTATACCAGAGTCATACAAACAGCCAATAAAATTATCGTGGAAGCTGTCCTATGACTGTCTATTCCAACGAATACCAATATTTTTTCCAATCATCTTTGTTTTCATTTCATTTCATTTTTCTTCTCCTTCGTCGTCTTCTTTTTGTTTTTTGTTTGTTTTTTTTGAACAAAATTTGGGAGAAGGAATTCAGAGTGCATTCCTAAGCCGCTTTCACTAATGACACCTAGCAACCGGTTGTAAAAGACTAACAAGTCAAGTTTTGTTCAAATGTTTAATTGCTTCTTAAATAGCTTCAAATCAATGCGACAGGTGATAGACGTTTAATAATAAAAAAAAGAAACCTGCGCGAAACCTTCCGCTCTTTAGCCGGATTATTAATGTTTTGAAAGCCAGCCTTATTCGAGATTTAGCGCCGTTTGTTTTGATGTTTTTGAAGTCCGGTCTTAAAAGTCACATTTTTGTCAAACAGGTGGCGCGAAATGTTGACCCATGTCTCTTTTCTTCCGCCACACGACACACTTTTGTCAGACCTAAAAACACACTCCAAGCCTTCAAATCGCGATATGATAACCAAACCTTTACCACAAACGCTGCTATATCGATTTCAATTGCAGTCCAGTCTAGTTTGTACCTCTACTGGGTGTTCCTAAAGGCCATTTAACAGCTCATTAAATAATTAATTGCAAATCCCGCGATATTTAAGTACCACTGTTAACGCGTCGAAATCCCTCGAGAAATTAATTGATTTTCAAAACGATGCTCGAACAAATACATGACTCATCTTTGAGCGGATTTTCCCACGCTTTTTATTTACGATCGTCGAGAATCGCGCTGGAGATGCACGTGTTGAACGAACTCCCGCTGACAGACACACAGGCCTTCACGTACGATATTTTACCCGCAACATGCTTAGATAGATAAGAAAAGACACATTTCAATCTGTTTCGCGTTGCTGGGATTGCGTGTGTTAAGCTGCCACGCATTGCTATACACACGGGCTGTTATCGTACTGCCTTGTGGCGCCAATCGTTTCAGAATTACCACGCGAGAAACGCCGATAGCGCGCACAGGTTCTTCAGCTGCTAAATTGGTGACAATGCGAGCCATATGTTTGGGGTGTTCGGCGGCGTCCGGCGCGGCGGAAGCGTGTTTCTAGAACGCTTAGCCTCCTATTTACTCCCTTTAAGTACAAAATGTGAACTTAACAGAAATTTTTAAAAGAATTTCTTGAAACGATACTAAAATACAAATAAGCACTATGCGAAAGAGGTGCTGAAGAGATTTTATTTCAATAGTCACACCACATGATTTCGTCAACGGACTCCAAAGAAAACTACAGTACATGTCGCCAAAATTAGTCTGCGAGTAAAAGACATGACGTTTCTTTTGTAACAAGGGCCACGATATTGCTCTCGAATTTATCTTACTATTCTGCACGTTTCCATGACAATACAAGTACTTAACTTAGTTGTATAGGAATTTTATAACTACTTGAAACACAGGCAAATAAGTCGTCAACTAACGCTTTGTACCGCATTTCCCACGATCCTTAAGCATTGTTCACATTCGGTCTTCTGACAAAGACAATACGGTTATAATGCCTATGTTGTTGTTTATTATGCGTCGAACAATAGTTCCGGCAAATTTTCCTGCACACCTGTGTTCATAAAAGATTCCCGAGTTACGCTTCACTAACGTCATTATTGTAAAGTGTAAGATAGCTAGCGAATTTGGCACCTAGAAAAGGATTGTTCATTTTTCGCCACCGAAAAAGGACGAAAGCAATTTATGACACTTTTCCAACGTTCCAATAGTGTTTGTCCTTCTACCAGGTGTTGATCAAATGTTCTGGAACGTGCTCCGGGTGAGCAGCACACGCGATGAAACTAGCTTGTTCCATCGATAACTGACTCGAGTTCGAAGTTCTAGCTTCCGGAAAGCTTGCATTGTCACTTGACACAGAAAGCCTCATGTTTATAGATGAGTTTGGAGGGATGACTCATAACATCATAAGAACAATAGGCGTAATATCTTCGTTGGTTGAAAACAATAAACAAATCGTGGTGTTAAATCGACGCGTTGTAACACTGTGTTAACCAGTTCTAATCAGTCCAGCCGACGAACAGACGACATCTTGACTTCGCAAAAGCTGCGAGAGTAATTTTTGCTTGGGGGGAAGAAAGAACTGCGAGGAAATGGCTATCCAGATGCAAGAAAGCGTCAAGTACATTGCAGAGATGAATGCCAAAGTTAGCGAGATGGAAACCGAAGGATTTGAGAGTCTAGAGCTGGTCGAGTGCGCGTTTAGGGCTCTGAGAGAAGTCCTTCCGCAAGACGAAAACCGAGAAAATCTCTCAGACCTGGAAGTTCTTAAGCTTGCCATGGAATATATCCAGGATCTGGAAGAGCTCCTTCACTACGAGAGCCGAAGCAACTGCCACTAATCAGAAGTGACTTAATTAAACACACAGCAAAGTGTTGTTGTACGACGCGGGATCAAGATTTCCCATTAGTGCAGCTAATGAACTTTGTCGAGTATGTCTCTAAGTGAGCTAGCCTGTTTGTTCATGAGACGCCATAGATGTCCTGTCCAGGTCAGCAAGATCACGAAATCATCAAGTTTGAAATTATTAGAGACGGTTCTGTTTGTTTATAGAGAGAAAGCATTGCGATCAAGACGTTTGAAATTATTAGGGACCATTTTTGAGGTTACCATGCCGGCCGCCTCTCAGCTCAGTGTAAATTCCTTACGATGAAATGAATAGTTACTGATGTTACTGAGAACACGCACATTTTACTGCCTTTGTGCAAAGATAGAAACTGCGTTTTTGTAAAGACAATCCATTTCAACGATCCGATTTTAGTCGTTAGTTATATGATTTGCCAATATATACTGTGTATATTAGTTAGAGCGTAGCGCAATTTTAAGCGCACTTAAATAGAGCTACTTCACTCACATCAAGACCTTTTTAAACTAAGACATTGAGAATGTTATTAGCTACAGATTTACAGGAATTACGTAGTGCTAATCCCGCATCGCGTTCTGCAGTTTAAGCGCGCTTCAGTGAAGTGTTAAACTTAGGTTACAGCCAGCTTCGTAAAAATATAAGAGATGTAAATAGTTATTCATAATTTGATATCAAAAATTGGGATGAAAATAAGTAAACTTCAACTCATGTTGGAACTGATTATTTGTTCGATGTATCAATTTAACGTCCGAGACGTTAATAAAAAAGGTACTTTATTTTGTATATTCGTTTTGACTGTTCTTTGAGCAGCGGGGAACTGGCTAATTATACCGCAATACGTCGACGAAACAAAAGCATTTGTAACAACATTTAGCACTATAGGGCACATGGAAGAACCAGTCTACTTGCGTTAAAGTAAAGAAAAGTTTCATTCCGCAACTTTGGTAAGAGGCGAACGGTGCCGCCGATAACATCTACCCCTCTGGTAAGACACGTGTTGTTTTTGCGAAAAGTCTACCATTCGGAAATTTTTCATGCAAACTCTACGCAATTTTGGTTCGCGGTTTTCGGAAATCCTATTCATGTTCGCCCGCGGAACTAGCGAAAAATGCACTAAATCGTATAATATTTTAAACAGCATATGCCACCTTAAACTAGCGTGTTCGATCGCAGCTGGTACTGTTTGGCAATGGCGGGAAAAACGTTACTATCAAGCATGCAATTGAAGCCTCCGTTGTAAACAACTAAAAGACATCTGGCCACATGCTTGTTAGCTTACCAGAGCAAATGTCAGGTACCGATATTATAATTTATGGCCTAGTTTATTCGAAAAGGTTCTTTCGCAAGCACTTAAGATATTTTAGTAGCTTTTTTGCTGTTGTGGCGTTCAATTAGAATCCATGCATTGTGTTGCATTCATCCCCCGAGTTATTTTTGTTTTCGATCCTTTTAGTAACTCGGCATTAATTCTAGAGCTCTTTTACAGTGATTAATCACTCTTGTTCATTGAAAGCAATGTAGCGAGACGCCATTTTGGCCGTATGTGACGTCACGGATGAGATTCAAAGGCATTATCACGAACCCACGGGCTATGATGCTAAATTAAAGGGAAAATTTAACAGCGAAAGAAATCACAGCTCATTGAAAGAATTCGTAGTTATGTGACCGTATTTTGATTTGTTTGATTATTATCAAATTTAACACCGTTAGTTGAATTCCTTGGCCTCCAAGGCTTCTGCGCCCCGTGGTCTAGGCTCTGAGTAAGCCAGGTGTTTTAGCGGGCCAAAAAAACCTGTCGCTTTATCTAACTCTACAAATGGATTATCTTAACTAACAATGAGTGAAAACGGTTGAAATACCAATGCTTCGGGCACGGGCGAAAGAATTTTAGCAACGCTTTCGCCGTCTTGATCATTTCTCTAAAACAGGTACCAAAAGTACAGAGGAGTCACACTTCTATTTTGGGCTTGAAGTTGTCGCAACCTCATGCCCCTGCGAAAAGATACACAATTGATCTAGATATGCTTCCATTAAACAGAATCCAAAATCGTCTTGAATTGTCGAGCGTTTCAATTAGAAAGTCCCTCAGAACTGGCCTGCCTTAATTCCCGCAGAATGCCTGGCTAGCCCACCTTAATTTGCGGGTCTGTATTACAAACATCATTGTCAGCTTTGCCTGACATACAATGATAAAGTGTGAAAATTCAGAAGGGTCATATACAGCTGTTAAAAGAATCATATAAGCTTTTTATAATTCTTTCAATGTTACTTATAAAGTTGATAGCAGAAATTTGTTAAAAAGCTTTACTAAAAAAGATTTTTCTCCAAGGAAATTTCAGGATAATTTCAGTCGTTGCTTTCTCGATTGACATTTAAGAGACTCACCCGAAATTATAAATTATTTTTTCCAAGTAATATTGGCCTGAATGAAAGAAGAAAACTTGTGGCCTCATAAATCACTCTTGTTTGACTTCGTTAGTCACCAATGAGCAGGAAAAGTATTCACCAGTGGAAAAGCAAATTACTGACCGGTGAACAAGGAAGTTATTCACCGGTGAACAAGCAAGTTATTCATCAGTGAACAAGTAAATTACCGGTAGGCTATTAACACTTTGCCCAACACCTTTGATTATTGTGTAAGGAAAACGTGCTCAACTAGTCGATACTGTGTTGCCCGGGACGTGTTATTTTTCAAAAGCAAATGGTTACATGATTAGAGGAGTACCGTTATCTTCAAAAGAGGGACAGGTTGTTTAAACAAAACACTTTCCATAACATCTCTTCTCCATAGCTTTTAACATTTCTCGTCACGGTGATCGGGCAAAGCCTGTAAAAGTTTCATTAGGCTTAAATCCTCCATTTCTGTACACCATGAATTACATTGAACCCCCAGAAGAAAGCTGAAGGAAAGCAAAAAGCCGCACAGTCCACTATATGTGAGGCACGTTTCTTCAAAAATAGCTGCCATCCTCCCCTCTTGTCCTTAACCCCAGAATTACATATGCTGTTCAAGTCACCACCCTAGTAAAGAATCTGAACCTCCCTAAACCGCGGTCTTTGTTTTAATTCACTAACTTTGTTGCTTTTCATTGGGGCCGCTTTATTATTAATGCTTCCAAAAGATAAATTTTATTTCATCGGGCTTCGTCTTCGATCGCCATGATGGTTTTTCAAACGAGCCAATCAAATACGTGATTCAACAGCGAGTCCGCGTGGCGCGAAAAGCGGGTGGCGCTATTGTTCGACTTTTCGTACGAGATTCCAAAATATCCTGTTATTATTTCCGGGAAATGTCTGTAATTCTTTTCTGTGTATGATATCGGCACACTGGGCAGATAAATTTAAATATCACGTAGTACAAGACTTCTGCAAAGCCTGCAATCGAACTTAAGAATTATCCGTCGCCCGATGCAAAGTCTTTTTTTTATTAATTCTTTACCGGCACATGCTGTTGTTTGTTTTGCATACCTGATAATTAATTGCGGTCAGACACGTTTCATGTTTAGTTGACAATCTTCCTGAAAAGTTTTCAAGTTCTTTGACAGCCTTTTGACATAATGATTTGGGAATAATCTTCTCGAATATTCTGACATGTACATCAGCGTTTCATGCACGTGTCTAAGACAGAAATAACAAAATGAACATCGCGATCGGAATTGTCACACACTGGTTTTGATAAATAAACTCCTAAAGTTAAAACTACTTTGAAAAAGAGGAAATAAGCTTTTATGAATACGATCATTTGCAATGCGAAGGTATTTTTCACGAGGGGGGGGGGATGGGGTACTCAACAAAACTTTGTACGGGGAGGCTTTGAATAATATACCATTTTTGACAGAAAATGTACCCTTTTCGTACACCATCTATTGAAAAATTGTATCCCTTAGCTTTCACGTACCTAGTTTAGAACTTTGATTCCCATTTTAACTGCTGTAAAGGAACTGTATTTAAAATATGAATAAATCACAAAACCAGATTGTTTCCTAGATTTTTTCATGGCCACAAAATGCATTTTTTGGCCCTTTCAGACCGAAATGAAAGATTTTTCTACCCTTTCATATACCGTAAAATTCCGAAAATAAGCCCCTCCATGTATGAGCCGTCCGTTAAATAGCCCCTCCAAATATATGCCCCGGGGGCTTGTACTTGGAAAATTACCATCAAATACAAAGTAAAACAAAGCAAAAACGGTAAATTTACTTCCAACTATAAGGCTAGCCCAGTCGATTTTGAAACGCAAATTTCCTTCCGGAGATAAGCCCCTCCGAATATAAGCCCCTCCAAAAATAAGACCCTCAAAAAGGCTTTGAAAAATATAAGCCCCCGGGCTTATTTTCGGAATTCTAGGGTACTTCAACTAGTGAAACCCCTACCCTTTCATATACCTGAAGCTTGGAAAAGGTACTCCTCTCAGGCAGAGCCTCCCCTATAGGCGATTATTTGAAGTATTCCCTGATATTTTTGTGCCGTTCATGACCTCGTACTACCCTGGAAGGAAGAGCGAATCAGCTTTGGCTATTGAAAAGAGATAAGGGATAAATAGGCATTTTCAAGAGTGAATCATGCAAATATTCATTAAAAAGCTTTGAAACATAGGCCAATAAATCGTAATTTTTACATTATACTATTGTCTCTGAAATCTATTCTCATTTACTAAGATTACTAATTATTTGCAGAGTCAAATTGTTTGAGGAAAAAATTAAGAAAACCAATTTTTCTGGAGACGAGAACAGCAGCATCCTTAAACAAAACAACAAACACTAGACTTGTGCACGCATTTGCAACCTCTCTACTACTCATTCGGGGGGCGAATACTAGGAGAGAACATGACTACTCTTCCGGGGTAATATTGCATGTTTATAACTTCCAATATAGACCGCACCTTACACGGCGGTAGTCTAAGCCCAACTAAACACTCCCTCGTCATGTAAAGCCTATTCGAACGCACGGTCGCTTTGAGCTCTTTTGTACCTGAATGTAGAAGACCGCGGCTTGGTGATTGGTCCGCTATGAACACTTCCTCACCCAACCTCGTACCCAGAGAAAATCCTGGGGACGAGGCTGTTCCTTACCGACTGTCTTACCGACTCCAAAACAACACTACAGATTTTCATAACCCGCCTCAGTTCTTGTGTCATGATTTCTTACTGTTTTGTGGTTTCTTGGCCAGTATAATAATGTTGTCATTATTTGTTTCACCGATGCAGTCGTTTATATACTTGTCGACCAGGAATCCGAACCTGCAGTATTTTAGGAGGGTCTCAATGGGGTGCGTAGCTTTGACGCTCTAGTTGACGGTTAAAGGTTAGAGCTTTTGACGGTTGACGGTTATTAAGTGGAAATTTGGTCCAAGAGTTAAAGTCAATGTTAACTGTTGTATTGTAATATTAACTGTTGTGATTTGAAGTTTTTCGTATTTCTTGGCCTTTCACTCATAAAAAATCAAAATATTTTCACGGATATAAGAAAGTTTTAAGGCCTTGTAATACCGCTTTCCCTCTCCTTTTTGACGAAAATCTCACTCACATCCCGCACTTTTTTTCATTGCTTCCCGAATCCCGTTTTTTGTTTCCAAAATACTAAAGTTTATAAAGTTTATAAAAAGGACCAATTGCTGTAAAAGCTAATAAATGTAAGATGTAGATTGGCCATTTCGACTGATATTTTGAATTTACGGGTGTTTTAAGGCACTGTAAAAAGGCTTTTTATTCCTCAGTTTGATGGGGAAAAGCGGAAGAAACGAAAAGGGAGATTTCCCGAATTCCCGACACTGACAGGCAAAAAAATCCTGCATCCCGTGCCCAAATTGGATTGAATCTCTCTCCTATTCCGTTAAGATATTTTTCGTTTTCCCGAATCCCGCAAAGTATTTTGGCCCGAAAAAATCCTTCCGGGAGTCGGGACAAAAGGGCCCGGTAAGAAGAGACAAGGCACCATTGTCAAGAACGCCTGGTAGTTTTCATTGTTATGCAATGGTCTTGGAATGATTTTGTAGTACATTTGCAGAAACTTCTGATTTTATTTACTACTGCCTGAGAATTTAAAAATGCCAGAGGGACCAGAACTTTACAAAAACGCTCAGATGGTGAATCGAGTTTGTAAGGGACTTGTATTTAGCGGGAAGATCATGAAATCGGCTGTCAGCACAAAGAACCCAGACGTTTCATTTGCCGCTCGTGAATACTCCATCCATGCAGAATCCAGAGGGAAAGAAATGGCGCTTGTTTTAACTTCTCTCGCCTCAGAATGCAAGTCAAAGGTGATCAAGCAGGAGAATGGCCGGGGAAAGGAAAGGATGAGAATTCTTTTCAGGTTTGGAATGTCGGGCAAGTTCACGTTTGGTCCTGTGAAAGATGTTCATAAACACGCACACTTGAACTTTTACACGAAAGACAAGCCGTTAATGGTATTGAGTTTTGTGGATGTTAGAAGGTTGGTTTTTGCTTCACTTAGTACCAATACTGCTGAAGCAGATTCAGAATAGCTTGGCTATGTCTAGTTAGAAAAATTACTCTCTAACCCTCAATATCCCTATACAATTTTTAATTCTCCAGACTGATCTCCCTACAGTTCCTCAAAAATTGCTTGAGAATTTGATGAAAGATCAAAGCATTTTCCCTGTGCTAATTATTTTAATGCTGCGAGCATTGGCTGGCAGCAAGACTATTTGTGATTGTCCATATTGGGCCTGGGCACTTCCAACAGGATTATTTGCAGATGGGGCGAGGTTTGCACAATTTTTCTTATCCATGTGGGGCATGGGCATTTTTTCTCTCAATCTCTTCAGAGCCATTTTTTCCTGATGACAGGTTGATTACTCTGTGGACTTAAAGGGTTAATATGGTACACTGTATGGCCAGAAAGTGGAGTTTCCCCTGTAGAAAATGACTGGTATGGTTGTCATATCTTCTGGGGCTAATTATTGTGGACTGGTACAACTTCGGGTGTTGTGGTAAAAAAATGACCACTATTAGAACAGAAAATGATGAAAAGTATTTGTGCCATAACTAAATTTCTGGTACCCATTGAGCAGGGCTTCTGATATTTCAAGCAGTTGCAGAGCTGTGAAATTCAGGTAAATCTGCGAAATCTCATGAAATTCACAAAAACATGCAAAATACTGCAAAGTTTGCTAGAAATCTATCAACTACATATTGAAAGTGAATTTACCTTCCTCAATATATTATAACAAATACATTAATATTTAGTACTTGCAGAGTGTGAAAATGTACCTTAAAATATTAGATAGTACTCAATATCTGAAATTAATTTACTTTGATATAAACTTTGATGTTATTTATATTGTTTTTTTTTTTTTCAGGTTTGGCCGATGGGAGCTGACAGATGAGTGGTCTAAAAATCGAGGCCCTGATCCAATGTTTGAGTACAAGGAATTTAGATCAAATATTCTTGACAGCCTAGAAGATAAAATTTTTGACAAGCCTCTGTGTGAAGTCATGCACAATCAAAAATACTTCAATGGAATTGGAAACTATCTCAGAGCTGAAATAATATTTAGGTCTGTTAGGAAAAAGAATAATATTTTTTTTTTGTAGTGATAAATACATGTACATGTAAGAGGGCCAAAGGATCGGTGGATTTTGAAAATATTTTTGACTAGTCTTTGGATTCAAAGCGAGATTTTATCAGATTTCCTGATCCTGCAATTACAGCAGAGTGCAGATTTATCCATCTTTTTGGCCCAGATTTTCGGACTTTGCGTGTAAAAAAATATTTTTGCCCAGATTTTGGACAAAGGGCGAAATTTTAATGGTGCATTTAGTTAATAAATCATGACGGGTTGGCGGATTTACATACCCCTAGTCACTCCCCTCATGTAACAATATGATTTTCATTATAGAAGAATGAAGAAAAAAAAAATGAAAAATGCTAAAAAAGATCATTGCAGTAAAGGACGCAACTTGTGCAGTTGCGAAAAGAAAGCCTGAAAAAATTCAGGCTTGCCAGGATTCGAATGCTGACTTCTGCAATACCTGGCAGCACTCTAACCAATTGAGCTAGGAAGCCAACTGGGAGCTGGTCATTAAATTGGTGCTGTTAAGCAAGTGTACAAGTTTTTGATTGTAAGATCTAATGTGGTTCTGAAATACATGCTTTTGATTTGTTTGTGCATCAGATCTGGCATTCCTCCTTTTTCTTGTGCGAGGTCTGCACTTGAAAAGCTGAGAATAAAGAAGGAGAATGATGTTTCTGAGGTAAATATTTCACGAAAGATGTGTTTGATTTGTTATGCAGCAAGTTGCAGGTATATGCAGGGTTTGTACAGAGTCTTGAATTCTTGAGGAAGTGCTGAAATTTGCCCAGCAATTTTCCAGACCTGAAAAAAGTCTGGAAAATGGAGATAAAGTATGGAAAAATAGTAAAAAGTCTTGAGTTTTTTTTCTTGTATTCAAAGCTACAACAAGTGCTAATTAGAAGTGAAATATTATCTGTTTTGGTGAAATCTTATTCAATATTGCCTGTGCGTTCATAGCGCACCGTACAAAAAGCCTTGTTCCTACATTTTTTATGTCTCTATTGATCACCTAAAGTATCTGATAATCTTGAGTCTGGAAAAAGAAATTATTGTTGTGGAGAAAAGTGTGGAAAATTATAAGTCTTGAATTTTGGATCCAAAAATCTGGACGGATCCTGTACATATTTTACAGGTCAAATTTTATTTCAGGTTTATTTTGATTAAACCTAGGTTGATTCTCAATTTCCAATGTCTCCTTGCCCTAGAAGACCAAGGAAATTAAAAATCAACCTAGGTTGAAAAATTTTAACCGTAACTCAAATTTGACCTGTAACATATACATTGGAGGCAGCTTTAATGAAACCCAGATCAGATCAACCTTTGTTACTGTATTCGTAATCTTTGTCATTAGTGACATACAGAGGTTGTTTCAATCCAGTTTTGCTGATGGCTGAGTGGAGGTGCTATGTTGGGGGCAGTTATAATTATTGTTATTACAGTTTGTCTTTTAAAACTAGTGATTGTACTTACATATGTTGAGATAATTATGTTCAGTAAGGGAAGAGTTTCTGATATCGGATCTTCATTGACCAATCACGCTAAAAAACAGAGTTTAACTCCATCAACTGATGTGCGCAATTATCCTAAACTCTGATGATCTGGACCTGGTTTCTCAAAAGATGGTTAAGTTTAACCCAAGATTAAGCCAATTTTTAAGCATGGTTTTCTTGTCTAAGAACATGTAACTCGAGCTAACAAAATTCTGTTGGGCTTTTACTCTGAGATATAGTTATGATAACACAAAATTTAATGTTACTCTAGGCAATGCATAGGAAGGTATGGGGAACAAAATTTTAATCCTGGGTTAGCACTAATCGGCCTTAGAGGAACCGGGCCCTGTACTGCATAGGTTGTTGAAACGTCGCCAATCAATCACTTCCAACAACAGTCCTACAGCTATACTTACAGTTGTAGTAAATTATGTGCACATGAAATGTTACATTCAACTCTTCTCCTGTTTTTTTTTTTCCTTCCCTTCTAGATCCACAATCACAAGAAAGTCAAACTTGAAAACTGTCTGGACATCTTAGATCTATGTAATCTGGTACCCAAAGAAGTTATTAATCTGCGTAAGCATTTAATTGATCTTCTTATTAATAAGCAGCTAAATAAAACCTAAAAATTCTGCCTTATGATCAATTCTCTCCTGTAAGAATGACAGTAAAATTTCACTACTCAAGGACTAGAGAAATCACAGTATTGAGCAAAACAACTTTTTCATTGAGAACAGTTGATTGCAACTTGATATTATGCTTTGCTGTGATCAGTAGAAAACCTTTGCAGTGTGGTAGCATTTGGTTAAATACCCTTTCACACCTCATAGTGGCTGAAGAAAAAAATTCCATGAAAAAAGTCCTAAACAAATTAAGCTAGCACTTTGCAAAAGTTCTGCAAAATAGGTTTCATTTGAATGGTAACACCACAGAATTCATCCACAGATTCAGAAGTCAGAAGGTCCACCTTGTACAGCTTAGTAAACAGTACCACTGGAAAGTATTGCTTCGAAGCTTTCATTTAAATGGTCGAACTTATGGATTTCATCCACAGATGCAGAATAATAATAATAATCCATTTATATAGCGCCTTTTCTACAAGATTCAAAGGCGCAGAAGTAAGAATTATGACAAATAATCCCGCCGTAATGATGTTTTGGAGGGAAAGGCTCAATGGCCTTACAATTAATATTTTTCCATATTCCTTACACTGTAAAAAAATATAAAACTTGAAAATAATATTCTTTCCTGTTAGAATTCAATAGTTCACTGAATTTCTCAACTTTCAGCTGGCAAAGGTTATGACCCGTCAGGAAATCATTCAGATTACTCTGGCTTCACCAAATGGCTTCAGTGCTACTACAATTCTGAGATGAGAAACCTGGTTGATCATGATGGGAGGACCATGTGGTTCAAGGTCATTGTTGTTTTGTTCGCTTTTCCATAAATCAAACTTATGCTGGCTTTTACCGTGTGGCACAAAATTTTTGTGGGAGTTTATTTTTGCAGATTGGCGATTTTATGTGTTTTGTGGAAACTAATTTTTACGATTAGGACAGATTGGTTTTTCTTGCTGGAAATTAATTTTTGCGATTTTCAGGAAGTCCCGGACAAATCAATGATAATATTTTTGTTTTTACTGAGGACGTGCAATGAAATAATAAATAATTACATATCATTTTTTTCAAACAATACTACAGCGTGCTTACCCTATGTAAAACCAGTGACAGAGTTATGCGTGTCATTTTGAGACAAGTTGTAGTTGAACAGACACAATTTCTTAGTAAGTATTTTTTGTAGCGAGTTTAAGTTAGAGAATATTTACTCTGGAGTAAATTTTTGCGGGAAAAATGTTAATTTTTGCAGGAACTTATTTTTACAGATCATTGAAAGAAATCGCAAAATTAGAACCCGCAAAAATTTCGTACCACACAGTATTCGATGTGCCATTTAAGCTTACCTGAGTAATTCGATTTGTTTTCCATTGCTCTAGTCTAGAATTTTTTCCAAAGAGGGGATAAGTGCAAAATGAGTGACAGTAATTTTATGAGAATTCCCTTGTTCGTAAATAATAATAAATTATTATTAGTATATAAATATTTAATTGTTATATTCATGCACAAAATAATGTTTGGCACTTAGCCTCAATTAATATTGAATTAAATTTTAAGTCACTTGTACATGTTTGCGCTGAAACATGTCTTTGTTTACAACAAACAGCAAACAATAATAAATTTCATCTACGTAATAACTCTCTGTCCAAAATTTGTTTTGAAAACCAATGATCTTCCTCTCTTCTTTTTGACAGGGTGAAGCTGGACCAATGGTACCCAAAGGTGAGGGCAAAGTTATCTAATGTGAACATCCTTAAGATTCAATGTAATTTGAATCATGTCATGTCTTGTCATAGATGATCATATGAAAGGGGCGGGGATGCTTGTCGGAAATTTTGAATTCCACTTCATTCATCTGGGAGTCCTCCACATCCCCAGGAGGAATACGGGATGATCTCAACACTGGAACATTTCAAAGGAGCTGGACTAGAATGTCTGAGCATTAGAACAACATTTTTAATAAAAACAGGTTTTTAGCCTATCTTCAAGGCCATTACAAGAATTAAATTTATTGATTATGTCTAGAGGCAAAATCAAGAGGGATGCAGAAATCTAGGAAGAGGAAGACAAAAGAAGAAAATAAAGAACAAGACAATGATACAAACATCAAAGTGGTAGGTATTATACATGTAGTTTTATTAATATTTGTAACAATGTCAGAGAAGATTACGACTTGTGCAGAGGTACCACTCATTCTAACTGCTAATCCTTCAGCTACCAGGCACAATTTTCATTAAAGAAGTGTAATTCATCCTTGATTAATCACATCCAATCAAAATAGTGACATAGTTACGTCCTTTATTTTTAAAGTTGCAGCTTTGTCAATGAATGATCTGTTGTTCAAGACTATAGTTTAGAGTTGCTTGCACTTTATAATTATGTAAACTGTCTTACAGGCAAAAGTGTTCTTTTGTTACAGGAGCTGTCTTCCCCTAAGAAGCCGAAAACAAAAGCACCACCAGTAAAAACAAAGAAAAAAGGTTTGTCATATAACAGTCTTCTTGGATCATGTGTCAAAAGGTCTAAGTCAGGGTATTTTATACAATTTCAGCACTTATATCAAACAAATCACAGAATACCTGCAAACTATAGAAAAACTCAAGGTAAAATTGACATGAAAAAGCCTGTGAGCTGGCTCTCTTGTGGAGTGCAGGACAGAGAAAGCCAGAAGGCAGGCAGGGAGTCTCTTCACTCACTAAAGAGGAAAAAGCCAAAAAGCATGGATGGACAAAACTCACGAAGATTTAAATGAGCTACATGAAGGAAAACTTGAAAACAGCAGCCCCAGCTCGTATGAAATTATGGCTGACAGTGCTTGGAAATCTTTGATAGAGAGGTTTAGAATCAAGTTTACAGTGAAAATCACATTCAAATTGATGATTACTCAAATTAAAAAATGAGCAGACAAAAATTTTCTAAAATGATTCAACTTGTGGAAACAAATGGCAAAACTACTTATTCAAAATTTGTTGTTCCCTGAAATAACTATAATAGCGGTACCTCTTAGGTTTAATATTATTGTTTGCTATTTTCCTTTTTAGCAGAGAATAGCAAGAAAAAGGTTGTTAAAAAACAGTGCAAAACTAAAACATCAGTGTCAAAGGTGATTGTAACAGTTTTTTAACTGATAATCAGATTATGATAGTTTTATAATTTATTATAGTTTGCAGTAGGCAAAATATATTTACCCACTGGAAGTTCGGATTTGTTTTTGATCCTTGGCTGCATGACCTCCAACTTCTTGTACTTGAGCTTTTCCGCTTTATCTCCTAGTTCTTTATTGCGAACTGATACCGTCATCTTTTCTACGTAAAATAAGCCCCCCCCCCCCCTCGCAAATAAGCCCTCTGTCTCTATTAAGGCCCCCCTCGAATGGGTTTAAAGTAAATAAGACCCCCGGGGAATTAATGAATAATTTAATTAATGGGGAACTTACAGAATTAGGAGGTCCTGCCGGGGGGTCCTATGTCACCCGTCTGAATTTTAAAATGTCTCGTGTCGGTGCTTGTCGCTCTTATTGTCAGCTTTGCCGTCACTATCGCAATTTGGCCGAGGGAGGTTGTCTCTTGTCACGATTTCATTTCTGGTACTGTCGCTACTTTTTGGGCCATGTCGCTTGTCAGAATTTACCCTGGCAGGGCCTCTATGAGGATTTGACTGGGGAAATTTTGGTGCTTTGGATAGGTGGTTGGTTATGGGAGGTGGTCGCTCAAGAGAGGTGGTCACGCATAGAAGTTTGACTTATAAGCTCTTTGGGAGACTGCCAGCCCACCTCTTTCCTTAAACCAATGTTTATACTCACTTTTCTCTCGCAGAGCAAAATGTTGGGTTAGGGGAGGGGTAGGCGGGCAGGTTTTCAGTCTCTGATATTATACCATAATTTATGTAGGCTTTTTTTCCCCCACTTACCCTCCCTAGACAGTGATGCTCATTGACCACAATCTTGGACAAAACTGTTGAGAAAATTGTATACTTGGACAGCATTTTTCTAAACATCGTAGCTGTACCGGTTCTTCCCTCTCCCCCTTCCCCTGAAAGCAATGTTGTTGTGTATTCAAAAGAAAGCCTGATCCCTGGGCGTTTGTGGGAAGCAACATTGAATTGGGGGAAGGGGTTTTCTTTCCGCAAAGGCGTCGTTTTGGAAATAGTTTTGTTGCGTAGGAAAGTGGACATGATGGGGAAAACTTTCTCAAGTAGTTTTGTCCGGGATTGCAGATACCTGCGAGAAACAACAAACAAGGTTCCCTTGGTTGTGGAGGGAGACGTTCACATTTCATTATTATTATTATTCAATATTGTCATTTTTAATTTTTATTCATTTATCCTTTTTTTATCCGAAACTGACTATCAGACATTACCACACCCAAAAAAAAACGAAATTAAAGTTTAAAGCAAGGACAGAGTGTAACCACAAAATGTACAGGAATGTTGTTTGTAGCATGACAAATGTTATGTTTTCTTTCTCTAAACAGAAAGAACCCGTCAGAAGAAGTCTTCGCATTAAAAGAGCCCGAGAGAGGGACGGCTTGTAACATCACGTAATTAAGAAACTGTCGTGGGATGGTGTGAAATCATTTACATTTAAGTGTATTTTTCCAATTTAATTTTAATACAGTATATAACGTTTTTCTTATTGCAACCAACGAATTCTCCTTACCAGCCAAAAGGTTGGAATAATTAGGCGATTATAACGTACATTAACCCATTCGCTCCTGGAGATTTTGCCGAAAAACGCATTTTGAAGCTAGTCGAGTGGTTTTCTGGTCACTGTCGTGCTATAAAGAGCTAAAACTTACCACAAACCGGTTTACAGGTTGTACACTTGGCGGCCTTCTGATCCAGATGCAAAACATCGGCTTGCGAAGTTCGGGCATGCGCAGAAAGCAAAATTTCGAGTTTTTGGGTTTAAAAGTGACACAGCAGTCTTGACTTTTACTTTTCGCTTTTTCTCCTCCCTTCTTTTTTCGCTTTTCTTGCCTCATTTTTTTTTTCCTCTTGCTGGGCATTTAGTAGGCTTCATTTTGGTGGGAAGAGTTTTTAGGAAAGCTTTAAGGAACTTAGGATTAGGTGAAAGGAAAGGTAGGTGGGCAATGGAACAAGATTTTCATGGAGATTTTCAGGTCAATTTCACGTGGTTTTTTGCTTCTTTCTCCGGTGTCCTTGACTGATTTGTGCTCATTCTGGTATTGTTTGAAAGATCTCTTCACTCTACACAAGTTAGCGAAGAAAGTTGTCCTTGACCGTTAAAACTGATGACGTCACAAAGGGTAGAAAGGACCTGGATCCGCACGGGCGGTTACGGGCGGTTCAGGGGCGAATGGGTTAAGTACAGTTTTATTATAGTTAAACAAAGTCGATGTAATTTGACTTACATTAGAGAAGAAAATATATTACATTTTCAATGATAACCTGTTTACAGTTCTTCAGCTATCATATGCTGCTTTGTTATATATACTAAATTCCCTGGGGGTTACTTCCTTATAATTGGCTAATGGCGATGTGCCGCTGGATGGGGTCGCATTTTCACGACTGGATTGACTATAATGGGGTTACATTTTCAACAGAGTCACTAGAATGGGGTCGCACATTTCCTGATTTTTGGGGTAAGAAAGCTCTCCGTATTTACGGTTAGCAAAAGTACCTGGATGTTTGTACTGTTTGTGAAAAGTAAAGAGTTGTTCCTTCAATTTAAAACTGAATGTGTCAATGAACTTCACTGCTCTGGAACGAATGTCATTCCGGAATGAAAGTCATTCCGGTAGCATATAAAAAGCCCCTAAGAATCGAACAGAGACTTGCGTGCTTATCCCTACCCTTTCATGTACCTGAAACCTGAGAAAGGTACCCCTTTCAGGCGGAACTTCCCCGTATTATCCCCGCTATTATATACTCATTTTCACAACAAAGGTCTTGCACTTAGCCTCGTTTTGAAAGGGAGGGTTTTTTAAACTCGGAAATGGCCTACTAACTTCATAATATATGCTGCAAAAAAAGCTAGTGAGTCAGTCCCCCCCCCAAGTTCTTTGGCGAATCAAGGAATCTTTTTTTGACCTTGCTTCCGTCCATAACCAGCTTCAGCAGATGATGGACCTGGCCAAGATGCACTCTCTTTCCGGCTGGCATCAAGAAGAGGAGCACTTCTTGTCTTTGACACGGTGCGTTTTCTCTGGGCCTGAGGGAGGGGAGGCAGCAGACAACTTTTGCCTGAGGGTGGATGAGGAGCAGAGCTAGTTCTCTCCAAATCCTTCTTTACAGACGAGTCCGGAAGTAAAGTGAAGCCTTTGTTACGGAGATGCTCTAAAGGAATAGCTGGCAGGACAAGAAGCCTCCCGTCTTTTGTTTTACCCACCAGCACTTTGCCCAGAACACACGGTCCGCTCTGTCCAACTGACCTCTGACGTAAAACCTTTCCAATTTTAGCTGCGTTAGACCTGGGGGAGGTAGGAGGGCGCTGTGGCTTCGGGCCCCACAGCCCTGGTGCTAAACACGAGGAGCCCACGTGATAACGTGATACTTTCCGCTGCCCAGATTGATGGATGATTTGCTGCCTTGAGCTTGAATTGTTCTTTATTGCCGGCGGGGTCTGAGGGGGCTTGCTTAGGCCACCCATTGGCCTCGTGAGAGTATCCCGCGTGGATCTTCGCGGAACGCGTAACGTCCTCGGAAACCGAAAACGGTTAACCGTCGGGCTCCTCGGAAGCAGATTGCGGTCGGGGGGCGGCTGCTTAACCTTGCGGGTTGTTGACTCGCGGGACTTTCTGACGGACTCGAGAGGTAAAGAGGAACACGCATTAATTTTAGGGCTTTTTGGTCCTGGATATAGTAGGTGGTGTGTAAGAGATCCTGCGGTGCTCTCGCTTTCTTCGGGCGTTTTATCAGGCAGTTGACACGAAGCTTGGCGTTTGAGTTTTCTGCGCAAAGCAAGATGACTTGTTGGGGGGATCGAAAAAGGCACCTGAACACCATTTACCTGCTGGGAGTCTTTATTTTCTGGATATCGTGAGCTCTCCTTTTTGCTTGTTTTCAGCGGCTTTTCAGCGGTCGCCTGCTCTTCAGATGTGTATTTGGTCATCACTTCTTCTATGCTTGTTGCATCCCATGTATTGCTTTCTTCTAGCTCACACTGAAGGTTCACACCGGGCGAAAACACTCGATCGCGCGGAGTAAGGGGACAAAGGCTTTCAATGTCATCTCTTTCTGAACCAGATAAGCGAAGCAGGCTGAACAGACTTGAGGGACTCGGTAAAGGCTGAAAACCACTTACACTGATTTCATTACTGCCCGATTTTTCCTCGTTGAAGAGTTTCATAATTGAGAGACTTGATTCCTCGTGAACAACAGTGTAATCCTCGTCGTATTTGGTCCTTTCCTTTGGTTTCTCCATGTTTGAATCAACTCCAAGGATTAGCTTCCAAGTTGTTTTGGATCTTTCTGTGGCGATCACCTTTTATTTGTTCAATTCCAAATTAAAATTCCTCCCCATCTTTACACTGATAATCTTTAAGCCTTACAAATCAATAGCTATTGAATTCAATGCCATGTTTTTCTAACCACACCCGAAACAAACAAACATCACACACACGAACAAAAAGTAACACTTTAATAGCATACCACTGAGAGATACTTCCTTTGCGTTAGTTTGTTTTCGGAGTCTCGCTCTATCAACAA
>CALNXK010000295.1:252500-295000 GCA_942486035.1 Porites lobata
GAACACAAATTTAATTCTAAAAACCACTGAAAGAATCATTTATAAAGTACGTTCCTTATATTATCTGCATCTTTTTCCTCTGCTAGCTGCTGTTTCTCTTCTGGGATGACTTTGAAAATCGTTGCCTTTTAGCTTGAGGCTTCATGTTTGTGTTGTTGACTGTATAAAATAACTAAGATATTACGCGCGCTTTGATTGGCCGAGAAGCGTGTTTGCATGAGAGTATGTAAACATGGTTGTGCCGTCAAGATGTTTTGCTTTTCGCGCGCTAATCACGCAAGCACGAATTTGAAAAAGGTTTTGAGTTGAAAAACTCGACAAGTTTACTTTATTTACCCATTTCCTCGTCGTCTGAAACTTGAAAAATCTTTAGAAACATGCTGTGTCAATTTTTTTCGCTTGACCTGACATTTTAAGCGAGAAAAACCCGTATTTTGGAAAGCATCTTTTTTGCAAAACAAAGACTGATTACGCGTGCAAGCTTCGTGTACAAGACTTTGCCACTGGTAAGAATTTCTCTTTTAATCAATGCTTTAGACAAGAGAGTTTTTCTTTTTTCTCGGGAAAGTTATTTTATAAAAGTAATAGAAAACTTTTTTTCCTGTGTTTGCATATCCTGATGTAAACACTCGAGGGGTTGGGAGAATTCTCGACAGTTATGCAAACCCGAGACGAAGTCGACGGTTTGCATCTGACTGTCTCGAATTCTCCCGACCCCTCTCGCGTTTATATCAGGCTATGCAAACACGGAAAACGTTTTCTATTGTCTCTGTTCATTAGTCTGTTCATTCACGAAAAAGAAAACTAGCAGCGTTTTTCCCGCCTTCTGTCACGCCACTTTCCACCATGCTTTGATCACGTGCTGTAATGAATCCCGAGCTGGGTACAATCCGGCTCAAATATATCGGGACATTTGATTTTAGTCAAGGCCATGCCGGTCCAAGAATCAACCAATGGCAGTCCCTGTTTAGTTGAGTGAAAGTCTAGGAATGTAAATTGATGGTGTATTGCTTGCAGCTTCCAAATATGGTGAGCACCAGCGGCTTATGAGGAATTAGCTGGGGGATTGGAGCCAATACTTTGAATGAATAATATATAGAGGATATTACATGGCCGCCCGGAGATATGAAATTTCTCCTCGAGTGTTGAAAAATTCTTCAACACAAGAAAAGAAATTTCGTATCTCCAAGCGGCCATGTAATGTTCCATTCATTTTATAAACACCAATGAAATACCAAACCATTTCGCCTTAATATTTTTTTAAGTCCTAGAGAAGACGAATGTGTCAGAACTAAAAATGGAACAAAGTAGAAAGCCTTTAAATACAAATTCCTCTTCTTTACAATTTAACAAAGAGCGATCCTAAAATATATATGACTCATAGAATTTTACATCTGTTACATTTCTTAAAATAGCTTTTGCAATACTATATGAACTTATGGTCATGCAAATAAAGCTCGTTGTTTTTGTAAAAGCTTGTGGCTGAAATAGTTTTATTTTCCAGAATTTTGAACAGTACGGTGTATGGTGGTAAACAGTAGGTTACAAACTACTGTTTTACTCTGTAAAACTATTTATTTAGATATTCTGCATTTGCAGATTCAAGAAGTATAGAATAGGCCAATGAAATGATAGTCCAACACTTATAATCCTGACCTACCTCAGTAAATCCTACATGAAAGCTTGATTATCTTGCCTAAGAAGTTTAACTGTTTAGTTAAAAAGACGTTAACAATCTTGTTTCCACTTTCTTACTCTTAAAATATTTTTTTCTCAAGGTTAAGAAAAAAGCGTCATGGACAACATCTCGGAGATTCAACAGACCATTCTTATTGGTGCAGTCGTTGCAACTTTTCTTTTCAACACTGGACGTATTATAAAAGCAGTAGACATCTTTAACGAATGTTTGGTGCTCCTTAACGGTAAAGCTCTAGAGACAATCAAAGAACTTACCACACCACTTGTTATCAAATTTTACCATAAACTTCTTGATGGCTATACTCGTGTGTACGATCACACCCGTGCCACAGAATGTGGTAAAAAGCTTCTAGTGACACTACACAATAGTGGCCAAAAAGAAGTAGAAGGGATGACATTACTTAAACTAGCGAACATCTACTATCAAACAAGCAAATACGAGGAAGCAAAACAGTTTTACGAGAAGGCACTCAGCATCATGATTGAGACTGGAAATAATGACGGAGTTGGAACATGTTACGGGAATCTAGGAGCTGTGTTTCAATCCGTTGGTCAATATACCAAGGCTGAAGAATACCTTCAAAAAGCACTAGTGATCAGGAAAGAAATCGGTGACAAAGAAGGAGAAGCATCTGCTTACGGAAATCTAGGAACTGTGTTTCAGTCTGTTGGTCAATATACCAAGGCTGAAGAATACCTTCAAAAAGCACTAGTGATCATGAAAGAAATCGGTGACAAAAAAGGAGAAGCAATTGCTTATGGAAATCTAGGATTTGTGTTTCTTTCTGTTGGTCAATATACCAAGGCTGAAGAATACCTTCAAAAAGCGCTAGTGATCAGCAAAGAAATCGGTCACAAAGAAGGAGAAGCATCTGCTTGCGCAAATCTAGGAAATGTGTTTCAATCTGTTGGTCAATATACCAAGGCTGAAGAATACCTTCAAAAAGCACTAGTGATCATGAGAGAAATCGGTTTCCAAAAAGGAGAAGCATCTGCCTACGGAAGTCTAGGAACTGTGTTTCAATCTGTTGGGCAATATACCAAGGCTGAAGAATACCTTCAAAAAGCACTAGTGATCAGCAAAGAAATCGGTGACAAAAAAGGAGAAGCATCTGGTTACGGACAACTAGGAACTGTGTTTCAATCTGTTGGTCAATATACCAAGGCTGAAGAATACCTTCAAAAAGCACTAGTGATCAGGAAAGAAATCTATGACAAACAAGGAGAAGCATCTGCTTACGGAAATCTAGGAACTGTGTTTACATCTGTTGGTCAATATACCAAGGCTGAAGAATACCTTCAAAAAGCACTAGTGATCAGGAAAGAAATCGGTGACAAACCAGGAGAAGCATCTGGTTACGGAAATCTAGGAACTGTGTTTCTTTCTGTTGGTCAATATACCAAGGCTGAAGAATACCTTCAAAACGCACTAGTGATCAAGAAAGAAATCGGTGACAAACCAGGAGAAGCATTTGTTTACGGAAATCTAGGAAGTGTGTTTGAAGCTGTTGGTCAATATACCAAGGCTGAAGAATACCTTCAGAAAGCTCTAGTGATCAGGAAAGAAATCGGTGACAAAGAAGGAGAAGCAGCAGATTACGGAAATCTAGGAACTGTGTTTCTTTCTGTTGGTCAATATACCAAGGCTGAAGAATACCTTCAAAAAGCATTAGTGATCATTAAAGAAATCGGTCACAAAAAAGGAGAAGCAACTGCTTACGGAAATCTAGGATTTGTGTTTCTTTCTGTTGATCAATATACCAAGGCCGAAGAATACCTTCAAAAAGCACTAGTGATCAATCAAGAAATCGGAGACAAAGCTGGTGTTGGAGCTTCATACTTAAATCTGGGAAAACTTTGTCGAAAATTTCAACTTACTGCAAAGAGTCAAGAATTTACTATTAAAGCACTTGAGATGAGTTACGAAATAGGGAGCATTGAAATGCAGTTTGATAGCCACCTTGCCATTGCTCTGAATGAGTTAGTGGCAGGAGGAAGCATAACTGAAGCTCTGCGAAATCTGCATGAAAGCATTCAGAAGTGCGAAGAAATGCATGATTTTTTAAGAGTGAAAGATCCATTCAAAATTTCTTTTTTTGATGAGCATGTGTCCCCTTACCTTCTCCTTTGTAGGTTGTTAATTGCTACAGGCAGTTATTATGAAGCTCTTTACGTTGCCGAGCTTGGACGATCCAGAGCACTGACAGATGTACTTTCAGATAATTACTCTGTGGAAAAAGGGGTATCAGTCAAGCCACAGTCATGGATTGGCATTGAGAACATCATGAACAAAAATGCACTTAGTTCTTGTCTTTATGTTTCCTGCTTCGATGATAATATGTACTTTTGGATCCTCAAGCCGAACAAAATTATAGTTTTTCGACAAACGAGACTCAAAGAAAGTGCAGATAAAGTGTTTGGAAATCACACATTTGGTGGCTCTCTTGATTTACGTCAAGACCAATGCGAAGATCGATCATTATTTTCATGTGTAATTTCCCCAGTATCATGCAAACAATCTCAGAGTGACAGCTTCGAATCTTTGCGTCTTATCGAAGAAGAGGAAGACGAAAATCACGACTCTAAACCTTTAACCCTTGCTGGTGGTTACAACATGATAGTCGCTCCTGTAGCTGACTTACTCCAAGAATCAGAAATCATTATTATACCGGATAACTTGTTGTTTCCTATTCCTTTTGCTGCTTTAAAGGATGGTAATGGAAAGTATTTATCGGATACTTTCAGGATTCGTATTGTCCCTTCGTTGACGACTCTTAAGTTGATTCAGCTCAGTCCAGGAGACTACCATAGTAAAACCGGTGCACTGATCGTAGGGGAGCCAGAGGTTAGTGATGTATACTACCAAGGACACATACTACAGTTAAACTCGCTGCCTTGGGCGAGAAAGGAGGCAGAGATGATTGGGCGACTGCTCGGTGTTCAACCGTTGCTTGGAAAGGATGCAACTAAGCAGGCAGTCCTGGAAAGCATGGATTCAGTAAGTCTTATTCACTTTGCTGCTCATGGTGATGACGAACGTGGAGAAATAGCTCTTTCCCCTATAAGCTCCTGCGGAACTCCACACGAAGAAGACTACTTATTAACGATGGCTGAAATTTCACAAGTTCGACTAACAGCCAAGCTGGTTGTCCTTAGCTGCTGTCATAGTGCAAGTGGTCAGATTAGAGCTGAGGGAATTGTTGGAATCGCTCGAGCATTTCTAGCATCGGGCGCACGCGCCGTGCTGGCGGCGCTGTGGGCTGTAGATGACAAAGCTACCATGTGGTTTATGAATCGTTTTTACGAGCACCTTGCTCGTGGTGAAAGTGCCAGTGAATCTCTTCATCAGGCCATGAAGTCGATGAGAGAGACTCGCTTTTCTGACGTCAAGCAGTGGGCACCCTTTATGCTGATTGGAGATAATGTGTCATTCAAAGGTTTGTATTTGATATCATTTTTAGGTTTTTTAGTTATCTTAGTCAAAATTTGTGAAATTGATGTTCGTGACACTACGCATCATTTTGAAAAATATTATGAAGGGAGTTATACTGAGTTTTCGTAGTTTTTTTTTTTATTTATTGTCTTTTCCAACCCTGGTGATGGAAGTGAGGCATCTGGAGAGAAGGCCGAATTCAATTGTTTTCCGATTTTTATGGAATATTTCGTAAAGGATGCTCGAATCTCTAACTTACTAAAATGAAAATGTAGAAAACGATAGTTGAGATTCCAAAGAGCATATGAAAATAATTTATTAATATACCGTAAAATTCCGAAAATAATCCCTGGGGCTTATATTTTTCAAAAGCCCTTTTTGAGGGGCTTATTTTTGGAGGGGCTGATATTCGGAGGGGCTTATTTACGGAGGGAAATTTGCGTTTCAAAATCGATTGGACTAGCCTTATAGTTGGAACTAAATTTACCGTTTTTGCTTTGTTTTACTTTGAGGGCAATTTTCGAAGTACAAGCCCTGGGGGGGCTTATATGCGGAGGGCCGATTTAACGGAGGCTTTTTACGTTACCGGTTTGGGGGGCTTAGTTTTGTAGGGGCTTATACATGGAGGGGCTTATTTTCGGAATTTTACGGTATCACAGAGAAGAGAAGTAAGTGTTAAACACACTTTTTCTTGAGGGTGTGCCTGATGAAAGAAAAAATGTAGTCTGTTCCAGGCTCCGCGACGGAGTCGCTGCGCACGCCTTTCACCGCTTCATCCCTACTATTCAAGAGCCTGGAACAGGCTTTAAAAAACGCTGCTAGTATTTTTAGTGAGAGTGAAGAATGATCATCGCAGTAAATTTTCCAATTTAAGCAATTGGAAAGAAGAAGCCTGAAAAAAATCAGGGCTTCAACGGGATTCGAACCCGTGACCTCCGCGTTGCGATGATCATTCTTCACTCTCATCTACAACCGCAGTTCAAAAATGAATTATTTCATATACTTCACAGTATTTTTAGTCTTAAAAAGATTCATCCTCAGGGAACCAGAGATAGTGCAGAGGGTATACAAACTAATTACCGGTGGGCGAGAGTTTGAAAGCAGACGGAAAGATTCCCTGGGCACTTAATCTAGCTCAAGCAGGTGCAGGGGCATTTGATTTTGCAACTTCTATTTTATACAGGTATTTTTCTGGCAAATGAGCTAAGGGAAACTCCCTTGTCGATTTCGTGTGTTCTTAAAAGGAGGTCATTTTCGTCATCAATCGCCTCGTTTATGATGTTTGTTCCCCGGAGAAATCGAAAGATTTAATATGCCCCCAAGAAAGTATTTCATTCGATTCGATTGGGTTTTACAATACGTTTTGCTTTAGTTCTCTTCGTAGTCGCGATTTTGTACCAGAGGAGATGGCTGATATTCTGGGCAACCATTGCACAGGCTGCTCGGGCTGCTCGGGCGGCAAGGGATAGCATGGTTGGCTTGATATTAATCTCCTGCTTGAAGCTATAATCTGATCAGTATAAAAACAGCAAACGAATCCAAGGAATTTGAAATAAAGTAAAATATTCTCACTGCATACATAATTGGCCGGTGACGCGGGAGTTAAGGAACTCTTTTAAATTCCGTGGTGTTGGGCCTGCGCGCTCGCGGCACGATGGATTGCGACCCGTGGTTAGAATTGCTTAGTTTTTGCCCGCCTTTTGGCTAGTTCAACGGGGTTCAGTGGAAGTGACTTAGAAGTTTCGCCCCTCCCACCTCCCCTGGTGGCGGTTGACGTCGCTTACTCTCATTATTCGGCATGCCTGTTGTCCTGGCAGTCGCGGTTGCCTCCCACAACTTATTTCTTGTGTCGGAACAATAGGTATGCAATGCGAATATTATATGAATCACATTTAAGCTGAAAGTGAGACAATATGACTTTACTGAATTTTTAGCATATATATATAAATGATTCCTCAAAATGTAAAGGTTTTGTTATATGTTTTGACTTTGAAAAGATCTGTGCCAGATATTTAGGTAAAACATTTAGTGCAACGAGCAACAGAAGCATGTTGATCGACGGCTAAAATGAATCGTGCAAAGAATACATACGAAAGGGAACCGTCATGATTAGTTTTTTTTATTTGCAGGTGCATTTGATAAGAGCAGTTTGGAAGATGGCGAAGGTGCAACGGAAACAAAGAACTTGTAAACTGAGAGGAAACATGTTGAAGTTGACAACTACTGTCACAGATGTACATAAATGTATATACCTAGGATCTGAATGAAGTAGTCTTGTCTGAGACCGCAAAGTGAACAGGTGATAATTGTACTTTTTAAAGCAGGCGCCATTTTGATACGTTACGGAGGAAGGTGAAGCATGAGCTGAGCGTGGAGCACAAGGAGAAGGGATAGCCAGGACCAGTTAGTCGTCCTTATAGTGGAGACGTCAAAGTTGTATAGACCTTCTGAACCTACGTCTACTATATTAGTCAGGGCTTCTTTCGTTCTACGTGACTTCTGCTACTCTCGTCAAGGCCTGCCCTTCAATTCACGGTTGCTTCAAATAAGCTCAATCACTTACATGTCTTTCATCAACACGAGTATATTACTTTGGTTTGATAAACTTTGTAAATGTACTGATCTTGACAAACGTGATGAAATGCCAAATAGATTTCTAAGTTATAATATGATTTTACTCAGTTAGTTCTGTCACACCATCAATGATCAAAGGCCTTGGATGAGGGCAAACAGGTGGACGTTGTTTTCCTGAACTTTGCAAAGGCTTTTGACAGAGTGGCAGATAATATCCTGCTGCAAAAATGTGTAATTTTGGTATCTCCGGTGCGCTTTGAATGAGAACAGAGAGTTGTCATAGAAGGAATAAATTGCACATGGTGTGCTATTCCATCGGGCGTACCTCAGGGCTCCTTATTGGGCCTTTGGTTCTTTGTAATTTTCATTAGTGATTTGCCTGAAGTAGTAATGCCTGGAAATTGTGTATCATTATATGCTGACGACTGCGAAACATCCAGGATTATAAACTGTCCAGCTGATCATTCCGTATCTTATATGCATGGAGTCAACAAAACCTCAGAGACTTTAACGTGAACGGAAATGTAAACTAATGCAATCTGCAATCTGTCTTGGAGCACCCATATTGATAAAATGTCGAATAAGGCCAACAAGATCCTAGGTCTAAGGGACCTGTAAAGGATTTCAAGATGATTCCACATTGAGAACTCTGTATCTTGCCCTGGTCACATCACAGCTAGAGTATTGCAGTGTTGTTTGGTCACCACACACCAGCTGACACACATCTAGAAATATTTCTAAGTTGGTGCGAATTCAGCGAAGAGCAACTAAGTTTATTTTGAAGACCATGATGATTGCGAACAATGGAGAAAAAAAGCTCAATTTGTTGTCCTTCGAACAAAGGCGATTTTCATTTGACGCGACATTCCTGTATAAAGCCCTGAATGGCTATATAAATATTGATCTATCTACATATGTACAGTTTTTCTTAGATTCTGATCGGTTTCCTTTGAGGGGAAAAAATGAATGTACTCTTAAAAAAAATTTGGCTAGAACTAATACATTTAAATTTAGTTTTTTCAATAGGATCGTGGACATGTGGACACACTCTACCATTGCTTGTTCCTCAGGCAACAACTATTGCTAGTTTTAAGAAAGAAGTGAGGGAGTTTTAAGCTGGAAATGTGTGAGGTTTTTATTATTATTATTTTATTGATTTTTTTTGTACATATTTCTATATGCATTTTCACATTTTTAATTTTCTGTCTTATGAAATGTTAGTTTTTATGATATGAATATTTTTTAGACGGTGGTCTGTGTTGTATGGGGTCTTTGACTCTTTTACAGACCGTCCTTATGGCAATGCCTTTGTATTTATCACTTACGTGAAACCTTTTGCCATTAAATTGTAATAAATAACAAAAGTGTTCTCTGGAATTAAGTGCTCTTTCCCAGGGGCACCCATCGACGGTTTCCTCCTAAATACATTGAAAATACTTTTTAGGCTATCCAGAGTGTTTTTTTAAATAGATCTCTAGAAATACATTCTATCTCTATTCGGTCATCCTAAGGGGGCTTGAGTCTTTTCGACATTACAAGGGCTTCTGTATTATTGTCTCCAAAATTTTAGATGCAATTTAACGTATTACGAAAGTGAAATTTTTCTGATTGCTCTCTCCATCACATTTTATAATCCGCAAATAAATTTAGGTTTCCTTTTTTCTAAGAAAAATAGCCTAACCTAGGGAGTGAAATGTGAAAAATTAAACTTACTTTAGAAAATCGTAGGGAATTTATTTCCTAAAATTGTACATGAATGGAATGGTCATCTAGAAATTTTTAGCTGTCCTCAAATAAAAGAAATTCTAGGCAATATTTGCTTCTCCGAACATATATTTTACAGAAAACCGTCGTTGGGTGCCCCTGCTTTGCGTCAATACGATAATTACGGTATTGTTTTTAAGCTTTTTTTATTTGCCTAAGATCAATCGCCACTACAATGTTTCACTGATTACTGTTTTAGAGTTGTGACAGTGTTTAGCGGAAAGTTCTAAAACAATTCAGCATGATGGCGAGTCTTAGAGGACACAAACAAAGAAAATGAATAAACATGTTTGTGTCCTCTAAGACTCGCCGCTGTCGTGCTGAATTTTTATACAGCTATTTCTAGAAAGGTTGTCAGAAAAAGTGCACGCGACAATCACGAAAGGAATCGTGGGTGGTTTTAGGTTCGCTTTTCCTCAAAGGAATTTTGAAAGAATGGCACGGCCATGGATATATGTTTGCGATTGCTAAAGGAAAGCAACAAAAGTAGGTTCGACAGCTACAATGTCAGGAACAGTATATTGATCATATCCCATGTTACCTTTCGGGATTGCCGCGGGCACATATTTTTCGACAACCTTTCTCGAAATAGCTGTATATTGAAAGACCCCCATTAGTGACTGATAAGACTTAACAACTCAGGCGATTGGCGAAACTGTATTCTCCTGTTTTGAATGGGGCGTTTTCCAATCCTCTGCCCTGTCCTGTCTTACCTGCTATGGGTGATCCTTTTTTTTTTCCAAACTGACAGCAATGAATGGGTGGGTGCTCACTAGAATTTAGAAGTTGGGCTTTATTCTGAGATGGTCCTCTTACAGCATTATGAACCCGGTTTATGAAAAGGACTTGAGATCTTTACTGGACACACAAATCGGTCTAGTTGTATGGCACATCGCTCCACGAGTTTCTCATACACGTCCCACAGACGTCCTGGAAGATCATAGATGGAAATCCCGTTGGAATACTCAGACTCGGAACTGCTCACTGACTGCTTGTGTATTTCCTAGTTTTTCAATAGAGCAGTTTTCACTTGACTGTCGAATTGGGATTGGTTTTGGTTTTGGTTTTGGTTTTACTACGTCCTTTGGTTGGCTAGTGTATTTACTTTGGTTTTGGTTTTACGACAGTCAAGTGAAAACCGCTCTATTATAGCATCACTTGAAATAAATCATGTGGTTGAGAAGTTACTTCTACCTTTTAGCAGGAAATAAAATTTTCATTCCGTATTTATTGGACTGATGCCTTTGTATATACACTTCAGTTTTACACGAAGGATTTTTCACTTACTGTTGGTAACTAAGGTTCGATTATTTGAAAAGTCCTCAGTAAGGAGAGAGAACCTGGGAACGAGGTTGCTTTCTGGCTCGTGAATAGGCTGGTTTCATTACTTATTGCTTGGAATAAAATTTACTCTTTTTCTCACCGATTAACCTTGACATTTCATAAATTTGATCGCGTTTTCGATCGAGTACTCGAGAAACGAGAAACGAGTGCTCTGAAAGCTCGCGCGCGAAACTGGCGCGCTAATTGAGACTGGGCACTAAAAGAAAAACAAACATGGCGACGGAGCACGCAGAACATGTGTGTAGTTAAATTGGACCTAAAGTGAGATTTTTAGACTCCAGGTACTCGTATATCACCTCGATTGGATCTTTAACTTATTCGTCAACACTTCGCTTTATTTATGGCATAGAAATTCACGGACGTGGCTCGGCAGAAGGTCCCGCAACGGTCTTGTGAGGTATGCTCGAGCTTAATTTAAAGTTTTAGGCTTTAAAACAGAAAATGTTGGTCACATGAGCATGGAATATTTAGATAATGTTAGTGAAAGGATTAAGATAATGTTTTAAATCTGATCACTATCAGGTAATTTTAAGGTAGCCCTTCTCCGGACATTTTACCATCTCCATCTACAGTGAAACCTGTAATTTGTGGATACCCACGTGACCTTAGTTGGTGTTCCCTGAATACAGGTTCGTTTTGCAGTAAAAATGGGAAGAAAGTCTTCAAACAAAGTGACCCATTTGTTCACGTAATATAATATAGGGTGTTCGCTTAATGTGAGCTTCACTAAAAAGAGGCCCTCTTGCAGACCTCTCAACCCCAAAAGACCAAAGAACCTGGAGATCAAGGTTAAAAAAACCTGGAGATTTGGGGAGAAACCTGGAGGTTTATCAACGGCATCGGAAAGAACTAAAACCAGGTGTAAGGAAGACATAAACATGAAAATGGATCGCTAAGAATAGGTTTAACAGGATGCGAACCTTCCCATTCTGTTTTGAACTTTGTCTTTGCCTGATGAATTTTCATCATTTCCCACCATTTTGACATCGTGTTCGAAACGTATCTAAATGTGACAAACTGGTAACGATCACCTTATTTGGCATTTATCTTGTCAACAAGACAATTAAATATGACGAATAGAGATGAATATGCCTGAGAACTGTAGATTCCTACCTAACTGAAGCATGAAAATCACTTTTACGAGGCAAAAATGAAAATACTCAAAAAGCGTATTCCATCGGCTTTTGAATCTGTTTACCGTGAGATTTTTGTGCCTCATCGTGAGACCGTGAGATTGTCCAAACCGTGAGACTTGAGAGGTCTGCTTTTGGATTGGGGGGAGGGTTGTCCAATGCTCTGACAAATTTATGCATGGCATTATATTGTCATTAAAATTCTGTGCAAAAGTATAAGAATCATAGGCGTACGGGCTATTTTTTGCCAGGGGGGGCGGTAAACCATTTGCCCAAAAAATTCTTGCAAGTTGCCCAAATTTTTACAAAACAGTCGAACAGAAACGAGGGCCGATGCAACAAGATAGGCCGTACTGGCATATGAAAATGGCTCCATACAGTTTTTCAGGGTCAATACCTGCCAAGTTTGAGCATAAACTACGTCGCCATAAACAAACATTTGGAAAAGTTGCCACCACAGGTGTATTAGGTAAAGATGAAAATTTGTTGTGATCAGGGTTGCAATGACATCGGAGTTGTTATAGCAATGAAATGAAGCCATTACCTATTATACTTGCAGCAATATTTCTCTCTGGGAACTGTTCTTCTAAAAACGATCACAGGAGCTTTTTCCTCCAATAGTCGCCTCGATGTTCGTGACGTTAAAACGGAATCTGTAAGAGCGTTATCGAGATATTTTGGGGTAAAGTTTTTATTGTTGGAAATACGGTAAAAAAAGGAAAATCTTGGTGTTTGGCCGTTATCTGTAGAAAACGATGCACTTTTGACATGCAATTTCACCTCATAGTAGTTTCAATCTTTTCAAAAACGTGGGTGATAGATCCTGGAGATACCTCCGGCCAATTGCTACAAAGAAGGATTTGATTAGTATGTATCATGGCGCTCTTGTTCGCGGTTTTGTAAACATTTCAGTCTACTTTAACAAATTATTGAATCATTTTTAAACCGCTCGATAGACTTTATAAAAAAATCAAGATTCTTCTCGCCATTCAAACTGAGAATTAGTCAGCCACTTCTTCACTTTAAGACCCATTGCTGATGCTATCTGCCATACACTGTTCTACGAGCGGAGATGATTCTAGAAAGTTAGGCGGAAGTTTATTCTAATAAATTCACGAGTGGAAATAGCCCATTGCAGTACAGTGCCCAACAATAAAAAAAGATCAGCATATGATACCTTTCCCTTACAACCAGAAACTCGTCATGTGCTAGGCGGACACTCTCGTGTCAATGTAACTGGATTATTACGCCAACTTCAGGTTAAAATAGAATATATTTATCTCTTCAAAATAATACTAAACACATGGAGACGTCTTTAAAAATTGGCTTTGCCCAAATTTTCTCGTGCTGCCCAAAAAATCTGAGTTGTCCAAACTTTGGGGGAGCTGCAGCCCCCCTCGCCCCCCCGGCCCGTACGCCTATGATAAGAATAGAGAACAAAAAATACAATGAGAAATTAAACAAAGCCATGCATAAGTTTGTCAGAGTGTTGGACAAGTATGGGTGGGTGGGGCAGGGGGAGGATATGTATGTCCCTAGTCTGAATTTCAAATACGGTCATTTCCACGAGTTGGTCAAAAATATCAAGACAAAACAACTTAAGCTAGTTAAAGCTAGACTTTAATCCTTTTTTGCTGCCAAAAAGCCAGCGCTTTTTGCTACTTAAGTGGGCTATAACATATAGCCTAGTAGTAGCCCAACCAATCAGAATGCAGCATTGATGATAGACCACTAGTTGGATTTTACTAAAGAATAATATCTTACCCTTTGGGTAAGCTGATTTTCCTACAATGGTAGAGGTGTGCTGCTGAAGCCTTTAAAACCAGTATTTTCAATCCCACGCTTGTCTCTACACTGTCGGTGAATTTCAGGATCTTCTCTTTGTTTTTGCATATATCTGAGATCTGCTGCTTGCTGATTTTAAACTTGAGAGCTAAATTTGTTCCTTTTTCGCTTTTCTCCAAATGTGAAATAATGGTTTGCTTATCCTTTATCGAAATAACAGACTGCTTTCATTGCAAAGACATAGCAGTGATTTGAGTTTATGATTGAACCAATGTGAAATCAAGCATGACATTCCCTTAGCAACATAACAATTGAGCATATCAGAATTCAGCTGAATAATTGTTCATCTTGTGCCGCTTGGTTTGGAAGGATTAATGAACTTTTAATTCTTTTAATTTTTCAAGATCACATCTTTAATTAACCCTTTAAACTCTATCATCAAAATTTAAATTCTCATTTGTTGCCCCTATTCATTTCCTACAGAAGTAGAGGGGAGAAGTTGATAAAATATCAAGCAAATTCATCTTGTGTGATCATGTCTGTAATTCTAGTGCAAGGCTGCTGCCCAAGAAAATTAGAAGAAAAAGTTAGGAGCCCAATTAAAAAAGATCAGTAACTTTATTAACCCTTAGGTGATGGCCATCGAGTAGCGAGTAGTTCCTCTTCTTTGGACTAGTTTTCAGCTAATTAGCATAAGAAGGGCTAAAAAAGAGTTTTGCAAGGAGAAAGGCATGTTTTTCGACTAATCTGACGTAATTAAACAGCTTTTTGGTTTTTCAGGCATGTGCAAAAGCAAAAATTTGGACCCTTTTTTGTAAATCTATTTCAATCTTTCTCTCTTGCTCTCTTTTTTCCCTTAGCCTTTCTTGTTTATTAGCAGTTTTGCTGCCCACTTTATCGCCTTTGTTTAGCACGAAATTGTGTCTGGCTAACTTTTTAGGAAAGGGGCAACTTAATCTTCAAAGAGTAGTATGTAAACAGCGAAACTGGCAGTGGATTTTACCCCAAAATGTTACCTTTTTTAGTGAGTGTAATTTTGACAGGATTTTTCAAAATATCCAAAATGAGGTATCACTGGAAAGATCTATCTTTGAAGTTGTTGTTTTTATCAATTTATACCCTGCGAGCAGAAGCCCTTCGATCTTCTTAGATAAGTTGGGAAGGCTTAAAAGGAACGTTGCCTGATGAGACAAAACTGGAACAATACTTGAGCCTCAAACGAATCGAGTTTTGAAACACAAAAACCAAGTCTCAAGTTTTGAAAAACCAGCATTTTTTATACCCACCACTCTAAAGGATTTCAGGAAACAATGTATTTCTCAAGAAACTTAATAATCATTCGCACATACATTGAATGCACAGACCAACGGAACTTGCGTCTACAATTTGAGCGAAGTTAAGTTTAAGTTTTTAGGTGATAAAAAAGGACCAACAAAAGGTTTGTTTCTGGAAGTTTGGAAAATTGACTCAGTATTTTTGTATCAAGTCTATCTTTTCAACTATAACTGTCAACTGTTTTTATTTATGTGAAGGTTTGTATTTACGGGCATTGCACGCGACAGAGTAAATTAAGAAGAGATTGAAATATGATCTTGAATAGCCGCTGTGAATCATTTTTAAAAGCTGGAATGTTTTTGCGAGCCTTTCAAAAGTTCTCACAAAAGGTACAGCAAAAAGTAAGGAAGGTGTAGATAATGCTGATTAAATGATAAAAGAAACCTCCAAGTGTACCGTTTGTGTTCTTAGCAAGATAGAAAATGCTATACAAACTTGCAAAAGTTAATAGCATACCGATGTCACGTGTAATTTAAAGCCAGCTTGCTTTTCCACGGATCACAACTTTTTCTCAGTTTTTACTTCATGCAGTAGCGACCTAACATTTCTAACGCTGAAAGAAAAGTCATGATTTTATTATCGAAGGTTTTTGACAGACTATCAAATTATTCATTTGACACCATTTTCAGATGAGAAACTTCAACTGCTCTGTAGCAGAAGTCACAGAAGCGAACTGACATGACATTGACATGAGAGCTGCTTGTTTACCTTTTATCAGCGGTAATATATTTTTGCCTATGAATGACGATCAAACGATGTTTTCCTTCGTCATTTCAAAAGAGCAGAATGAGCAGGGAATTTTGTTGTTTGTTCACTGGAAGTTAGCCTGAGAATCATATGTTTTAGGCGTCTGTTTGGGCTCCCTGTTTGAAATTTTGGTCCCCCGAGGGTAAATCGTAGGCACCTCATGCAACTGGGCACCCGTTAGGCAGCAGCCTTGCTAGTGACCACTCTGTTTTACAAGGCATTAATATTACAAGGAGAAACTTGATGCTGATCACTCTTTAATAGGGCTGAAAGGGTAAATATTCATGAAAAACAGGACCAGCAAAACAAATGTGTATAATTGAAAAGTCCAGATAATCAAGGTTCAACTGTAACCCTGATTAATTTGGTATTGCATACAGAATTAGGTAATTTTTTCATACCAATTTCATGGAACCTGCAGCCTTCAAACGTACTCTTTTAAAGGCTTCCAGTTCAAAAACACACTCTGTTAAAGACGCAAAATAGTGGGGAAGACTCAAGACCCTGAAAACCATACCCTGTACAGCGCAACATCCCTGTCTAGACCAAATGAGGGAGTGTCTCCACCCCGGAAATGGAACCCCCCTAGTAAAGTCAATTCTGGCCATGTGAACACCTTGCTTTTATGGGCACCTTGATAATAAGGATGTAAAAGCAGTTAAATTTCCATTCAAAATACAAATTATGGACTCTTAACCTGATCAACTGACCTGACATGAGATAAGGTGTCTAAAAAACCTTTATACAAGTTCCGTTCTTTAAAATGTCTCGTCAAATGTAGTTAATTTTTGTCAATTTTTTTTTCAGTGATTGATAACACTGCATCACATATTTGAGATTCTTGGTGAAGTGGAATAGAATGCCAACATGCAAAACAACTCACAGGAATGACTGTTGGATAACAAGATCGGCAAGAGAAGCCGACCCTGAAGACAAGGTAAACAATTCTCCTAATTTAAGATTTCTACAAGCTGTTATTCTGATATTTGTTTTCTTCTTAGGTGAAGTAATTATCATGTAATTAGTGTTCTTGAAGTTAATGGACAGTATATTTGCTGCACAGAATTTTAAGACCTTTCCAAGTTCTTCATTGTTAACTGATTGTAATTGTTCTGGGTCTTTTGAAGAATAAAACATATTTGTATCGTCTGCAAAAATCGTAAAAGTTAATTTCTTCGAAGACCCGGGCAAATCGTTAATATACAATAGAAACAGCAGTGGAGCCTTGAGGTACACCACATGTGATGGTTTTCAGGGTAGACTCTGTATTACCAACTTTGACATATTGCTTACGATTACTGCGCATTTCACAAACATGCAGATTGTGAAGTTCAAAAACCAACTGACAATTGCTTTTGTCGCTGCCGTCAATCATCTTAACGGACCTCTTAGGAAAGAAAACTTTACTTTAACGGGTTCAAAAGGTCAAGGTTTGTGATTTGTGATTGGTGGATTTCGATCCGTTTTAAGTGTTTCTGTGTTTCAAGGTTCGTTGCTTGTGATCGTAATTATGATTGACGGCAGCGAGAAACGCAATTGTGAAGGCGACCCATTAATTTTAGAGTTCGCGTGTTTGTGAAAAGCACAGTAAGGGTAACAATAGAAAGCTACAACACGTGGTTTGCCAGCATTTTTCTTGTTTACGTACTTAGCGACCATTCAATAATCTCGAGAAAGTGCACCCCGGGATGGCGGGGTTGTAAGATTGCATGTAAAGGAGGGTTATTTTTTTACCCCACCTAAGCGGGTTACCTCACCTACCTGGGGTCCCCCACCTCCATGTAAACAGGCCCTTAGTTTCTGTAATTCCAAGTATATCCAGCTTGGAGTCAAGGGAGCGTAATAGTTCTTCTAATAGATTTGGGTTTTTTTTATAAACTTCTACATTGTAATATTACAGTGAAGAATTGAAAAAGATTTTGCGTCTGAATTTACAAGCATTTTATTAAAGCTACGGACTGAATAATATTCTGAGCAGGGGGTATTTAGCATTAAATCTGGTTTCTCGTTTCAGCAACAAACTGCAGAATGGGTGAAAGCTTTCCCTGACACCAACATCCCCTGTTCGAATGACTTCTCGGTGACCGGAGACTTCGGGAGACCCTGTGAAGATAAGGGACTGGAACAAGCTGGGCTACCGACTGACAGTTTCTCTATTCAGAATGGCATCGTTATCAGGTAATTATTAAAACCTGAATCATTGGATAATGTAATTCTAGAGCTCAGATTGGCTTAGCCATTATGGTATACCGTAAAATTCCGAAAATAAGACCCTCCAACTATAGGACCCCCAAACCGGTAACGCAAAAAACCCTCCGTTAAATCGCCCCTCCAAATATAAGCCCCCAAGGGGGTTGTACTTGAAAAATTGCCCTCAAATACAAAGTAAAGCAAAGCAAAAACAGTAAATTTACTTCCAACCATAAGGCTAGCCCAATCGATTTTGAAACGCAAATATCCCTCCATAGATAAGCCCCTCCGAATATAAGCCCCTCAAAAAGGGCCTTTGAAAAATATAAGCCCCGGGGCTTATTTTCGGAATTTTACGGTATGAGCCATTATACTATGCTCTCCAAAAATGGTAACCGCATGCGTCTGCTCAAAATTAAAAACAAACTGATAATCGGTTGTTTTTACCAATAAAGTCGGGACGAATTCTTGATATTTTGTGGGCGTTTTTAGTAAAGCAATTATTCCACTCGCGCTTGTTTGGATATGAAATGATTACAGCCAACGCGCACTCGTGGAATAATTGTTAATTAGAGATGTCCGGTCAGAGCGAATCGCCGGTATATAGGTTTCGTCCTTACTGTTTTAATGTGTCGTGCTGCATGTTTTTGCGTTACAGGAATGCAACTACAGAGGCCGTGTAACGTGATGGACGAACCCTGTTAACAATCCAGGATAAGTTCTACTGCCCGGCCATCATAGACAATAAAGACTACAAGTTTTCGCCAAGCGGCAGCTACTTTGCTCCTAAAGAAGGCGACTACGCATCGTACATCAAGTACGGACGCAGCCTTCCGCTCATTGCGCATCCTGAGGTATTTGGAATGCACGCCAAATGCAGACATCAGTAAGAACCAACAGGAAACCCAACAGTTGTTCAACAGCATCCTTTTGACGGAGTCTCGAACTTCCGCCAAAGATGGAAAATCCGACGACGAGATACTCTTTGGGGTGGCTGAGGATATTTTACACAAGAGCTTTGACATGGAAGCGGCACTGTGGAAATACCCCACCACCTATACGCAGAGTATGAAGACGGTATTGGTGCAGGAAATGGTCAGGATTAACAGGCTAACGAGAAGTCGTGCGATCTTCGCTTATGAACATACAGAAAGCTGTTAAGGTCAGATAAATTTAATAGCTATTTTATAGAGTTCTTGTTTGAAGTTTTGACTAAACGTGAAGTAGAATCTTTATTCCTTTACAGTCTCTAAGGCAGACTGTGGCCACTGCGACGGGAAGTGTCTGCGCGCCTTATAGAGAGTCAGAGAAAATGACTGAAAATGACTTACTCTAGGTGTCCAATGCATAGAGGGTCAAATAAGACAGGGACTAACTCGTGATGTCTGTTTAAAGATAGTTGACTGTATTACTGGACCCTTTCGAAGTTGTCGCTGACTGAAAACAGTAAATACAGTTTCCCCTAAGGGGGAAGTAGTACGTCAGGCAACCTCCGTTATTTCAAATCATGTTGCGTTCATCTGTGTGCGATATTGGACGATATGTTGCACACTGCACTTGTGTCTAGGAAATGTACCCGAGACATATTACCGTTTCCTCTTACCCCTCCCTGCCGGGTATATATTTTGCTCCTTTTTCTATGGGTTAGGCAACTTACAGGATGTTGTTTTCGCTGCGTGTTTAGGAATGGGACTCACTAAGACGGTTTACCCGACCTTTTATATGATCCCAGGGCCTGGTTGGTATGCCCTCTGAACTAGAGAAGGTGACTGGCGGCATCCTTAAAGGCAAAATCCCTGGTCTGTGGATGAAGAAGTCTTGCCCATCTCTTAAACCACTCGGCAGTTACGTCAATGATCTGATTGCTCGCCTCAAGTTTCTTCAAGAGTGGTAATATGGGTTTTTCTTCACTCAGGCCTTCTTAACGGGATCAAAGCAGAATTACGCCAGAAAATACACCATTCCTATTGATCTCCTAACGTTTGTCTTCGAGGTTCTTGGCGACAATAATTACGAAACTCCACCCGAGGACGGTATCTATGTTAACGGCTTGTTCACGGAAGGCTGTCGATGGGATCGAGAAAAGACAGTGATTGCAGAGTCGCACCCGAAAGCTTTGTATGATGGCATGACTATTATGTGGCTCAAACCTTGCAACTGTTAACCGGCCTCATTTTGTCTCCCCTGTTCACAAAACAAGCGAGAGGAGAGGTACGCTCTCTACCACAGGCCACTCCACTAACATTGTGATGGACATGCGCCTGCCATCTGATCAGCCACAGTCCCATTGGATCATGCGTGGTGTGGCTCTTCTTTGCTAGTTGGATGATTAAGGAAGTGTTACATGCAGTATTAACGTGCACTCAAGAATTGTGATATGCAGAATTAACTTACAACTTGTATATAGTCCTCATTCAGTTTATGGTGGTAAAGTTTATATCCTGAATTTAGAACCGACTGATATTGTTTGCTTTATTCAAGCTGGAGTAGTAACAAATATGGTCTGTACGCTGTAAATACGCTCTTACTTTCTTAGTATTGACAAGTAGTAAATATACTGAGCGGTTGTAGTAAGGAATGGATTTAACAATACTCCGGGGCGGGTATTATTTTTGACGAAGTTGTTAACTTTCCGCCCTCCTTTTACAGCACGATTTTTTTTTCAACTTTTTGGTCTGAAGGGATATTCATCGCACGACATCTGCAAAAACACTTTCACTACTATACTACAATGATTATTACATTCGTTATCATATTTACAATCCTCGCGGCATTCAGAGTCGTCGTCAAAGAGGTTCTCAGTCAAGGGTTTTTCCCCTCAAATTAGGAAGTGACACGAAGGTTATCTTACCGGCGCCAGTTTGTTTGCTCATCCTTTACGCGGCGATGGCCGGAACCAACGAGATATACGTAACAATCATAGGCGACCTTCTTGTTCTCCTGACGCCAGTTTAAACCGAGAGGTCTGGGTGTCCGGGGTACGAAGCCGGAATGAAATGTTCAAAGTGAAATAGAAAATAGTTTGTCTCTTTAACTTACCGTTGATTGTAACCTCGTTAGTGTAGTGATCTTACTCTACCCCTCAATGCCCTGCAAGTTTAAGATCGTGGATCGTTTCCAGCGCCTGCGGAAACCACATTTTGCCCTCGCAAAGGTATGCAACTTTCTGGTCAACCTCGTTATAAGGGTTCTCTCCTACCCGTCCCTGGGAACGAGGTTGTCCTCAGTCTATTTACGGGTTGCTTCAAGTCAGTGAAAAAACTTAGATGTGAAATGAGCTATCAAGATTATCATGAAAAAAATCATTTTTATAATGAGGACTGTTTCCGCACTTGGTCTCGTTTTGAAAGTGAGGGTTGGTTTTTGGAAGTTGTTAAAGGCCTGTTGACAGCCTGAGTATCAGGCGTTTCTAGAGGAAAAAGGAGAAAAGAAAAGCGAAAATCTCCTGTCTCGTAGCCCCTTAGAAAAGCCTGATACTCAGACTAGCCTATTGAAGGACCAGTTTAACCCGTCCAGGGCCCCCGCAGGGGGAGGGGCTGGAGGATCCAGCCCCCCCCCCCCTTTTTGAAAAATGAATAAATAAAATTAACTACAGTGGAACCTCGATATAACGAAGGGTCAAGGGAGTGGCAAAATATGTTCGTTATAACGAGGTTTGTTAACTTATATGGAAAATTAAAAACTGCTCTGCGGGCCCTGCCGTCTAATCTTTGTTCAAATAACCAGCCCTAAAGTTTGAATGACTATACTTTTAAGGTCTCGGTAAATGAAAATTTTAGTACATTGCTCGATTTTGTTTTTTTTGGATTTTTGGCATGAGTGGGTCCTAAATTTTATTTTGGCAGAAAAAGAAAATCAGAAAGTGCTTTTTAACCCTTCTAAAATGAGCTTTTTCTGAGCTAACCAGCCAAGCGTGGACCTCGCGCTAAATCTTTAGAGCTGATTTTCTCTCACTCTATTTCAGACGCAAAAATCAAAATTCTCCGACCTCCAGTCGGGACAGGTTTTAAGCTATCGCTTTAAAACTTTCAGATATGATGGATAATGATATAGACTCAAAAAGGGTGTGAGGAATTTTCCGATTTCCCTTTGTAACTCATTTTATGTCAGTTTCTTTGCGTAAATCGCGCTCGAGATTCGACTTTTTAGTTTGAAATGTAATAATTCCCCTAATACGAGACATATGCAAATTTCCTCACACCCTTTTTTAGGTCTTTTATCTGTCAATCAGATGCAATAAAAAGAAAGTGAATATTTAACAACGCGAAAGGGCTGGAGCTTCAGCAGTAAACTCGATACCTCTGAGTTCGAGAGCAAAAAACTTAAGCGCCTTTTGAAATTCGATGAAATAAAATATTTTATAAGGTAATTTAGTCTTTTAGCTTTAATTTGATATATAACTTGCCTTTGCAGCGAAAATACTCGCGCGACTAGAATTTTTCTCTGTGGGCACCTCGTTTTCCTTTACCGAGACCTTAACTCGTACCCAGATCGCACTCTGTCTTTGCAAGGATCTGCCTTTCACAAAGATGGTCAGCAGGTGCGTGAACGCGTTCACCGATCAAGGAGCACTTGTTGCGTGTTATTCATGCTTGCGTACTACAAAAGCGCCTGTTGGAACGTCTAAGGAAGACTGAAACAACCACAACGGCGTTTAAAGAAAGTTTTCAATTTGTTTCAAATGAGCCTTTTTCCATATATATAATAGTCAAATTTACCTAATTCAGCACGAAACAAGTCGGTAATTCCCGTGTTTGATGTTAAAGAAGGCTTTACTCCATCCATGTGTGTCCATTTGATCTGTTCGACGTTACATATTGTCTGTTAACTGTGCCTGTTAATGCAACCCGTTAGGCTGTCGGAGATAATAAGCGAATTGACTAAATTGATGCACGAATTGTTGTTCTAGGATCCACTGCCGTGAGTCTTTTCCAAAAAAATGGGTCGGTCGGGCGATGGGAAACGAAACATTTTATGGGGATGTCCTAAGTGTCGGTAGTCCAAGCGAATTCGGCTCCGATGAGATTTGGTGAATAACGCCCAGCTATCAGTGACATCGTCATGGACAAAGCGGTTTTGTTTCTCATAATTTTAGGGAAAGTCCCGGACAGATTTGCATAATATGTCACAGACAAACTTCATTTCAGTTTTTTTTTTAATAAAATGTTTGTATGCGAGGATGGTAGTTCTTTTTACTTTCTAAAAAGGCGAAACAGTTTAAATTTTCGTTCGTTTTGCGTCCTGGAATATTGGCGAAATGACGCTTTTCCAAATAAAGATTTTGCTGAGATTGTTTTGAGTATTTTGAGACAAATAATGTAAACTTGCCTTCTTTAAACTGGCTAATTTCGTTTCCAGTGAGGTAGATACAAACTTCGCATCATCATTTAAAAATAAAAACTAGCCGTGTAAAATGATAATACTGCTAAGCTGCATGTTGACATTTTCTCATTCATATCTGTCAGTGCATCATGCAGTTTTTTAAAATATCTTAATTGGTACCGTTTTATATCCAGGCACCGACAATTTTAAAACCGGGAACATGGACAAACCGTCGGCTGATTATATTATACAGATATAGCAGCCTCCTCCTCAGGCCCTTCGTTTTTCGCACGGTAGAGGCGAGCGACTGGTGATGAACTGCAAGGGACCATGGGAAGGATACAGACTGCAGGGGAAGCCCGTTTTCTCCTCCCCGCCTTCCTTTGCGCGCAAATTTTCATCGGGAGAGAGACGTCTGGGTACAAGGCAGCAGATATATGCTGCATATGCTAGTGGAATGACTCGTTTTGGACTATTCGTTATCGGCTCCTTAACTCGACACCAAAAATGTACACGTTAAGGTATTTATATTAGACATGCAGTTTGGAAATCGGTTCTAACTATCCGGCATCCAGTTCTGAATTTGTTACAGCTTTTGTTTCTTGGAATGCAGGGAAAGTCCCAGATTTTTCCACATCTGATAGAGGCACGAAAGGGCGGCTGACTTCGAGGTAAGTAGCTTGGCTTAGCTTACCTTTTTCTATTTCATATATCTTACTTGAGATTTTAATTTTCGCAGTAAGTTTCCTGAATTGCGATTGTGTATAACAGAATCATAAAACTCGACCTCGATTAGTACGGATCGTTTGTCGTGTGATTTCAAAAGTTCGAAGCAACTCTTTGAAGAGCTCATACAATCAAATCGTTTCGCCTTTACGAAATGGATTCCCTTAATAGAAAAGCTTATAAATATTCCCAGTTGATACAGACATGTAACGCTGGGTAGATATTGAAATTTTACAAAAAAAAAAAAACCCTACGTCTATTTCATGCATGTTAGTAAACTGCGTATTCCTTTCTTGGTATCGTTATCAGCGTACGAGGCTTTGATTTCTGATCGTAAAATGCGGAGAGTCCTAAAGCTTTATTGTACTTCACTGTACTCTTAGAGATAGATTTCCTGGTAAGGTCTTGGTAGTGTAGCATACATATTATGTTACAGAGATAAATCATTTCCGTTTTTTTTTCTAATGTTTGTATTGGAGCATGTTAGTCCTTTTCACTTTCTTGGAAAGCAAAACAGTTCCAAATGTCGTTCTTTTTGCCGGGTTAATATTGATGGAATTAGGTTTTCAGAGCGTAAGTGTTATGATACATCTTGGCACCGCTACATTCGATTGCTGGGTTCGTTAACCTTGCGCAGCGAAACAGCCGTTGAGAACTTCATAGCAAGTCAGGCGCTACAAACTTCCTCGGAGGAAAGTGAATAGTTTGAGTTCCCCTTAATACCAAGAAAAATTCCCAATATTCGCTTGCAGTCAATAAACCCCCGCGATTTCTATTTTCATACGCGCGCTCGACGATCTTAAAAGAGAAAATAGAGGATATGGGAACAGGCTAGCCTTTCCCAACTTTTAGAGATTTCTAGGCAATATTTGCTGCTTCTAACAAATTTTACAGAAAAACGTCGTTGGGTGCCCCTGGTATGAAAGTTCCAAACGATTCATCAATAGGACATGCTGCATCGCGACACGTCGTGTATGTTATAGACCGTTTTCTCATGACGTCACGGCGGCCATATTGGTGTTCCAAAACAGTGAAACGGCGGCCATGTTGGTGTCCCAAACAAGTCCTGTGGGAGTTGAACTCTTTTCTTATGTAAACGCTATCTTTTTTTCCAATAAATTTGCATAAATGCTAACCACGTTAGTGAAAACGCTGTATATCAGGGACTAGGGTGTTTCTTTTGGGGAATCATTAACATATGGGGCTTTATTTCTTACTGCAGGGACAGTCCCAGAGTTTACAATTTTCCCTTTCCTTTTAGTAGTTCTCCTTCTCGAACTGGTGAGACAGATTTCTTGGTGAGTACGTTGATCTAGCCATTTACATTTCCTAGTTTAAGATGCGAATATTCAGTTTCAGTTCTTGAGATGCCAACGAGGGAATTAGTAGAGAGAGTTGTTTGTTTCCGGTCTTTTCTTCTTCGCGGAAAGCGAAACGATTTCTTGTTGATGATCGGTGGTAGTTGGGCAAATTAAGATTTCTTTCGTTGCAGTTTCTAAATACTGGCAGACTCTACATCAACAAAAGATTTTGAGAACTTGATTGCAAGGACAATGCCTACTTTAAAGTATTGCAAAGCATTACCCGCTTAATTCAAACTATTTAGTTTGACGTCTCTTATATAACCTTGCTTATATTCGTGCACGTGCATATGAAACTTGAAAACAATGCCAGTGAATAATGAGGACGCACACTTGTAAACTCAAAATCTAAGGGAACAGTTGGTTATATTTGAAGCCCTATTTAAAAGCCTTCGCTGTTTTAAATGTTCTTGAAACTTACAGGGTATATTTATTGACAATTGATCTCGGGATTGTGTAGTTTATAAAAAAATTTATCGGGCGGTTTTCTGAATAATGCGAAATTTGTAGACATGTACCAAATTGCATGCAAAAACTGTAAGAAAAGCTGCTGAATGGAAGTTAATAAAATTCTTCTTACTCGCGATCGCCCAGAGCAATTCTCTTCTTTTTTTGTACGCAGTTTTCAATGGAATCAAACTACTATGAGACGAAGCCGCTTTTCCAAAGCTTATCATTTTCTTAAAATATTAGCTAATTGTGTAGATAGCATGCTATTTCACTTTTTTATGATTCTTAAAACTTCGTTTCAAAATATTTCCAAAACGCTCCCATAGTATTTGTTCAAACTTTGCAAGAATTGAGGCAATTATGGCAGGTACATACTCCCTTAAGCGATTTCTTCAAAAAACTCCTGGTACAGAGAAACACAAAGATAAATAAAAAACGTAATGGCGTCATTCCGTTGCCATGGAGAGTCCGATTGTAATAAAAGCCAGATCATAAAAAACTTTCATCTTTATATAATACAGTAGGGGTAACCTTTTCCCCATATCTTTACTCATGCCGACGTAGTTAATGCTCAAACTTGGAAGGTATCCCCCCTAAAAAGTCCAATCGAGCGACCTTAAGTGCAACGCTTGGACACTACTATACCCAATATTACATTTCAGTCACTGACCTTTTGACTGATAAAATTGGTGAAAGAACAAGGTCTGATTTTGTGCAATAGTAAATTTACTTCGAGTGTTATTTTGAAAGAACATTAAATATTCACCCACCATTTGTTGTGTCAGTTGTTGTGCTGATAATTAATATTCATAAGTATAAGTCACGTGCAGTGACTTTATATCTGATAAAACACCGCATACTAATAAGGGAAGGTTTTATCGATATAAAGTCACTGCACGTGATGTATGATCGACTATTTGATAGGTCAATGGGCTTTTGAATTATTAATTAAATTTTGAAGGATCTGTCACGGAGTTTTTGTGTTACATTTCGTCACGCGTGACATTTTTGGTCTTACATGTAGGCGATCACGTTTGGAGCACGTGATTTTGAACCGAGTAGTTTTTCGATTGAGAATAGATTTTTGATGACAGTGCACCTTTGAGAGAATTGTAATTTTTGTCGAAGACTAGTGTTCGGTTTTGAAGTCCGAATGGTTTGGCACTAGTGAATCGGTTTTGAAGCCCGTTACTGTTGGAGTCCTATTGGTTTCGAATAAAATCTATCACAGGATCACGCAACGCCCACTGGGTTAGTGGGTTAATAAGTGATAGTGTTCATTTTTCGACAAAGGAAACTACCCATTTTATATTCTAGGGCGTGCCTTGAGGCAGCCTAGTTAATAAAACCTAGAGGGGATTGGGTCATTTGCTGGATGAGTTTTTTTACTTCCACATACAGCTGTGTATTATCCCCTGAAGAGAGGGCGTATTTCTATTGAGTTTTCATAACGGACCGATGTAGTCTGAGACCAGAAAGACATAGTTGGACTCGGTGGAACTATTAACAAAGGGGAAATGTCGCATTAAGGTGTTTATTGATTAACGTCTTGCTAGTAGAGAACAGTGACCGAAGAAACTTATAAGATCATAAGATATAGTTAAACAAACATCTGTTCGTAACTTCTTCATATTTGCAGCATTGCGAGTTTTCACCGATGCTGAGCTTTTTAAGTCCATGAATTTGGGGCCTGCGGCCTAGATTACAGGTTCTTTCCTGTAAAACTGATGGCAAGGTGTTTGAAAAAATAAATGAAAAAGGGAAAATAAATAACATTTTTTTGTCTTGTTCAGCAGACGCGTTGAACTCGTATTAGAATTGATGTGACATGGAAGACAGACGCTTGCCTCAGTACCTCACAACCTTGTACCCATACGCGGGCTCGTTAGCCGTAGAAAGAATATACATATAAAATTTGATAACTAATCTGTTTGGTTACAACAGTTGATAAAGTTTTCGCTCTATAGAAAACAGAACGCATATCAAACATTAAATACCCTAGGTGACGTGGGGAGCTATCTCCTGGATGTCAATCTTTTGGCAGTCATTAAAACAAGGGAAACATTAACAGCTTTTAGAGTGCTAGAGGCTATACAATGCAGTACCAGGCAGTACCGAAGCTTCTTTGGAAAAGCGAGGAAGTGTGAAATAGAAACGCATGCAAAATGGCTGACAACCGGACAAAATTATTGTTAACCATCAATGAAACTGCTCGTGCAATAATTTTAACTTTTGAAACATCACTCGTGCCATAAATAAAGAAATGTACTCGAATTCATACGATTTTGTATAGTTACTACATTTATGGTTAAAATGTTAGTACATTTTTGGTTTATAATTTATTACATTTATTGTTCGGGTTTTCATTACATTTATGGTTGACTTTTATTACATTTATGGTTAGTGTTACTGTTATTTAGCAATTATTGAATGAGGCTGAGTAGGAGGTGAAGAATAATGCAGATTGAGGAGGATATTATCGGCCGAGGTGGATAACATCATCCTGCAAGATCTGCATAATTCTTTTCGTCTTACGAAAGCCGAATTCAATAATGGTTTTATTAGTCATTCAAAATATTTCTAATTTGTTATAAACAAGCTTACCTTCTCGAAGACTTTCTTCAAAACTTTGGCCTATTTCTCGGCATGGTTTTCACGATACAACATATGTTTTTCCTTGAAGATACTCCTCAAAAGTAAACTAGTAATAGTTGACACTACAGCTGCCCCCGTTCTGTATATTGTCGGTCAGTAGCATTCTTGCTCGTTGAGTGGCTCTTTGAAATATACCGATTCATAATTGAGATTTTCACACATATTCTATACAATAGGTGAGATAAATACAGGAAACGCAAGGTTCCATGCACAGTTTCAGGTCGATTTACACAGCTTTGATCAAAACATTCTCAGTTTCGAGAATAGGTTATTCTAAACCATAAGAAAAGACTTAATTAGAAGTTGAATTTTTCGCTATTTCTCTTCCACTTTTTACATTCAGTTCATTTTATTTGCCGGAAAGGAAGCCTTAAATTTCTCCAGAGGCTTTCTTTAGATTTTCCATATGTATATTTGTCTGTAATTTTCCCGGGACTTTCTTACAGACAAATGTATAGAAAATTTTGAAAAGGGGTTCTAGGTCTTCCAGTGCATGTAACGAGAGGAGAGGAGAATCCTTAGGAGTGAAGCTTTAGTTTGCAAATCATATTTTTTTTTTCAGAACAGCCGTTCTAAGGAAATTATTCGACATTAGATTCTCATACAATCACTGTAATTTCTCACGCGTTTGCCTACTCGTCAAGATGGCGTCGAAAACCGTGGCAAGGTCTATTCTAGTCTTTAAACTTTATAGCGGAAGGACATCTGTGAGCAGGGAATAAGTCAGCACAGAATTTGATTGTCGTCGAATTTCGGTAATCGTCCATCGTTCTGCTAGTGAGAAGCTAGCAGGGGCACCCAACGAGAATATAGTTCAAAACCACCTAAACATAGCATTGTTAAACGTATTTTAGTATTTAAACGGTAGATATAGGCATATTTTTATCCCCTAAAATTTTTTCATCTGTTCGGATTTCCTAGCTGAAAGTCTAGTGATCCGAAAATTATAGGGATCAAAACTTACCTTTTCGAAAATTTCAGCCAGAAAAGAGGCTCCCGAAAATTCTAGGTGACCTTTTTAGGGTAAAAATCCGTTAAAAATGGGCAATTTACATTTTTTAGATGTTCGAAAATCCTAGGAGAGGCAGGCAAGCAAGAAATTTTATAACAAATGTTTCGAAAATTCTAGATCTCAAATCGTCTTCCGAACAGATATTCTTCCGAAAATTGTCGTTGGGTGCCCCTGAAGCTAGCCGTTGTTCACTCGTCTTGCTTGTTTGGGGCTGAGTCTTATTCCGGTCAAAGAGAGAGAAAGAGTGTCTGGCATGGTTTCCATTGAAAGATTTGTGAACTCGTGTCTGGCAAACTCTCCAAGTGTTTATATATACACAGTTATGCGCACCTTATAAATTCTTCTGCGCTTAACGAGTGTCGTTAAAATTTTGGTTTATAACTTTCACTGAAACAACTGCTCCACAGAATGTCACTGATAACACGTAACTCAAAAGAGTGTCGAAGTATGACTGCACAATAAACGTCACAAAATCTACCTAAGCGGTCCCTTGGGGATGTTCTGTCTTTACGTCATCCTAACCATTTCGTACTTGCGGGCGTAAACATTAATAGAAACGTCATCATTACCTACCTATTCCTCGCGGCCCCTGTTCAAGCAAATCGAGATTTTTTCTATATTGACTGTATGACTGTATATTTCAACTGTAAGTACTTTCCTTAATATACGCGCGAGTTACTAGAGTGCCTCCTTGCGAGGGCAACAACATCCGATCCCTCCAGGGATACGTTTTGAGTATTCTTGCATTTCTTAACTTAACTCAGGAATCAAGAGCTAGGCTGCCGCGTCTGGAAAGGAGTTTGATCGATTTTATATTATACACTTAATGTCAGATCCCGAAGGAAACAGTTCGTCTCGGGAAACATCAGGACTCGAGGGAAAACAAAACTAACAAGTTTCCCGAGGGACCTGACATTAAGTGTTTTGTTATATTTCTAGACTTTCACTTCAACAGGAACAAAAGAATAACCGGAGCAAATCAAAACAGTCGACTCGGTACTTATAAGAACACAAATTTAATTCTTAAAACCACTGAAAGAATCATTTACAAAGCACTTTCCTTATATTATCTGCACCTTTTTCCTCTACTAGCTGCTGTTTCTCTTCTGGGATGACTTTGAAAATCGTTGTCTTTTAGCTTGAGGCTTCATGTTTGTGTTGTTAACTGTTTAAGCAATAGAGAACGTTTTCCGTGTTTGCATAGCCCGATATAAACAAGAGAGGGGTCGGGAGAATTCAAGACAGTCAGATGCAAAAAGGTCGACTTCGTCTTGGGTTTGCATAACTGTCGAGAATTCTCCCAACCCCTCGAGTGTTTACATCAGGATATGCAAAGACAGGAAAAAAAGTTTTCTATTACTTTTATAAAATAACTTGCCCGAGAAAAAAAGCAAAACTCTCTTGTCTAGAGCATTGATTAAAAGATAAATTCTTACCAGTCGCAAAGTCTTGTACACGAAGCTTGTACGCGTAATCAGTCTTTGTTTTGCAAAAAAGATGCTTTCCAAAATACGGGTTTTTCTCGCTTAAAATGTCAGGTCAAGCGAAAAAATTGACACAGCATGTTTCTAAAGATTCTTCAAGTTTCAACCGACGAGGAAATGGGTAAATAAAGTAAACTTGTCGAGTTTTTTAACTCAAAACCATTTTCAAATTCGTGCTGGCGTGATTAGCGTGCGAAAAGCAAAACATCTTGACTTCACAACCATGTTTACATACTCTCATGCAAACACGCTTCTCGGCCAATCAAAGCGCGCGTAATATCTTAGTTATTTTATAATCTCTGTTCATTAGTCTGTTCATTCACGAAAAAGAAAACTAGCAGCGTTTTTCCCGCCTTCTGTCACGCCACTTTCCACCACGCTTTGATCACGTGCTGTAATGAATCCCGAGCTAGGTATAATCCGGCTCAAATATATCGGGATAAATTTGATTTTAGTCAAGGCCATGTGACCAAGAATCAACCAATGGCAGTCCCTGTTTAGTTGAGTGAAAGTCTAGGAATATAAATTGATGGTGTATTGCTTGCGTCTTCCAAATATGGTGATCGCCAGCGGGTTATGAGGAATTAGCCGGGGAATTGGAGCCAATATTTTGAATGAATAATGAATAGAGGATATTACATGGCCACGCGGAGATACAAAATTTCTCCTCAAGTGTTGAAAAAATATTTCACGAGTGAGCGCAGCGAACGAGTGAAAAATTCTTGAACACAAGAAAAGAAATTTCGAATCTCCAAGCGGCCATGTAATGTTCTATCTATTTTATAAACACTAATGAAATACCAAACCATTTCGCTTTAATATTTTGTAAGTGCTAGAGAAGCACGAATGTGTCAGAACTAAAAATGAAACAAAGTAGAAAGCCTTTAAATAAAAATTCCTCTTCTTTACAATGTAACAAAGAGCTAACCTAAAATACATATCTGGATCATAGATTTTACATTTCGAAAAAGCCAGCTGTAAGCAAGACTGTTTTTAGACATCAAATCCAATATTACTCTACATTTATAAGTTCCATTTATAAGTAAGAATCATGCGGGAAGCCGAGATTTTTTGAAGAATAAAGATCACAAAGAACAATAAGTTCGTCATCGTCGATTGAACCATGGTCATGGCTTGTCATGATCAGAAGCAAATTACGGTGGTCAACACGAAAAGTCGTCGTCTGTCTGGGAAGCTGCACTGCTTAAACTTCGTTTTTCCCGCCGAAAACGAAATCCTTTACCCAGTCTACCTCGGTCACGAAGCGTCGTCTTCGTCCGTTTCGTTGTCGATCCTAAGGTCCCTAAAGAGCGAGAAAAAGTTCAATACTAAAAATTAAGGAGCTGGTAAAAACTATAAAGCACTATATAAGATGTAATGGCAAATATTAGAAACAAAAGTTAGACTGGGAGAGTAAAGATATCAAACAGAGTGGGGAATGAGTCAGGAGTAAGAGAGAACCTCAGTTCGCCGATTTTCAAAGCTGATGAACTCTTCTAATTACTTTATCAATATACAACTCATAAAATATCTTTCAGCTTACTTTGATCTTCGTGACAAATTAAAGTAACGTAATTGCACCATGATGGACGTAATTTTGGTTCTTAAAATAGCTTTTGCAATACTATATGAACTTATTGTCATGCAAATAAAGCTCGTTGTTGTTGTAAAAGCTTGTGGCTGAAATAGTTTTATTTTCCAGAATTTTTAACAGTACGGTGTATGGTGGTAAACAGTACGTTACAAACAACTCTGTAAAACTATTTATTTAGATATTCTGCATTGAGATTCAAGAAGTATAGAATAGGCCAAAGAAATGATAGTCCAACACTTATAATCCTGACCTACCTCAGTACATCTTACATGAAAGCTTGATTATCTTGCCTAAGAAGTTTAACTGTTCAGTTAAAATGACGTTAGGAATCTTGTTTCCACTTTCTTACTCTTAAAATATTTTTCTTCTCAAGGTTGAGAAAAAAGTGTCATGGACAACATCTCGGAGATTCTACAGACCATTCAAATTGGTGCAGTCGTTGCAACTTTCCTTTTCAACACTGGACGTATTATAAAAGCAGTACACTTCTTTAACGAATGTTTGGTGCTCCTTAAAGGTAAAGCCCTAGAGACAATCAGAGAACTTACCACACCACTTCTTATCTATATATACCGTAAACTTCTTGATGGCTATACTCGTATGTACGATCACACCCGTGCGATAGAATGTGGTAAAAAGCTTCTAGTGAAACTACACAATAGTGGCCAAAAAGAAGTAGAAGGAATGACATTACTTAAACTAGCGAACATCTACTATCAAAGAAGCAAATACGAGGAAGCAAAACAGTTTAACGAAAAGGCACTCAGCATCATGATTGAGGCTGGAAATAATCGCAGGGTTGGAACATGTTACGGAAATCTAGGAACTGTGTTTCTTTCTGTCTGTCAATATACCAAGGCTGAAGAATACCTTCAAAAAGCACTAGTGATCAGGAAAGAAATCGGTGACAAACAAGGAGAAGCATCTGCTTACGGAAATCTAGCAAGTGTGTTTGAAGCTGTTGGTCAATATACCAAGGCTGAAGAATACCTCCAAAGAGCACTAGTCATCAGGAAAGAAATCGGTGACAAACAAGGAGAAGCAGCAGATTACGGGAATCTAGGAACTGTGTTTCTTTCGGTTGGTCAATATACCAAGGCTGAAGAATTCCTTCAAAAAGCACTAGTGATCAGCAAAGAAATCGGTGACAAACAAGGAGAAGCACCTGCTTACGGAAATCTAGGAAGTGTGTTTGAAGCTGTTGGTCAATATACCAAGGCTGAAGAATACCTTCAAAAAGCACTAGTGATCTGGAACGAAATCGGTGACAAACAAGGAGAAGCATCTGCTTACGGAAATCTAGGAAGTGTGTTTCAATCTGTTGGTCAATATACCAAGGCTGAAGAATACCTTCAGAAAGCACTAGTGATCAGGAAAGAAATCGGTGACAAAAAAGGAGAAGCATCTGCTTACGGAAATCTAGGAAATGTGTTTCGATCTGTTGGTCAATATACCAAGGCTGAAGAATACCTTCAGAAAGCACTAGTGATCAGGAAAGAAATCGGTGACAAAAAAGGGGAAGCAGCAGATTACGGAAATCTAGGAAAAGTGTTTCAATCTGTCGGTCAATATACCAAGGCTGAAGAATACCTTAAAAAAGCACTAGTGATCAGTAAAGAAATCGGTGACAAAAACGGAGAAGCATCTGCTTACGGAAATCTAGGAAGGGTGTTTCAATCTGTTGGTCAACATACCAAGGCTGAAGAATACCTTCAAAAAGCACTAGTGATCAGTAAAGAAATCGGTGACAAACAAGGAGAAGCAGCAGATTACGGAAATCTAGGAGCTGTGTTTCTTTCTGTTGGTCAATATACCAAGGCTGAAGAATACCTTCAAAAAGCACTAGTGATCAGTAAAGAAATCGGTGACAAACAAGGAGAAGCAGCAGATTACGGAAATCTAGGAACTGTGTTTCGATCTGTTGGTCAATATACCAAGGCTGAAGAATACCTTCAAAAAGCACTAGTGATCAAACAAGAAATCGGAGACAAAGCTGGTGTTGGAGCTTCATACTTAATTCTGGGAAAACTTTGTGCAGAATTTCAACTTACTGCAAAGAGTCAAGAATTTGCAAATAAAGCACTTGAGATAAGTTACGAAATAGGGGACATTGAAGTGCAGTTTAACAGCCATCTTATCCTTGCTGTGAACGAGTTAGTGGCAGGAGGAAGCATAACTGAACTTCTGCGAAATCTGCATGAAAGCATTCAGAAGTGCGAAGAAATGCATGATTTTTTTAGAGTGAAAGATCAATTCAAAATTTCTTTTTTTGATGAGCATGTGTCCCCTTACCTTCTTCTTTGTAAGTTGTTAATTGCTACAGGCAGTTATTATGAAGCTCTTTACGTTGCCGAGCTTGGACGATCCAGAGCACTGACAGACGTACTTTCAGATAACTACTCTGTGGAAAAAGGGGTATCAGTCAACCCACAGTCATGGATTGGTATTGAGAACATCATGAACAAAAATGGACTTAGTTCTTGTCTTTATGTTTCCCGCTTTGATCATAATATGTACTTTTGGATCCTCAAGCCAAACAAAGTTATAGTTTTTCGACAAACGAGACTCAAAGAAAGTGCAGAAATTGGAAATCAGACATTTGGTGGCTCTCTTGACTTACGTCAAGACCAATGCGAAGATCGATCATTATTTTCATGTCTAAGTTCCCCGCTATCGTGCAAACAATCTCAGATTGACAGCTTCGAATCTTTGCGTCTTATCGAAGAAGAGGAAGACGAAAATCACGACTCTAAACCTTTAACCCTTGCCGATGGTTACAACATGATAGTCGCTCCAGTAGCTGACTTACTCCAAGAATCAGAAATCATTATTATACCGGATAACTTGTTGTATCCAATTCCTTTTGCTGCTTTAATGGATGATAATGGAAAGTATTTATCGGATACTTTCAGGATTCGTATTGTCCCTTCCTTAACGACTCTTAAGCTGATTCAGCTAAGTCCAGCAGACTACCATAGTAAAACAGGTGCACTGATCGTAGGGGAGCCAGACGTTAGTGATGTATACTACCAAGGAAAAATTCTACAGTTAAACCCACTGCCTTGGGCGAGAAAGGAAGCCGAGATGATTGGACGACTACTCGGTGTTCAACCGTTGCTTGGAAAGGATGCAACTAAGCAGGCGGTCCTGGAAAGCATGCACTCAGTAAGTCTCATCCACTTCGCTGCTCATGGTTATGCCGAACGTGGACAAATAGCTCTTTCCCCTATAAGCTCCTGCGGAACTCCACTCGAAGAAGACTACTTATTAACAATGGCTGAAATTTCACAAGTTCGACTAACAGCCAAGCTGGTTGTCCTTAGCTGCTGTCATAGTGCAAGTGGTCAGATTAGAGCTGAGGGAATTGTTGGAATCGCTCGAGCATTTCTAGCATCGGGTGCACGCGCCGTGCTGGCAGCGCTGTGGGCTGTAGATGACAAAGCCACCATGTGGTTTATGAGTCATTTCTACGAGCACCTTGTTCAGGGTGAAAGTGCCAGTGAATCTCTTCATCAGGCCATGAAGTCGATGAGAGAGACCCGTTTTTCTGACATCATGCAGTGGGCACCCTTTATGCTGATTGGAGATAATGTGACATTCAAAGGTTTGTATTTGATATCATTTTTAGGTTTTTTAGTTATCTTAGTCAAAATTTGTGAAATTTATGTTCGTGACACTACGCATCATTTTGGAAAATATTATTAAGGGAGTTATACTGAGTTTTCTTAGTTTTTTTGTTTATTGTCTTTTTCAACCCTGTTCATGGAAGTGAGGCAACTGGAGAGAAGGCCGAACTTAATTATTTTCCGATTTTTATGGAATATTTCGTAAAGCATGCTAGAATCTCTAACTAACTAAAATGAAAATGTAGAAAACGATAGTTGAGTCTTGTTAATATATTTAGTTATTAATGTACTGTAAAATTCCGAAAATATACCCTGGGGCTTATATTTTTCAAAGGCCCTTTTGAGGGGCTTAGTTCTTTGTGTCGGAACAATAGGTATGCGGTGCAAATATTATACGAATCACATTTAAGCTGAAAGTGATACAATATGACTTTACTGAATTTTTAGCATATAAATGATCCCTCAAAATGTAAAGGTTTTGTTATTTGTTTGACTTTGAAGAAATCTGTCCCAGATATTTAGGTAAAGCATTTAGCGCAAGGAGCAACAGAAGCATGTTGATCGATGGCTAGAATAAATCGTGCAAAGAATACATACGAAAGGGAACCGTCATGATTAGTTTTTTATTTGTATTGTAGGTGCATTTGATAAGAGCAGTTTGAAAGATGGCGAAGGTGCAACGGAAACAAAGAACTTGTAAACTGAGAGGAAACATGTTAAAGTTGACAACCACTGTCACAGCTGTACATAAATGTATATACCTAGGATCTCGATGAAGTATTCTTGTCTGAGACGGCAAAGTGAACAGGTGATAATTGTACTTTTTAAAGCAGTCACCATTTTGATACGTTACGGGGGAAGGTGAAGCATGAGCTGAGCGTGGAGCACAAGGAGAAGGGATCGATAGCCAAGACCAATTAGTCGTCCTTATAGTGGAGACGTCAAAGTTGTATAGACCTTCTGAACCTACGTCTACTATATTAGTCAGGGCTTCTTTCGTTCTGCGTGACTTCTGCTACTCTCGTCAAGGCCTGCCCTTCAATTCACGCTTGCTTCAAATAAGCTCAATCACTTACATGTCTTACATCAACACAAGTATTACTTTCGTTTGATAAACTTTGTAAATGTGCTGATCTTGACAAACGTGATGAAATGCCAGATAGATAGTTAAGTTATAATATGATTTTACTCAGTTAGTTCTGTCACACCATCAATGGTCAAAGGCCTTGGATGAGGGTAAACAGGTGGACGTTGTTTTCCTGAACTTTGCAAAGGCTTTTGACAGTGTGACACATAATATCCTGCTGCAAAAATGTGTAATTTTGGTATCTCTGGTGCGCTTTGAATTAGTGTAAGGATTATCTCGCCGACCGAGAACAGAGAGTTGTCATAGAAGGAATAAATTCTACATGGTGTGCTATTCCATCGGGCGTACCTTGGCCCCTTATTCTTTGTAATTTTCATTGGTGATTTGCCTGAAGTAGAAATGCCTGGAAACTGTGTGTCATTATATGCTGACGACTGCAAAAGATCCAGGATTATAAACTATCCAGCTGATCATTCCGTATTTCAGTCAGGGCCCAGTTGTTCGAACGCCGGTTATTGCTAACCCGGGGTTAAATTTTAGCCCAGGTTTCTTTTTCTTTTTATCAAAAGCACACTATCGGATAATTTTCTCTATTCTTTTTAGAGTATCCAGTCATCAAATTGTAGGCAAAGAGAATTAAACTGAATTTGCTTTTTAAGCTCTCATATCCGAGTTCAAATTTCCCACTAACCGTGGGTTACCTTAACCCAGCTTTGAACAACGCGGCCCAGATGTCGACAATTGATATGCATGGAGTCAACAAAACCTCAGGAGTTTAACGTGAACGGAAATGTAAACTAATGCAATCTGCAATCTGCAATCTGTCTTGGAGTACTCATATCGATAAAATATCGAATAAGGCCAACAAGATCCTAGGTCTAAGGGACCTGTAAAGGATTTCAAGATGTTTCCACATTGAGAACTCTGTATCTTGCCCTGGTCAGATCACAGCTAGAGTTTTATTATTACTATAGTAATTTTGTTTTGAATACCATGATGATTTCGAACAACGGAGAAAAAAGCTCAATTTGTTGTCCTTAGAACAAAGACGATTTTTATTTGACGTATTATTCCTGTATAAAGCCCTGAATGGCTATATAAATATTGATCTATCTACATATGTACAGTTTTTCTCGGATTCTGATTGGTATCCTTTAGGGGGAAAAGATGAATGTACTCTCAAAAAGAATTATGCTAGAACTAATACATTTAAGTTTAGTTTTTTCGATAGGATCGTGGACATGTGGAACACTCTACCATTGCTTGTTCGTCAGGCAACAACTATTGCTAGTTTTAAGAAAGGAGTGAGGGAGTTTTAAGCTGGAAATGTGTGATGTTATTATTATTATTATTTTATTGATTTTTTTTGTACATATCTCTATATGCATTTTCACATTTTTAATTGTCTGTCCCATTAAATCTTAGTTTTTATGAAATGAATATTTTTTAGAAGGTGGTCTGTCTTGTATGGGGTCTTTGACTCTTTTACAGACCGTCCTTATGGCAATACCTTTGTATTTATCACTTACGTGAAACCTTTTGCCATTAAATTGTAATAAATATATAAAAGTGTTCTCTGGAATTAAGTGCTCTTTGCCAGGGGCAACCATCGACGGTTTCCTCCTAAATACATTGAAAACACTTTTTAGGGTATCCAGAGCAGTGCTTTTTTAATAGATCTCTAGAAATACATTCTATATTTATTCGGTCATCCTAGGGGGGCTTGAGTGTTTTCGACATTACAAGGGCTTCTGTATTATTGTCCCCAAGTTTTTAGATGCAATTTAACGTATTACGAAAGTGAGAATTTTTCTGACTCCTCTCTCCATCAAATTTTGGAATCGGAAAATAATTTAATGCCTTTTCTCTACGAAAAATAGCCTAACCTAAGGAGTTAAATGTGAAAAATTTAGCTTACTTTAGAAAATCGTAGAGACTTTATTTCCGAAAATTGTACATGAATGGAACGGTCATCTCGAAATTTTTAGCTGTCCTCAAATAAAAGAAAATTCTAGGCAATATTGCCTCTCTGAACAGATATTTTACAGAAAACCGTCGTTGGGTGCCCCTGCTTTGCGTCAATACGATAATTACGGTATTGTTTTTAAGCTTTTTTATTTGCCTAAGATCAATCACCACCACAATGTTTCAATGATTACTGTTTTAGAGTAGTGACAGTGTTTAGCGGAAAGTTCTAAAACAATTCAACATGATGGCGAGTCTTAGAGGACATAAACAAAGAAAATAAATAAACGTGTTTGTGTCCTCTAAGACTCGCCGCTGTTGTGCTGAATTTTTATACAGCTATTTCTAGAAAGGTTGTCAAAAAAGGGCACGCGACAATCACGAAAGGAATTGTGGGTGGTTTTAAGTTCGCTTTTCCTCAACGGAATTTGAAAAAATGGCAAGAGAGCGGGCATGGATATATGTTTGCGAATGCTAAAGGAAAGCAACAAAAGTAGGTTCGACAGCTAAAATGTCGGGAACAGTATATTGATCATATCCCATATTACCTTTCGGGATTGTCGCGGGCACATATTTTTCGACAACCTTTCTCGAAATAGCTGTGTACTGAAAGACCCCCATTAGTGACTGATAAGACTTAACAACTCAGGCGATTGGCGAAACTGTATTCTCCTGTTTTGAATGGGGCGTTTTCCAATCCTCTGCCCTGTCCTGTCTTACCTTCTAGGGGTGACCCTTTTTTTTCAAACGTAACTAAATAACTGACAGCAATGAATGGGTGGGTGCTCACCAGAATTTAGAAGTTGGGCTTTATTCTGAGTTGTTCCTCTTACAGCATTATGAACCCGGTTTATGAAACGGACTTGAGATCTTTAGAATGTCGGCAAATTCTAAACTCTCTTCTGGTATGTCACTCTGGTTTTCTTAGAAATGAGCCTGCCTATCAATCGTTTCAGCGTCTTCGTGTAATTTGTTAGCTCATTTCCATTAGATTTACGTAGGTTAGCTGTTTTCTGAGCTAAAGCGCTCATCAAATAACTTTATTTACGAGAGAATGCTACTTTGTGAACAGAGTTAGGGTTCAAACCCAAAGCTTTATTTCAATAGTGTACAAAAGTCTGTTAAAAGGCGTTTTAGACTGGAACCCTCTTCAAATTGTAATGAGAGACTCTTCTTGCCATGCTCGGTCATACAACTATGTTCTTAAGATTGCCAATTGTCAGGAGCCCATCCTATTACAGGTTCAGTGATAGGTGTGAATGATTATTATATATCAAAAGCAGCAAAAGTCTGCCACGATTTTGAACACACACATCGGTCCAGTTGTATGGCATATCGCTCCCCGAGTTTCTCATAGATGTCCTAGAAGATCATAGGTGCAAATCCCGTTGGAATACTCAGAACTACTTGTGTGTTTCTTAGTTTTTCAATATTATAGCATCACTTGAAATAAATCATGTGGTTGAGAAGTTACTTCTACCTTTTAGCAGGAAGTAAAATTTTCATTCCGTATTTATTGGACTGATGTCTTTATATATACTCTTCAGTTTTACACAAAGGATTTTTCACTTACTGTTGGTAACTAAGGTTCGATTATTTGAAAAGTCCTCAGTAAGGAGAGAGAACCTAGGAACGAGGCCCGGGGGGGGGGGACCCCGCATATGAAAGTGGTACGGATGCTCGTCGTCTCGCTTAGGGGTGTAAATTTCGGATTTTGGTCTCACTTAGGGTGTTCTGGGCAAAACGCCATCATATTTAGCCGTGAAGGTCTCGTTTAGGGTTGCACGCGAAAAAATATGACGATCCTTTTAAAAACTACTTATGGGTAAAAGTGTTTGATGATAATGTCTTTGCCATTATTAAAAGTCTTTTTTTTTTTCATGTGTCTGTGTTTTAACATGGTCTCTTTTAGGGGTCAAAAAAAGCTTGGGCCACGCCCAGATTAGTCTCTTTTAGGGGTTTAATTCAAAATTTCCGACGAGCATCCGTACCACCTTCATATGCGGAGTCCCCTCTCCCCCAGGGAACGAGGTTGCTTTCTGGTTCGTCAATAGGTTGGTTTTATTACTTATTTGTTTGGAATAAAATTTACTTTTTTCTCACCCATAAACATTGATATTTCATGAAAAAGTCGATCGCGTTTGATCGCGTTTTCGATCGAGTACTCGAGAAACGCGAAACGAGTGCTCTGAAAGCTCGCGCGCGAAACTCGCGCGCTAATTGAGACTGGGCACTAAAAGAAATAAATATGGCGACGGAGCACGCAGAACATGTGTGTAGTTTATAAATTGGACCTAAAGTGACGTCTTTAGACTCCAGGTACTCGTATATCACCTCGATCAGATCTTTAATTTGTTCGTCAACACTTACCTTTATTTATGGCAAAGAGATTCACGGACGTGGCTTGGCAGAAGGTCCCACACTGGTCTTGTGAGGTATGCTCCAGCTTAACTTAAAGTTTAAGGCCGTAACACAGAAAATGTTGGTCTCATGAGCATGAAATATTTAGATAATGTTAGTGAAAGGATTAAGATAATGTTTTAAATCTGATCACTATCAGGTAATTTTAATGTAGCCCTTCTCCGGACATTTTACCATTCCCATCTACAGTGAAACCTGTTATTTTTTGGATTAACCCACGTGACCTTAGTTGGTGTTCCCTTGTATTCAAAAAGTGTATTCCATCGGCTTGTGAATCTGTTTACCTTGAGTTTTCTGTGCCTCATTGTGAGGCCATGAGATTGTCCTCAAAACCGTGAGACTTGAGAGGTCTGCTCTTGGATGGGGGGAGGGTTGTCCAATGCTCTGACAAATTTATGCATGGCATTGTATTGTGAGGAAAATTCTGTACAAAAGTATAAGAATAAAGAACAAAACTACAATGAGATACTAAACAAAGCTATGCATAAGTTTGTCGGAGTGTTGGACAAGTATGGGTTGGGGCGGGGGGGGCTTTCGGGTGGGGGCAGTGGTTATGTATGTCCCTAGTCTGAATTTCAAGTATGGTCATTTCCCATTTTGAGGAGTAGTCCATGTTCCTCTGCCCGGTTGGTATTTACTCATCTTGCAATTTCATCTAGCCTTATGTTGCTTTTTCAAGGCCATGTTTCTAAAAAAATGTGTAATAATAGGCTGCACATATGTGTGAAGCTCCTCAGAGATCTCAGGTGTTAAACTTATTAACAATTATTCCTTGAGCCTGAATGGGATCTGAG